>CM031083.1:20991935-21362551 GCA_018257905.1 Gillenia trifoliata
TATAGGGGTTTTGATTGTGCTTGAATTATGTGAAATGGCCATAAATTGACAGTCAAGATCCGTGAGTTTGTTAGGGGGCGTCTGCAGTAGTTATTTATTTATTTATATGTGGATTTTTAGATGGGGAAGTTTGGGTTGACTTGTACATTTTTGCAGTCTAAATTTTTGTGAGATAGTTGATAGAAAAAATGGAACAGTGGTGAGTGCAGGGAAAAAAACCTGACTACATTCTACAATTCATTGCCTGGTTGTTTCCTAGGATTATGATACCGGCACACAGATACGCGTATCATCTGGATTAAGTTTTAATGGGGGAGGTGTGGGGTTGGTGATACAGTTGGATAGGCGAATTGGTTTACAATGCAGTTGGGTCGCGGAATTTTCATTTACTTTAGAAAAGCTTAAATCATGGGATGCCAGATTTTCTCCTAAGCATATGGTTTATGGTCATACGATTTATCTTTCGAAAGAACTGGTAAACAACTTACTATGAAAGGGCAAGGAAAATTGGACGTTCTCTCGTCTTCGACGAACTAGCAATGCTTTCTTTTCTTGTTTTTCTCCACCTTTTAGTAAAGATTTGGGCTTGGGGTTCATGTGTCTTTCTTTTTATCCTTTTGAGTGAATGGGTCTTTCACATTCTATAGTGCTTTTCTTCTGGAGAAACTTCTTGACTTGATGGCGGCAGAGCGTTGATTCTTCCAACAATCCCACCAACATCCATTTGTCCATTGCAAATATCACTTCTTTGTTACAATAAAATTTTAAGATAACTACTTTCACTGATACCTAGACCAGTACCCAAGCTTAAAAGTTGGTACCTATAAGCTTGGAGTTGGATCACAAGACAAGCAGTTTTCTTTGTTTTTTCCTTCTGATAAATTAGATCTTCAAATCTCAGTTCACAAAAATGCTCATTTGGAGAGAGAAACCTGTATGCCTAGGAGAGAGAAACTGCCTCTACTCTTGTATGCATGGTGGCTAATACGTGGATTGAGTTGTGTGATGCTGTCTGGTGATAAATTGGAAATTGGCTCTGCTGTTACCTGTGGCTGCCTGCTGTCATTGTGGTTTTTTCTTACCCTGTGCATGGATGAGGGACTTTAATGGTCCATGGAACTTAGGCTAAATTTGTTAAGAAATAGGAATGCACTACAAAAATTAGATAGAGGGACTTGCAAGATACAATACATTTGAGAGAACTTTCAGATGACTCCTTGAAAGTTGTCCTTTTGAAAGTCCTGTGTTTAGTCCCTTTGTAGTGTATTTGTAGTGTTTTAGTGGTGTCCAGTGCATTTTAACAAGTCTAAAGTTCTTTGGGACTTTGAAAGTTCCTCATCCAAATATAGCGTTCTATGTTATAAACTTATTCTGGTTTGCCTCACTATTTTTTAAGCTCAAATAATTTGATGTTTGCAGGTTGTGATAGGTCGTTTAATCTATAACATATTTGCTTATTTATTTCATTTGTATTGCAGGATTCGAACTCATAGGAACAAATTGTTTGCTATTCAAATACCAGACAGAATCAATGATGCAATTTGCTCCAAGTGAGGGTGAAAATGCTTTATCGGTAGTTGGTCCAAGGCCGATGGATTTGTCTACATACAATGCTCGCCCAGCACCTGGACCAAATGGAAAACAAAGGACTTCCAGTTTGGAATCACCGATCATGTTGCTGACAGGCCATCAGAGTGCTATATACACAATGAAATTTAACCCTGCTGGAACAGTTGTTGCGTCTGGGTCCCATGACAAAGAAATTTTCTTATGGAATGTTCATGGGGAATGCAAAAACTTTATGGTTTTGAAGGGGCACAAGAATGCTGTATTGGATCTTCACTGGACAACCGATGGGTCGCAGATTATATCAGCCAGTCCAGACAAAACTGTGGGGGCGTGGGATGTTGAAACGGGAAAAAGGATAAAGAAGATGGCAGAACACTCTTCATTTGTGAATTCTTGCCATCCTGCTCGAAGGGGACCTCCTCTTATTGTCAGTGGATCTGATGATGGAACTGCCAAACTCTGGGATATGCGTCTGAGGGGAGCGATCCAAACATTTCCTGATAAGTATCAAATTACGGCCGTCAGCTTCTCTGATGCATCAGATAAAATCTTTACAGGAGGCATTGACAATGACATTAAGGTTTGGGATTTGCGCAAAGTTGAAGTAATGATGACACTTCAAGGCCATCAAGATATGATAACAGGTATGTCATTGAGTCCTGATGGCTCTTATCTTCTGACTAATGGAATGGACAGCAAACTTTGCATTTGGGATATGCGCCCATACGCACCACAAAATCGCTGCGTGAAGATAATGGAAGGACACCAACACAATTTTGAAAAGAACTTGTTGAAATGTGGCTGGTCCCCTGATGGAAGCAAGGTCACGGCTGGCAGTTCTGATCGGATGGTCTACGTATGGGACACCACTTCTCGACGCATCTTGTATATGCTGCCTGGCCACACTGGATCCGTTAACGAGTCTGTTTTCCATCCCAACGAACCCATTATTGGATCGTGCAGTAGTGATAAGCAGATTTATCTGGGGGAAATCTGAGCTTTACTGACATGTAATGGAGCTGCATCTTCCTTTCTGTTGTGTTAGTGACTTGACAATGCTTGAGTTTTGGAAGGATTGTATCTTGCTGTAGTTTCGAAATTGAATCTTGACGGATTAATAGTGTATAAGCATTTTGATTAGATGTTAAACCATTTTATAGTTTCGTATCTGAATTTGGCATTTGTCGTTGCTATGCTCACGGCGCCATGCTTGCCGCGTGCGGCGTCCGGAATAGCCACTTATGCTATATTTCGATTGAGCGGATAATGGACATATGCAGTTCTCCCTTGTATTTGTTTGGCAAAGTTGTCAAGAACACAAAAAGCATTAGCGACGCTACTTTGTTAAGAATACATGCACTAAACAGGTTTTGATTATGAAGAAATTTTTATCGCATGTTATAATAAAGATGGATTTGTGTTATAATTTAAGTGGAATAATAACGTCACGTGGTCATGTTATTGGTACATTAAAAAATTATTCATGTTAAAAGTCTTGAATAATCAAGATCACGTTGAGAATTGAAGATTGCAAGCTAAAAAAGTTTTAGAACATCCACGGTTTAGTGATATTCATTTTCATTGATAACAGAGAAGTATTATGTTTGAATTTAGTGGATAAACTAATTGATTGTCCCAATCGGAATGGTAAAACAAGAAAGCGACTTTACTAAATTAAATAAGGCTCGCTTGCTAGATTCGGATTTTTTCGTTTGTATAAAAAATTGTGGAACTTTTGACCACCTGCAATTACTCAAATACCCTTAATAACAGGTAGAAACTTCTGCGTTTCCTCTTCTCCTCCTCCTCCAACTTCCATCTTTTTTCGATCTGCAATCGAAGAAGAAAACACCAGAGAAAGTGGACCCCCTTCATCTCCTCGGCTGATTCTCAACCTCTTCGCAGGCAGTCATCAAGTTCAAAGAAAACCCATTTCAGGATTCGAAATCCAGTAAACAAAGAGAATCCATTTCCTGATTTCAGCAGCGAGAGACTGCCGAACGATTCAATTGGAATTTTGTTTGGGCGAATTAAAAGGTTAGACTTTGAATCCTCTCTCTTTATTCTATATAATTGGGTATTGGAATTTTGAATGGATGGGATTGGATGTATGACTTTGTGCTTTCCTGAATGTGTTTAGTTTTGTGCAGCTTGAAATGTTCCTAATGGTTTTGTTTTTAATCATGTAACTTTGGTTCATTGTTCGTTGTGGGATCAGATTTAGGCTTTATTTGCTTGTTTCGGTTTTCGCATATCGAATTTTGGAGAGCTATTTGATAAGAGTCAGGCCTGGTTAGAGTCAGGTTTTATAACTCAAACCATTTCCAATAGCTGTTTGATAACAGAGGACGAGTAGTTAAGAATCAGTGAGTGAGTCGTCGTCGTCGAGGAGATTCCTACCTATTCCCATTGTGTATCGCCTTGTGTCTATCTCTCTAACGTGCTGGGTGGGAGAGATGTATGCCAAAGATTATACTGCCCCGCTAAAAAACAGATTATGTTCTGTTCTAATGTCAAAAGTGGAGTCAACAATGTTCAAATGGGACACTCGAACTTACCAATTCTCCTGATATTGCACAGGAGATTGACTTTTCCTATTATTGCTCCAATGGCTCATTTACATTTAGATTGTGTTTTGAACTTTGGTTCGTCCTGGTAGGAGTTGTATCTCTCGAATAGGGAACTCTAGAATCTCGATTACTCATGCGTACGGCCTGCGCAGAATTGGCTTATTGATTTTTGGTTTTAAGATTTGGGTTATTTTTTGGAAAATTGATGAAATGATCACTTTACAGATACCAATTGTTGAACTGATCAAAATCAAATTGACAACATTTAGATAAAAAAAAGACCATAGAGATCAAATACTGATGGCATATGGATCATATACTAAAAAGTGATAATTTCATGGGTGTTGGTTGAGTTTTGAATCGTTTGTTGTTTTATGTTTGTTCAATGGTGTAGGATTTTGGGATGAGAATCAGTAAAACAGAGGTGAATTTGAAGAGGCTGCTTGCAGCTGCGCCTCAGCAACAGAACCAGGCAAAACTTGTACATGTAGGTTGTTATTAGAATTATAGGTTACAAGGTTTTATCCATTTTCAGATAATTGCTTCGTGCCAAAAATTTCCGGTTTCTCGGCTTTATATTTAAAGTTCTAGGTTTTTTTGTTTTTGCTTTGGGGATATGTACCATTTATGGGTGACATAAGTACTGCTACTTTGCAGTATGTTGCTACTTTACGAGAACTGGTAGAACAACTAGCTGAAGAGAGAACTCCAGAAGGCTTACCAAGGTCGGTATGTGTTTTATTTTCCCCCTTGATTTACTTTTGTGTAACTATTATTTATTCAATAGTGTGATGCATGTTCCAATACACTTCCTTTCGTCTACTTTACAAACCTCTACAGGTTTTGGTAGGTATGATGGAAATAAGTATTCGCATTCCAAACACTGTTTTCTTGAATACTGGGTCCTAACTGTGGCTACGCAGATCAACATTTTCACCTTCTCTTTTTCTATATATTTTCTTGATACTGTGCCCTACTTAGGAGTTTGCAAGATTCTTGATTTACTAATTGAAATCATTATTTGTGGTTCTATATACAGAGTTTCAAAGGCTGTACTGAGTGACTATTCAGAGAAGATTGAAGCCATTGCTTCCAAATTAGCTGCTCCATCGGTGCGTACATATGATCTAGAAAACATACATGTCGCTTTTTGTTGAAGTGTTGATTTTATATATTTTAAACCAGTTGCATTGGCAAAATGTACTTTAGAGTTTAGATTTACAATTTTCTGAGAATTTAAGTATCAATTATGATTAAAATCAATTTTACTAATAGTAGATTTAGTTTGAAGGTCTGGAAATTATAAGTGTGAGAAACAAAAATGAGAGTTTATAGTTCAACTGCCCACACCATTTCATGCTTATAATAATTCTGAAAATTTCTCCTTCAGTGCATCAGTACATGTAATTTGTTGTGTCAGTTTATGTCATCTCGAGAGCGAATCTGTAATATATGAATAAGGGTAATGCTAGGGAGAACAAATTTGTAAACCAAATGATGTGACAGTTGACGGTTGGTCTTCTTTTTTAAAGTCATTAAATCATGAAGTCACACTTTATTGACACATCATTTGGTTTAAAATTTGGTCTTCCTAGCGTTCCTATTGTTAGATATCTGACATGGTATTTCGAATATTGTAGATCTGGCATCATATATGAAAGCAGGAGTTTACCTGATCAGTGAGGGTCCAGATTCACAATTTGGCAGAGAATATTTCTTTAGAATGTAATGTATTGTTTTTTGTCAAAAGAATGTAATGTATATATGTGCAATATAATGAGTTCCTTGCTCCTAACTGTGATTTCTTTAAGCCAATTCCACAGCCACGAAAATTCAAACACCCAAAGAGCCCCTTGCGAGGAATTTCTGTCAAAGCAAACTCTTCTGATACAGGAGACAATCAAATTCCCCCTTCTCCAGGTCTGAGAAGGAGATTTGTGTAAGTGAATGATAGTTAGGAAGGATCACTATGGTTTCATTAACTCCTTGGTGATATTTGGTCTGGTGTGACTTGTTTATTTAAACTTTGTTTTTGTTAAATAGGCCCCACCTCAAATACTGAAGATGGAACTCCGAGAGACTGGTGGTGTTAGATTCTTCAACTTCTGTCAAACTGGATGCTGCAGCCCAAGCACACATTGAAAACACATAAGGAGTATATTCATACTTTCATAATTTCTTCTATTAAACTAGATACTTGAGAGACTGGATGATGTTAGTCATTAATTAACACAGCGATGCAGTTATATGTGTTTTCAACATGAAGTTACTTTTCTTTTAAGCCAAAGAAGTTGATTTTTGTTTAAATAAATGGATATGCTTCTTGCACGAATAGAAATGACACGGATGCTCCCTTCGGGACATCTGATAAAAATTAGAACAATAGAGTCAGGCAACTTTGGGATTGGTTCCATCTATTTGTACAATTTCTTTCTTTAATTTGTTGGTAACAAAAAGACAAAAACACTACCTAAAGATAAATCTTGGCCTACAAACCCCCAGCCTGTCTGTTATTCAGAGTGCTTATTAAGGATCTGGAGGACCATCCAAATTGTAGCAACCCTAGTCCATGCCCAACCCATGTCTTTCCTGCCGTCTGCAGTGATACTAGATCTCTGCATGTTTGGTACACCACTGCCAACAGATGGTGGATCGAATCAACATGACTTTGAACCAGATAACCCACCAGAGTGGATAGTTACTGTTAGAGGAAACCTCGATCCCAAGTCAATTGATGTCCATAAGTAGAGCCAACACAATTCCCAGCAGTTAAGACTTCAAATGTTCAATTATTTTTTTCCACATTCTGTTCACGATTCTTATAAATTTTCTCTCTTGTTTTACAGAAAGCTTCCAAGAGGATTTGGCCGGATGAAATGGTTGGATTGGCTAGGCACGCTCCAAGAGAGTAATATATGATGAGTCATTCCTTGGAAAACACTGAAAAAAGTAAGATACCCTGAGATATCTGTTGCAGGATGTTGTAACGTCTATAGAGTCAATACTATTTGAATTTATCTGGCTGTGGTTTGATTTGTTTAGGGTGAGACTGAAGGAAGTTAAAAGGTGAATATTGCTTGGATTTTAGGGTGTGAGATTAGGAGAAATGCTTGAAAGGAAAATGTTTAACAAGAAACGAATGTTGGGACTGTTACGAGTTCTAAGGGTGGGGCTAAACAAATAGATTTGCTGAGGAATTTAAGTGGTGAAAGGAGAACTGATTTAATATTTGTTTAGAAAGAGTTTACAGTAAAGGGGCTTGCGAAGGCTTGCAATATGATATCTGGTCGGTTTTCCATGTTCAGAAAATTAAAATAGAGAAAGAAATAACACGATAAGATTGGCAATCAGACCTGAGAAAGAAGGATACGCTGCTGAATATTTATTGGATCTCTGAAAAAGTTAGAACACAATATGTATACTCATATGAGCTGTTGACTATGCTACTCATGATTGTAATAGAACGTACATTGTTCCAAGAGAAAACCCTTTATCGTCAGATATATTGTGATCAACGGAAAATGATCAACAGTAATGCAACATCGTACGTTACTTAAAAAACTTCTTGTGATAAGTGCTTACTCTCTGGTGTAATGCTCAGATGTAAATACATAGCGGATGGAATGACATATATGGTGATCTCGCCAACTTAGTTATGGCTTGTGTGCAGATACTTGATTCTACGAGAGAAGGCTGTTGAAAGTAGCTTGGCAAGCACTGGTCATGCCACTACACGGGCGGCAGGTATATACTCAAAGACGTCCAAGACTACTTGTTTCACATGGCTTCTGATGTTTGTAATGACATGTGTATTCATCATGGTGGTTCTTTTAATTGGCGTGCTTAAGGGTATGTTGTGTTAGGAAGACGCTCATCTTTCGTCCATAATTTCTATGTATAATTTGCAATGTTGAACAGCTACAGTTTACAAATAGATATAATCTCTCAGAGCATTTGAACCACAAACAAAGAAATCATATTAAGTTCTCATAAGCCTAATTTTAATGTGATATCACATCAGAATCCTAAGATTTTTGCTCTGCTTGAAACTGTAACCTAAAATATCTTGGCCAAAGAAAAATACCAATGGAGATAAACTCCCACCCTTGCCGCCCTTGAATTCAGAGGGAGCCTGGCACCTCCTCTTCTTGCCATATGCTTGAGTATACTATTTTGCCACTAGTCTCGCCTTGTATTTCCTGGTTGACCCGTTTTGCGTTGTGTTTAATATACATTGATGCAAATTGGACATGCAATCTTGGTTGCAAAAGTGAATCCTCCTTCACTCTCCCCTCATCTATCTAAGAAGATGAGAAACATTCCTGTCTGTAAAATAGTTAATTGCTTGTATTCCTGTGAATTAAGGCAAGTTGCATGCGTTAAGACAGGAGAAATTCTGCACATAAAACAAAGTTATGCATATAAGGACATAGCTGTTTTGCTAGTAATTTGTCGTGACATCAAATTAAAATAAAAAAGTTACATAAGCTAGCCTTTTATATCAAGAACATTTTCTGGGGCACGAAGAATATGTAGAAGCCAACTTTTCGGGCACGGAGATGGCAACTCCGGCCATTAAGGTCTTTGTGGCATTGCTATGGAAGCCTCTTACCCCACTGCATAACTTGAATTATCATCCAAATCAATGCCTGCAATGTCTAATACCCTGGAGTGTATGTCGTAATATGTACATGATCAACTTGTACGTTTAGTACAATATGCTATATGGTATATGTATCAACAGTGGCGGATCCAGGAATTTTTTTCTTGGGTGGGCGAAATATAAAAACTTCCAAATAGATAACAAAGACCTTTAAAAGTTAAACAATACAATTACCATTCAAACTAAACGTCCACAAAGAGTTTTCATATCATGAAAACATGATCTTTTGGTCGACAAGGTTCCATTTGTTTATATGCCCTTCGAATTTCATCTCGAAAATTAGAATCATACTCTAACATGGGAGGTTGAAGTCCCGGGTCTGCAGGAAGATTAGCTAAGATTTCATCTATTTTCGGTTTCTTGGAACTACCCGGATTAGTCGAACTACATGGTGGTGGAGTTGGTCTCTTAACTAAAAACCTTTCCATAGCCACTATTAACCAATGAAAATACAAACCCCCTATCAATTAATCAACAAATTCAAATTAATAATCAATCTTAAGCATCACAAATACTGTCTTAACTACAAAATCACAATTAACAAACACATTCATCATATTCCACAAAATTATAATTCAAATAAGTATAAATTCATAATCACCAATTCAATATCCAAAACCTTAAAAACTAATAAGAGATATTCAAAATGAAAACACTCAAGTCATATGAAACAAATAATGAAATTTTGTATGAAACTTTGAAATTAAGGAAGAAGAATTTAGGTTAAATTATACATACTTGGTATAGTGTTCTTGCCTAAATTGCCTTGTTGGTGAGCGGGTCTTAGAGATAGTGGCGTCGGAGAGATTGAAGAAGGAAGTGGAGATGAAGAAATTTGAGTGAATGATGAATTTGAGGTGAAATTAGGGGTTTGAAATTTGAGTGAATGATGAATTTGAGTTGAAAAAAGGGGTTTGAATTTGAGTTTACTGGTTGCTGCTGCTACGGGTTCAAAATGGGATTTGCAAAACAAAAAAACATGTCGTTTTTATTCAAAGAAGCAGTGTGATGTCTTTTTTTTTTTTTAAGGCAAGAGACCAAAACGGTGCCGGTGCCGTTTTGGTCCAGGGTTTAAAAAAAAAAAATAAAGCTCTCTGTTCTTCTTCCTCACGAAGCCCAGCTGCCCAGCAGCAAGCACAGTTGTACAGGCGCTGCCATGGGTTGCCCCAAATCTTCAAGGCTTTTTTCGGCTTCTGGGTGGTCAAAAATGGATTTAGTAGCCTAAAATTTTATGCTCTAGGTGGGCAGTTGCCCACCTTTGCCATAAGGTGGATCCGCCAGTGTGTATCAATATTAGCAAGTTTATAATTACCAATTGAAGAACTTATTCGATCCTTTAGTTGAATTGTCTAGTTACACTAAATTTAACCACTTGCTAAAATTAGGTTTATGTGGGAATTTTCTAATATGATTCTTCTCCCCAAAGGAGGTATATATAATCTACAAGCCTTGTAGAGTAAGAAACCTAAATAACTCCTAATTCTAATTACAGTAGGAAATAAAACCTAAATAGGAAACATAACCCACTAATTACAATTAATCTTACAAGTCAAGCCACACTAATACTTTCGCTCAAGTTGGTGTATATATGTCGTTGATATCCGACTTTCCTAATGGGTTGTAAAACTCCTTACTTGAAATTGCCTTTGTCAAGATATTGGCTAATTGATCCTTTGACTTCATGAACAGAAATTGAACAATTTGACCTTCCAAGTTCTCTTTAATGAAATATTTATCCACCTCAACATGTTTGGTGTGATTATGAGCAGTTTCAATTACAGTTTTCTTGTCACAATAAATATTCATCACAAACTCAAGATCAAACCCAAATTCTATGAGCAGCCTCCTTAACCAAAGTATTCACAAAGCCCCTTAAGTATTCCTCTATACTAGGGGTGGGCGAACAAACCGGCAACCCAAAAAACCAACCGAACCAAACTGTTTGGGTTGGTTTGGTTTGGGTTTTTATGGTTTTTTGTGCATTCGGTTTACAAAACCAAACCAAACCAAACCAAACCGAAAGAATTGGTTTATTATGCGATTTTGATTTTTACAAACCGTGAGTTAACTGAATCAAACTTGATGAGGCTCGATTCAGATCCAGAAAAATAGGAAGAAGAGAAGGATGAGAGATAGAGAGAGAATAGAGCAGGTAGAGAGAAGAAGATAATATTAAATCATTCATAGAGAAAATAGTCCTCATACACCATACTATACGAAAGGGCCAAAATAACATGTAAATAATTGGGCCTAACTATTGGGCCTCATCTAAACTGCTTATAAAATATATAAAATATTACATAATATCTATAATAGTATATAAACAACATATATATATATGTATATATATATATTAGTCTTTTATTAAACATCTTGAAGTTATGAGATTAGAAAGTTGAGACTTTTAGTTGTGATATAAGATTAAGTATTTTGAAGTTTAGGGTTTAGTATGCGCGCGGTTTTGATTGTAAATTTAAGTTACGACGTTGATAATTGGATGATGATTTTTTTTAATAAATTGATAGGTTTACAAATTTTTCTAATATTTACTTTGACATAACTCTGAAATTTTCATTTGGTAATAAATCTTGCTAAACTGCAAACCAAACCAAACTAAACCGCAACATTGGTGAACCGATTACATCGGTTTAAGCCATTGTGGTTCGGTTGTAGTTTGAAATTTAGGCAAACTGAAGAGTACGGTTTGGTTCGTGGTTTGGACCGAAAATCGAACCAACCCAAACCACGCCCACCCCTACTCTATATTCAGCTACTGAACTCCTTTTGTTTCTTACTTCGTAATGTGACCAAATTTCCCCCAACAAAGGTAAATTAACTAGATGTGGATCTTCTATTAGTGATATAGTATGCCCAATCAATTAGATTTTTTTTATGCCCATAAAGCCAATAAGTTTAATTAGAGGTGGATCAACTTGAGCGGAAGCGTTAGGGTGGCTTGACTTGTAAAATTAATTGTAATTATTGTAATTATAGTGGGTTACGTTTTCTATTAGGCATGCAATATCAATGACATCCAATCTACCTTTGGTTATTTTACATTTGTTATAGGGAATTGCTTACATAGAGAAGTAAAAAGTGAAAGGTCGTCGCTCTATCTAGTGCATAAGTTGAGTATAGAGGAATGGTTAAAGGACTATGTGAGCTTCTTTGGTTTAGGAGACTACTTACAGATTTTGGGTTTGCTTCTAATTTTGTGATGGATCTATAATTTGATAAAAATTCTGCGACTGTCATTGCTCATGATCCAATTCAAAATGATCGTACCAAACATGTTGAGGTGGAAATATATTTTATTAAGAAGATCAGTAGGCGGATATCTTGACAAAGGTAATTTCAAGTAAAACATTTTACAACTCATTTGGCAAGTTGGGCATTAGCGACACCTATGCACCAACGTGAGGGACATTGTTAGCGTGAACTAACTTGTAGGATGTTGATTAATTGTTATTATTGTAATTAGAGGGATATGTTTCCTAGTTAAATTACATTTCCTATTGTCATTAGAATTAAAAGATAGGCCACAAACACATTTTGCTAAGCAAACCCTAATATATCTCTCTCTCTCATGTTGAGAGAATATTGGGTGCAAAGGAACATATATTAGTTTCAATTAAAATTTCTAAGGATTGTACACTATATATTTACCTCCTACAAAGAAAAGAATCATATTATAAAATTCCACATAAACCTAATTTTAGCATCTCAGGCTTAGGGGGGTGTATTCAATTTGGAGTCTATAGGATTTTTTTGTATTTTAAAAGTCTGTGGGTATTCAATTAGGATTTTAAAAAGTCCTTTAAAATTTTGCTGTATTCAATTAAGATTTTAAAATATCCATAGAAATCTAGTGGTATTGAAAAGTTTATTGACTTTCAAAGATTTCATTAATTGTTGGGTTGTGTAGGATTCTAGGGTCCTTGGTATAAATAGAAAATCCATTCAAAAATCTCTTCTCCTACCAAGAGATTTTGACGCTCGCTCATAATAGAAGATGAAGGGAGACGAACAGACTTTTTCTTGACCTTGTAGAAGACGAACAAACCTCTTCACTCAAAGTTGGTATTTTCTAATCTATTGACGTTATTGTTGTTATACTCAATGGTTTGTGGTATCATGTATATTATTCATAAATATTAGGGTTTCAATCCAATTGTATTGTGCAGACGACTATATTAGGGTTTCTATCCAGCCCTGCTAAAGTGAAGGCTTCGGCCATATATTTGTTTGATAGAAGCAAACCATGTATCCGCGCATTAAATGAATGTTTTTTTTTTCCGGTTAATGAATGCTTTCATTTTGTTTTTCTCTTTACTTTTGTGGTATTTTCAATTAGAAAAATGCATAATTGAAACGAAAGATTCTATATGCGTACTAATAAAAGCTTAAATTTGTATAATATAGTAATATCATCATGGTTGATCAACAACAAGATGTCAAAAAAAGAGGGAATTATGAGCAGTGGTCCAAGGAAGAGAGTGATGTTTTGTTAGAAATCATGGTTGATGCCGTCACTCGGGGATGGCGTGACAATAATGGCAGCTTAAGCAAGCAAACAATAGAAGAAAAAATACTTCCTGTTCTTAATGCAAAACTTGGATGTCAAAAAACATACAACAATTACCAAAGCCGGTTGAAATGATTTAAAAATCGATGGAATTCTTTTTCAACCCTTATGCGTTTTAACTCCGGTTTTGGGTTTGATTCAACTACAAAGAGGTTCACTGCTCCTGATGAAGTATGAGAGGAATTTATTAAGGTGAGCTTCCTAAACACTAGTTTTAAAATTTACAAATACTTTAAGATGTAATGCAATAATTTTTTTTTTCTAGGCTCACCCAAAGGACACCGACTTACGCTATGGAACATTTCAAGATTATGAAGCATTGGAAATTGCTATTGGGAATGTTGTAGCTGTTGGAAAAAAATCAATCGGGTTGGGTAGTGTTACTGATGCAAGAACATTAGGTGTTGGAGAAGGTAGTAGTGTACGCATAGAAGACTTTGATTATGATGTAGATTGTGATGCGTTCGTAAGACCAACTCACAATGATCCATCATCTCACTCCACATCACCGCTCCAATCCTCTGAAGCTTTTGAGGTTCCCATGCAAAAAACAGCCCAAAACAAAAGAAATAGAACCGAGTTTGAAGGAAACACCTCTCAAAGTGGCATTATAGAGAGGCTTGATAAAATTTCCACCAGCTTTGAAGGAATCCACAACTTACTAAAGAAAAGAGAAAGGGAGAGAGAATATACAATTTGGGATGCTATCAAGGATACCCCAAAATTGGATGAAGATACTCGTTTCAAGGTGGTTGAGTTGCTTGATACCAAAGCAAAAAAAGATGTGTTTTTGAAGATGTCTTCTGAAGAACGATCAAGTTGGATAGAAGAGGAAAATCTTGAACTACTTTCTCAAACTCAACAACGACAAAGAGCGGAAGCTAATGCTTGGAGACTTGGCATTGCTGAAGTTATGTGGGCTGATAGACCGCGAAATGCTGATAATGAAAATAATGAGGAACAAAGAGATGATGAGAATCAAGAGGGTTATGATGATAATGAGATTGAAATAGAGGAGTATGCTTCTTTATAATTGTCTTTGCATTTTTTGGTAATGTGTTTTTTGGTTCTTTACATTTACAATGTTGTATTTTGACATACATAACAGATAATTTGGAGATGACAACTCTTTTGGTTTTCAATGATGTATTTTTTTAAATCCTATTATTGATATTAGAACAATCAATAATCCATAGATTTATTAAAATCCATACAAATATTGAAATAAAATGCATTAAAATCTGTCAAAATCTATATAGAATTAAAACAATCCATGGAGTCTGCAGAATCCATGGATTATAAAAACTCTGACATAATCTTTTAAAATCTAAATTGAATACACCCCCCTTAATTTGTACAAGAAAAGTTGCTCAAAATCGTATGAAAGTAGAGGTCAAAGAATTAAGGGAGAATGGTCTTCAATCCAAAAATTATAAAAAAAAAAAATTTGTAGCCAATAGTAATTGAAATACAACATAAACATTTTCCATTTACAGCGGTTATATTGTTGCTAATCACAATTGGGTTGAAAAGAAAAAGGATGAAGAGAAGAGAAGAGAAGAGAAGAGGAGAAGAGAAGAGATCATGTGTTGGAGAATTACAATCAGAAAATACATAAATAAATAAATAAAAGAAATATTTTCCCTTCCAAGAAGAACGCACATCATGTAATGTTAATTTTAATAACTACGTACTACTAGAGCATATGTATCGCCATCTTAACTGGTTCTGATCTTCTTGGAAGGAGTATTAGTACCGGTGATAACCATAAACAGCGATTCGAGATCGTCTGGAACCTTAAAAAAGCATTGTGATTGTGAAGGCCGTAACCTCCTCAAATTTCTTCTGGCAGCTTGGCGAGGTTTTTTGGGTGCTGGTGGACACACTGGTGGTAGTTGCTTCAAGATCACGTGAGCAGCAGGTGACTTGGGTGTGTGGCATTCTTCTTCATGTTCCAAATGCGAAAGCTCCTCCACCGCCTCCTCCTCCTCCTCCTTTGTGTTGCTTAAAACTCGTTGAATCGGAATCACAATTCGTATTGGAGTAATTGGCCTGAATTGATCTTCTGATATTTGAAAACCCATTTTTTCTTGGGATTTGAGAGTTAGAAAAGTTTTTTTGGCTGAAGCAGCTTGTTAGCTAGGTGTTAATTAATAAATTGTGGCCGGAAAGGGAAAAAGAAGGCGTGCTGAGGAAATCGAGAGAGTGTTATGATGGAGGGTGCTGAAGGAGAGGCAGATATCAACATGAAAGTGAGAGAGAGAGAGAGAGAGAGATGTGATTGGGGGGCATACACACTACACACACTAACATGTAAACAAGACTGCAGATGGGGAATGATGAAAAAGTGGCAACCGAAAGTGTTGGAAGAGTGCGATGCAAGACAAGGAAATTTTAATGAAATAATTAATTGGAGTGTGCTTTACTTCCCACCCACCAAATTTTGAACTTCTCATTTTGCCCCTTAGGTTAAAACCTAAACAAAAAACAATATCAGATAAATATGCACGAGTTGTCCACTGATACGGTGATCCCCAACTACTTCCTGCCTCCGTCTCCTGCAGAACACACTCTCTCCTTATACGAAACCGGAATATCAAAGTGCCAATGTTCTAAACCAATTATGCAACACCATGTTAGAAAGTCAACGTGTGGCGTGGTGCAATTGTTTGGGACACTGCCACATTGCCCTTGGCGTTTGTCTCTCCCCTCGGCGGCTCTCTATGTCAACATCTCGATGCGAGAAAGAAAGAATAATTGAGGAAGACAGTTCCAAGGGACGGGGAGGCGGCGAAAAAGGAGATTGGGTGTCGGGGTAGCTGCCAACATAACAGCTCCAACACTTTGCTTTTTTCACTCTCTTTGGTTTTTGTTTTAAAGGGCAAATTGGGAACACTACAAAATTTGTTGGGTGGAAATTACTTTGCTGCGTTAGAATAGAAGCACTCAACTAATTGTCATCCAGTGATGAGTGACTCACTGAGTGACTCACAAGACTTCCACTCATCACTCATGAGTCATGAACACCATTTTAAGTTTTTGCTTTTTTCTGCCTAAACCATGTTGGCATGCATGTTTAATTTTCACTCCAACTTACTTTCGAGTTGTTTGTCCCTGCTGCACCTCACAAGTAGTGCTCCTCTTTCCTTAGCATGTAGATTTTAATATTTTATACCAATTGGCCATACTAATTATGTCTTAGTGATAATGCTTTAAAAACGTATTAATACAAGTACACCATTGATCACCTATGTATTATGTTGCACGTCAGTGATTTATTCTGCAAAGTTTGGGGAGGTGAAAGAAAGATATATCAAAATTCTAGTCGCATACTGGATAACTGCTTTACCACTAGAATTATACAGACTAGCAATTAAGTACAATAGATTAATTTGGTCTATGAAAATAAGACCATGGAAGTGTACTGATTTTATACTTATCCTTGTTCTCTATTAAGAATTTAAAAGTAGCTATAGCAAGAGATTAGTTATCTTGTGTAATGATGACAGTTTGCTTAAGATCCAAAACTATAGTAATATTAAGCTGCAGACTGCAGTGACAGGCAAAGGCTGCTGGAGTCACATGATCCACTCTCTTTAATGGATTGTATAAACGGTAAAGGCAAAAATAACAAACTGCGGCATCACATTCACATGTCTATGCTGATCAAGTGCATACACACACACACACAAACATATATTCCTATGAAATATTCTATGATGCTCCGGACAGTGGCGGATCCATGAATTTTTTCTTGCGTGGGCGAAATATAAAAGCTTCCAAATAGATAACAAAGAATTTTTAAAAGTTAAACAATACAATTATCATTCAAACCAAACGTTCACAACGAGTTTTCATATCATGAAAACGTTTCATGATGGTTTCGTTATCAATACAATTATCATTCATCTCGAAAATTAGGATCATACTCTGACATGGGAGATTGAAGTCCTGAGTATGCAGAAAGATTAGCTAAGATTTCATCTATTTTCGGTTTCTTGGAACTACCCGGATTAGTCGAACTACATGGTGGTGGCTTTGGTCTCTTAACTAAAAATCTCTTCATGGCCACTATTAACCAATGAAAATACAAACCCCCTTCTACTTTGTGTCATGTGTGTGTTCTCATCTGACAAAACTATACTATATGCAGGACCTACCCACTCTATTGCTATTGCTACCCCCTATTTTTACTCATTCTACCCTTATCTCAATGTTACTAAGGTCCAAATGTGCTCTAGCTTAATAGATATGTTTGTATTAAACTATTGGGTAATGTTAATTTTGACTCAAACCCAAACCCAAACCCAAACCGAAGGCCAGTTAGCTACTAATGAATTCCTCACTCAGTGACTAATCTGCTAATTTGCTAATTTGCTTAATTTGCTTCCTTTCTAAATTTCTAAATCCAATTCAAACAACTTGTACACCAAAACAAATCCAGGCACCCTCACACACCCACACGCACAGAGAAAGAAAAAAACCAACATGTTTCAATCTCTTCTTCGATATAGATTTAGCAGCACAACCCCTTCCTCTCTCAAACGAATAATCACCACCCTCACCGCAGTCCCCAATGTCTACCAACCCCACGCACTCTCACTCCTCCCCGCTAAACAACATCACCAGCAACGGCGGCAGTGCCACAAGTGGGAGGGCACGCTTGGCGGCAGAGGTGGAGGGGGAAGGAGTGGACAGTACGACCACATTAGGGTCGGCGTCAACTGTCCCCGATGCTCCAAACATATGACGATGCTCTTCTCCACCCGACCGTTCTCCATCACGGGCTGAGAGACGGGGCTTTACCAAGCCATCAATCTATGCCCCAATTGCAGGATCACATTTTTCCTCGCGAAGCTCAGCAAGCACAGGCGCTGCCATGGGCAGCCCCAAATCTTCAAGCCTATTTCCAGCGTTCTGGGTGGGCAAAAATGGATTCAGTAGGCTAAAATTTTGTGCTCTGGTGGGCAGTTGCCCACCTTTGCCACAACGTGAGTCCACCAGTGGCTCTGAAGTATAATGATATTATGAGTTTTTTAACTGTTAGATTTTGACTTTTGTGTATTTTAACAAAAAATTTAACTGTTAAAAAGTCTAAAGTATCCGAAACTCTGGATGAAGAAAGTTGAGGTATCATAATAAAACCAATTGACAATATGAGGAGTAATCCAACCTACTTATAAGCCCATGCAAGGTCTCTTATTTTCCCGATGTGAGATTGATACTCTCAACACACCTCCTCACGTGAGATGAATTTTCAAGCCTAGCACGTGGACAACACAAATCAAGTGACGTGAAGCACGTGTGGCCGTTGGGCTTCACACACGAGACAACCTGCTCTAATACTATAAAGAAAATTGAGGTTCCACCATAAAATCAATTGGCAATATGAGGAGTAGCCCAACTTACTTATAAACTCATGCAATGTCCCTCCTCTCATTAATGTATGATTCATTCTCAACACCGGAGCACAAGAAAAAATTCTCATTAAAACGTTGCTTAATCAAGGAGAAAGAAAATGGAACTTGAAAACTGGCCAAGAAAGAAAATGGAACTTGAAAACTGGCCAAGAAAGGTTAAGTACATAAGATAAAAAGGAATCTGAGAGGGCTTCTAAGGAACATTAGGAACTCAAGAACAACCTTCAAAATTGTAATAGTACTTATTCATTTGAAATGGTTGTTTCTATAATTCTTGTTAGACCAACCTTGGATTGGGCTCATCATAATAAGCGAGGTTATTATTGGTTGGTTGGTCCGCACGTTAGGCCACAATAAATTAGTTTAGAGAAAAACTTCAGTTGTTACGCATCAAAAAGCTTCATTCAGCAATATCATTCAAAGAACAAACTCCTAGCATTTTCATCTCACAAACACATGCTACTTGAGAGGCTTGATTAATATGTTAGCAACTTGGTCTTCCACTTCTGCAGTGAATTATATCAATGACACCATTTGTGCACCGATCTTGTAGAAAATGAAATCTCACATGTATGTGCTTGCTTCTCCCATGTAAAACTGGATTTTTGAACAACTTGATTGTAGAAACATTATCACGATAGATTGTTGTTGGATCTTGTTGACAATAAAGATTATTTGGAAATTGGGCTTAGTAGCCCTTTTACAAACCCACCAACCAAAAATAGCTCTGTTCTCAAGCTATAATCCCTCAAGTTAATATCTTATCAACACAATATTAATACATGCTCGACACAATATTGATATCTTATCAACACAATATTGATATATTATCGACACAATATTTTTTAGTAAAAGAGGGCTATTAGAGATTGCATTTTAAAAGCAGGGCTAATTTTGGTTGGTATATTTTTAAAAGGGCTAGTAAGCCCAATTTCCCAAGATTTTTAAGTAGCCTAACATCTCCATGAGTTTCTCTAAATTTTTGCTAAATTAGTTAGTGAACATTGTCAAAAAACTATTTTATCTAGTCAATTTAACTTAACATCTCTAACAACACTTTGTATTTTAACAAATCTTTAATATTTTATTAATTCTTCAACAGAGAGAGCTTTAAGAGGATAAGGAAAGGGTTGAATAGTTGAAGAGTTTTAATAATTCTTTAATAGTTTGCAAATGTTAAATTCTCTTTGTATAAGTTTATAGAGTGACTATTCACAATGTTAGCTTAGAGAGCCATTTATAGAGTCTCTTGAAGCAATGTTTTGTTATTTTTTTGCTAAAATAGCTAGCTAATGTTGTTATTTTTTTGCTAAAATAGCTAGCTAATGTTGTTTTAAAGAGTCTTTTGGAGATGCTCAATTGCTTGGCGAGCACATGATGTTACTACAACGAATTCAACTTACGTTGTTGACAAAGTCACAATTGATTTCTTGCTTTTTTGGAAGACCAAGAAACAACTCCAGAAACACATCGTAAAAATAAATCATGACCTGCGTTTTCTATCATCTATGTCTCATACATAATCATCGTCTATGAAGCCAAATAACTATGGATCTACTCCCTTTTTATACGATATTTAGAAGGGTGAACTATCCTCACACCCTTTTTTATTTTTCACACACACTTCTCAATTTTCGGCTGTCGAATCGAATGTATTGAAAAGTATCAAAGAACAGAAATTAACAGAGGTGTGTGGGAGGTAAAATGATGTGTGTGAATAGTATCACCCTATTTGAAAACATATGGTGCTGCAGATAACAGAAAAATTGTTTTTACTAGTAGGAGGTGAAGCTTAGTTAGTTCCTGTAACGGTTGAGAAGGCCTAGTTGAGGTATAATACAACAATGTTAGAAAGTTTTCACAATATAAAATGGATTAATTGAAACTGGTGGTGAAAAAGAATGGAGACAGAGAAAGAATGAAGTGGTGCCAGCGGATATGCCTTTCCTGGAACCATTGCATTTTTCTGTATAGTTTCTATGAAACTGATTTGAAATTAAATGGGCAGTCACTGCCCCAATTGTTTGATAGCCACCGCTTCGGTTTATGTACATATAGATGTATCTGCTTACATATTTAATTAACAGCCCTTTGATCATCTTTTCAATTAATCTAATGGCTATTAATAGGCAACTCTTAATCAAAGAGTTGTGACCCAATCTTTGAAGAGGTATTGCACCTCTTTGAAAAGGCAGATAAACCTCTATAAATAAAGGGGCATACGGGCTGTTTTGATAATGATTATTGTTCATTCTTTCTCTTCATCCGATTCTCTAACTAAATTCTCTACATGTATACACATTATTTTCTTATACAACAAGCTCTAGTAATTAATATCTGCAGATTATTTGCTAGTTATATCTTGAGCGTTCTTGTTTATCTCTTTGAGTGTTTGGTTCAATTTTGGTAGTGCAAAACATTGTTGAACATCGGAGTGAGTCCGAGCTTCATTGTATCCACAAGGCATATTTACAATTCCCCTTTGCACACAAGTAGTGGGAGCAAATAATGTTTAAAAGATAGCGTATGTATACACGTCTTGAAGAAACCTATCTTTCATCCTTCTCCCTAGCCACTACCCACATATTATTTTCAACAATTTTCAGACACTATTTTGTTACTATGGCTATGAAAACTATGAAGGATTTTATTACAAATTTCATGAAGCTTGAGAGGAAAGAAGGAGGCAACTTTCGAAGGTGGCAAAAGAAGTTGCACTTCCTTCTCACAAATTTCATGTATGTGCTGACTACTCCAAGGCCAACGAAAACTGAAGGATAGACTATCGCTGCCCAATGTGAGTGTGCTAAATGGGATCAAGATGACTACATTTGCAAGGGCCACATTTGTAATGCCATGTCCAATACCTTTTTTGATATCTACCATGAGAAGAATACCTCAAAGGAGATTTGGGATTCGCTCGAGGCTAAGTACATGACTAAAGATGCTACAAGTAAGAAGTTTCTTGTTTCTAAATTTTTTAATTATAACATGGTAGACGACAGAAATGTTGTTGAGCAATTTCATGAAATCATTGATCAGTCGATATTATATTATATTTTATGATATTTCACGTTAGCTTTTATGTTTGTTTTTTAGAGAATTTTGATACTTCTTTGTATGTTTTTATCATAGGATGGATTGAATTGGCTTTGTGCATTAAATGGACAAATTGTGGAGTTTTGGAGTTAAGAAGATTATGTCAAAGTTTCAAGCCTTAATTCTATGCCGTTTGATCGTGAAGAATAATTGAAGATGGATTGCGTAATTCGGACAGATTCACGTTTTGAGCTTATTTGGCATATAAGTGATCCAAGATGACGTTTTTGGACCGAAGTTTCTTCTACAAAGTTGTAGAGGACGTTTTTAGCTTTTCAACGACATATGATGGGCCTAATTCAGAGCTGATTTGGTCAATCAAAAAGAAGATTTTCTGCAACAGTTCAAATCCTTATTGGAAAAGAATTATGTAATTTAATTTATTTTTATTTTTGTTTCCTGATTCTTTGGGAAACCTATTTTTAGTAGGATTTGGTTTTTCTAGTAGTATATATAGCCGAGTCTATAGGGTTTAGAGAGGAGAACGAATTTGGAGATTAAATTGTGGAAAACTCGGCTCAACTTTTCTACAACGGTGCTTTCTAAACTTTTATCAATTTATTTTATGATTTCAATTTTAATTATGTGTAACTAATTCTCTTTCTAGGGTGAGGCCTTGAGCCTTTAGTGAATATGTAGTTGTGAATATGTAGTTTCTTTTCAATTGCTTATGATATTATGCATGTTACTTTGAATTGTCAATCACCGGTTTAAACTATCTATTTATCTTAATGCTTGATCACCATTATGATGTGTAGACAAGTAATTGGATGCAATTTATGTTGGAATATCACCCTTAAATTGGCTAGGGCTTCTTGTGATTGATAATTGTAAGTTCACTTAAGGCGAATATCACGCTCTTAAGGGTTGCATGGTTTTAAAAAAGGTTTTCACAAAACTTAATGAGTCTTGCATGTTCATATTTGATCTGAATATCACAGACGAGTTGCATGTTAGATATACATTCTAGCTAGAATATCACTAGGAGAATATGCAATAGGAAAACCTAACCTTCAAAGTGCATGTGTAAATCATAAGTAATTGATAGAACTATATAGGATTGTTATTGGTGATGGTTGAACTCTAGAGTTTCTTATCTTTGTTTTTTGAAAATTCTTGACGAGCTTTATTTTTACTTATTTAAATTCCTGCGAATTTTCATTTATTTTTATTTATTTTGTTATTTTAAATTCATGATCACAAATCTCTACTTTTTGTATTAAATGATTAATTAAGAATTGGTTCTAAATACAAGTTATTTACATCAATCCCTGTGGAAACGACCTTACTTGAGTTAACTATACTACAACAACCTTGTACTCTCTTGCAAGTATTTTTTGCCTAAAATTTGAGTGGTAAAATTTGCTATCAATCATACATATTCATAATCAACTTTCTAGGTGGCAATCCACCTTTCTTTTTATGAAGAGGACTGAGTAGCCAACGTCATTCACGATACTCAATTGGAATACCCAAGGCAATGTGCACTTTCTTCATATCAAGCGTAGTCTTTGGAGTCGAGCCAAACTCCGAATCTGCATAAGGAAAGAAGATTATGTATTCAGTAATCCGAAATCAAAGCAACTCACAACCAGATTCAGGCAGCCAAAGGATGAAATAGTTTGCTTACCTCTTATAAACTTTAATGGGACACGCAGCTCAGCCGAGGAGTCAGATTCCCACTCAACATTGATTTCAAGAGTATCCGTGGACCAGTCGTGATCGCCCTTGGTTGAAGAATCAAAAAGCTTATGGTGTGTAAACCTCAGCTAACCCATGCCGTCCTTGTCGCCAATCTAAAAAAAAGTACCATAACTCAATGATGGACATGCCCATAACAAAGAACCTATTTGGGTTGAAAAATGTCACCATGGTATGAATAACATTGCGATAACACTGCGCAAGAGCACACCTCATAGAACACCTGGCGGAATTGCATGCTTAAACTCCTCAAGAAATTCTTAGAACAAGTCATCAGAACTAATCTTGACCTAAGGAGCCCTGAAGTATCCAATTTTTCTAGCAAAAGACCCACCTTGATGTTACACTGGTGGAGGAAATTCATCATTGTTACTCTCGGGAGAAAACATCTTGAAAAATCTGCTCAAAGAAATATCGAGGAATATTCAGAAATCAAGTTCGAAAGAAAAAAAATTATAATAAAAGTAGGGGAGGCTGGGCATGTCGCCAGCCCCTCCTCCAGTCCAACCAGGCCACAGGTCAGCAGGCAAGTCAACTTGCGCCAGGCCACAACCAAGCAAGCAGGCCAGCCCACCAGCTAGGCCAGCACCCTAGCACTAGCGAGGCTCGCGCCTCCTTCGCAGCTCCAACTAGTGCCTTCTTCGCGGCTCTAGCTAGCATCTCTCTCTTGGGCCCCAGCCCACTACTCCATGGCTGCCAAACAACAACAACAAGAAAAAAAAAAGAGAATTTTCTTACCAGGTGACACGACAACAACGGTGGTGGGCGAAAAAGACAGAGGAAGGGGGTCGGCTCTCTTTCCCTCTTCTTCACTCTTTCCCACTTAAAATTAATTGTTGTCTAGGTTTGTTTAATTCCTTATTTATAGAGGAGATAAATAAAACTTATGGGCTTTTGGATTCCTTATCCCATAAGACTTATACTACAAGTTAAGACATAGAATTTAATGCAGTCAAGGAGTTTATTTTTGGTAGCTCTATTCAACTTGGAATTTCTACATCTTATGCACTTCTTACATGCAACACAGCAGATGTGGGGGCATTTGTTGAGCCAAAAATAATTCAAAAAATTGTGGAGCTGACATGTGGATTTTCATTCACTATTGACAAGAATGCCCTCATTAATTGGCGATGATTGCATTTATTATCCGACACTTCAACTGAGCTAGAAACCTTAAACTGTTGACTACATTTACTCCAAGCTAAGCTGTCCATAGCAAGCAGATAAGACGAGAATTAAAGGTAGAATTAATCACTAATTCCTTCCTACCTTTAAGTTTTCTAATTGAAGACATATTTCTTTAGTCAAGGAAGCACAATAACATCCAATCAAAGATTCTCCAAAATAATTCTTAAGATATTATTTTGTACACGGGATCGTGTGATCTTACTGTTTTGGCGGGTGCACAATACCCCAAAAACCCAAAATATCTCTATTTTTTTCTTCTTCCCCGTTTGTTTTTCCTTATCTTTCCCATTTTCATTTTTCTCTTTTTCTTTCTCTCTCTCTCCTTATGTGCATAGTGCACGTCGACGAAAACCCGTCGAACCGAGGTGAGCTAAAATCACCACCTTCTTCGTCTCGACGCCCTAGACTTAACGGTGCAAACCGTTCTTCCAAACTCCCAACTGTTTGACGGGAAAAGCTCACGGAAGAACCGGACCTTTCTAGTGATTTTCTCGCCATTCTAGACCGAGGTGAGGTTTCTAATTGCCACCATTGGGTTCCACTCATTGAGTAGATGAATTTTCATATGTGGTTTGCTTGATTTGGTTGAGTTTTGACGTAGATCGGTGAAGCTACAGTACCCGCGATCTTTCAACGTAATTACATGCCATTTCTCAAGCTTGTACGGCCAAACCAAAGGTACACCGTCATTCTACTCCTCTCTAGCTTCATTTTGACATAAAGAACGTGAAATTTGGCCAAGAAATGAAAAAGTTATGGAGATTTGAAATTTTCCCAAAAAACAGGCCAAAATTCCGGTGACGGCGATGGCGGCGGTTGGTGGCGCCAGCTGCGGGAAAATGTTGCAGCAGCGACCGGCGCTGACGTCAGCGATGACGTTAGCAACCGGTCCAGACCGGGCAGTTGACGTCAGCGATGACGTCAGCAACCGGTCCAGACGGGCAAATGACGTCAGTAGACCAGAGAATATTCCAGAGAATATTCCTTTTAACGGCGTTAGAAATATTTTGTTAGATCTAACAGAGATGCTGGAATATACCGTTAGATCTAACGGTGTCAGTTGACGCCGTTATTTTGACCGACGCATTGACTGGCGCGTTGACTAGTGCGTGAGCAGTGGGTGGAGCCGCGCGTAAGCTGCGACTGGGCCGCGCGTGAGGGCGCATGGGACCTTATTTTTCAATTCCGTAGACGCGAGGTGACTCTTGACGACGCGTACTACCTCTGGGCAGTACGTATGGTATTTTTTGGAGTGTTTCGGACCTTCGTGTTGAACAAACAAGGGATAGGTTTAATTAATTAGTTTAATTAGTAACCTTTATGAGTTTAATCATTACTATAGTGATATCTCATATAGGTGAGACTTATCTACAGGACTATTGGGGCTACCTAGGACAGGGGGGCTACGACCCGGCTACTTGCAGGTGAGTGAGTGGGTCTTTGTTTTGATAAATGTATATTTACGTATGGTTTTCAATGCTTTCTTTAAATTGTTAGCATAACTCATATTATATGCGAATGTTGGAGGTAGAACATTCGTATTATATTGCCATACATGTTTTTATACTGTTGCTCATCAGTAGATGTATAACACACAGGGTATTAGTACTCAGTCTTGTGGCTAGGACTAGCCTTGATGTTTGGAGATGTCACTACTAGTACCGCTACGCAACTTTGGATCCATTGTAGGTACTAGCTTGTTCTAAGTTGCACTAGGCAACTTGAACTTGTGTGACGCACTTTGTGCACATCGATTAGCGTTAGACTCGCGTCATTGTAGTACTTAGCGTATTACTTATATACCTAGCCTGTTCCTCGTAGCTTATCTACTTGGGCTTGTGCGTTTACATATGGGTGAGCAGTCAGTCAATGATTATCGGGGAGTACCCGTGTTTTTAGCAATCAGTCATTGATTTTCGAGGAGTACCCGTATTACTATAATAGTATTTTGAGGATCATACCGGGGAGTATGACGTATTTTCAAAAAACTATACATGTTTTCTAGCGAGGGGATAGTATGCTATTGAAAACAAAGGTTTTATCAAACTTTGCTTTTTGACCCACTCACCTTTTTATGTTTTGTGCCCCTCCAGGACCTAGTGGCAGATTTGATTACCAGTGAGACGAGAGCTTACTTTGGCTGTGGTTGGTGGTTCTGACATTGTCTCCAGACTATGTAGGATTTGCTCCTAGTTTTAGTTAACTTTTACTTATCCATCCTCACGATGATGTGAATGTTTATACTCCTTGCACTATTTACTTTGCTCTGACTGTTATGCACTTTTCTCATATATATATGCATAATTGGCTTTCGCCACTTAACACATGTCGGCCAGCACTTCCCGACACCTAGCGTGTCAGGATCGGGATGTGTCATCTTCAAAGATTATTCTCGGTATCTTTAAGATATTCTCAACATCTTAAAGATATTTCTCGTTCTGTCGTTGCACAAGTACAATTCTATTTATCGAATGACACAACTTGGCCAACTGGACGTCGACACATGTCGTAGGCTTCCCCACCTATGTCGTCGGTCATGCTCCTATAAATACTCCATCTACAGTCAGTTCGCTGGTAAGCGATCCTACGCTGAAAAACACTTCATTCTCTAAACAGTTTTTTGACTTGGGTATCGAAAGTTCATTGGCTAAACCTCCTCTAGGCTTATGATTTAGTCTTTAACCAAAAATGTCTCATTGTTTTGTATATACAATTTCGTCAATTGGGAAATTTTGTAAACAAATTAATCTTCCTAAAGTGAACCAGAAAGTAGACAACCTAATGAGGTCGGCAGCACCTCCCAGTCATAAGTCATAACCAAACCAAAGCCCCATCATTCCTAATCTATATCATTCATGTCATTTGACATTTTTAACGCCAGACAAGTCACAACCAGGAGACACAGATGTCAATAGTCAACGAACAGAACCAATCTAAATTAGCTGGCGTGGCCCTCACCCACGAATAACTTGACTTTCTGACCATTAAACGACATCAAAACTTAAAAAGAAAAGAAAAAGATTATTCTAATGCACGCCCTTTTTGACTTTTTCTACACGCGACGAAGTTTTCAACCAAGGAATCCAATAAATTTCCTATCACAAAAATGTAAATTAATAAAAAAATTTGAATAAATTAAATATATTCATCAAAATTATATATTCCATTTTCCATCTCTCCTTCGCCCTTCTTTTCTTTTCATAATTTACACCGTACCCCTCCATTTCCCATTACACCGTATATTTTCATTTTTGCAATTCAGCATTTTTTTCTTTTGACTGTCACTTCAACGGTGATGATCGAATCAAAATGTGGACCCCCCGCGTCATTCTTCAGGAAGATTGGAATACAAGGCCCACATTAGCGGCTGTGACGGAAGGGTGCGGGTGACGGTGCTCAGCTTCGTAGGTAACGACGAGCATAGTGGGGTCGTCCTGAGCTCTCTCCACGTGTTTCCTTGCTGGACAGCCTCTCACTGTACTGCACTTATAATACCCTCTGCAAACAAATAAACTTAATTATTTGGAAGTTCAAAAGAAAAAGAACATTGATATCTGTGTTTGACTTTGAAAAGATCAGCCATCGAGCGGTTGAGATTAAAAGGAGTAGAGTAATACCTCGGGTAAGGAGAGCCCTTGATCGGCTTTTGACCGTACTTTCTCCAGGTGAACTCATCGGCAGGTATATCGGCAATTTTCGAGCTAATCGCCGGCACTCTAATCGTCCTCTTAACCTTAGACTTCCTACAATAAAATAAAAATTAATTTAATACAAAATCTTCAAACAACAAGCGCATATGCTAAAATGCGCCGAGGGGGCGTACTGGGTATCAAAATCGAAGGATCAGTACCTTCTTTTAGAGCAATGGCAGTGGCCAGACGACGACAATTTAGCGGTTTCGCCCTCGTGACACCGTTTCCGATGAGACTGTGGGAGGGGCGGTTTTCCGGCGGAAAAGGCCGGCGCCGGAGGCACGGAAATCGATGAGAAGGCTTTACCGTTGGAAACGCTGCCGTCTCCGATTGTGATGGAGGACAAAAACGACGACGTAGTGGAGACCGGCGGGGACAGAGTAGTGGAGGAGTCCTTGTCCGACTGTGGGGTTTGAAAAGCAGTCAAAGTCGTCTGAGGTTTCGGTTGGATCGGTTCGGAAGGTGGTTTGGCCGGTCCGCGGCGGAAACGGGCGTGGCCGGTCCGGTTCAGGACGGAGATGAACTGCTTGAACTTTGTGACGGTGAAGTCGGTGATTTCCCGGCAATCGAGTGGAGTTTGAGATGGGGGTTGATTGGATAGGGTGCGGATGAGGTGCTCCATGCTTTGCAAGCCGGCGGAGGCAGCTTCTTGCAGGGCCGTCCGATCGTCCATCTTGGAGAAGCCAAATAGATCTATAGCCATAGGAGCTGGCTTTGGCTTTGAGAATACTCAGAGACTTGAGAGGGAGGATGGAGTTATGAGTTGGGGCAGTTTGAGAGAAGGGATGGGGGTTGGGGGGTTATAAAAGAAAGGAAAAGATCGTGCAAAAGTCAAAGGATGGATCCAAGGGTTGAGATTTGTTGGGGAATTTTTTAATATGATTATTTTTGCATGGCACATGATGACACGAAGATAAAATAAGTCTGAAGGGAGTTGGTGATGGGTCCCACATGAGGCAAAAGTGGAGAAAGAGCGTTCCCGCTTGTAACGCACTGACTTTTTGGATTCATAATTTTTGGGGATGGCAAATGGTCAAACCTCAATGTGGGAATTTGGGAAAAGAAAATGAAGGTTGAAAGATATTGTGAACCAAATTCAATTTATTATAATTTTTATATATTTGAATAATTAAATAATTTTTAATTTACATAATTTTTGTAGAAATAATTTTTAAATTAAGATTAAAAATTGTTTACATAATTTTTTGTAGAAATAATTAAACGATTTCTAATCAACCAAATAAAAACTTGTTTAACCATAAATTTCAATGTTGAATTGAAAAACATTTTTCGTCTATCTATTGAAAAATTGTTTGGTGGCTAAATAATTTTGAATTTGGTTGATTTTTTCAAAGTTAATTTTTAAAATATGACATAGATAATAAATGTTTGAATCATCGAGTAATATTGCAAAAAGAGAATAAGAATCATAAAAATAAAGAAATAAATTAGTATAAAACGTACAAAATAAATTAATTTCAAACGTAAAATATATCGCTTACAAGTGCAAAAAATCCATTTAATCGTAGTAATGAATGACCGCTCTATATATTTACTTTTGGATTCTTGAGAAAAGCATATACTCGGTGGGTTTTCTTTGGGAATAATGAGGATGAAAATATCAAATATTGGATACTTACTAGTAAAGAGTCTTGCACACATTAAGTAAAAAGATTATTCTGCCTGTATTATTTAGCTTTAATTATTGACCAATGGCCAAGGCATTCTCTCAGTTGCTTATGTTGACTTTTCCATCTTCTCAAATCAAGTAGATGTTTTAAAATCATAAAAAGCACACTTCAGTTAAATCTGCCACTCTTGAATCCAATAAAAAATAAAATCATATCATATCATATGCTTTTTCTTTGAAGATTTCATATCATATGATATGTTTGCAAGCTCCAAGTTGCATCTAAATAAGCAATGCAGATTGCAGAGTAAAGAAAGAAACTTAATTAGTCTTCCAATATATTTTCTGTTTTGTTTATAGATGGTTGTCCAATGTGGATGTGTAGTGTAGGGATCTACTATAGTGCCTATTTTTATTAATTATTAAAAGTCATATATGTTCACTTTGGGTGATTGTACTCTTGGCACACACTTGTGTTTTATCATATGGTTGTTGAAAATCAATAAACTATGAGAATAGTCAAAGTTAATCTTTAGACTAGAGGGAATATTTCTGCTTTTTATCGTTTTTACAAAATATTTTAGAGGATGTTTGATAATTATTTTGTTTTTAGATTTTTTTAGTAGAATTATAATGTTAGTGGATTAAATAGTTAGTAATTTGGTTGTTAGAGGCAACATTATGAGAATTGAACCCGCATTAGGGTGCATAGGTTTGATTGTTTTCCGTAACTGCGGTAAAGTGTCATCTCATTTTGTTCATTTTTTTTTAAAACTAAAAACTTGTTTGATAATTCCTTTTTTAATGAAAACTGAAAACGAAAAACGAAATGATTTTAAAATGGTCCCTTATTGATTTATGAAATTATTTTTTGAATAGATTTTTGTCAACGAATGTCAAGTGCTTCTCGAAGAAAGCACTCTTATAGTCTAGAGTTTAGTTTGGTAAGTGCTTTTAAATGACTCAAAACACTTTTAATGAAAATATATTTTGAACCAATCCTCTGTAAAAATGCAAATGAATCGTGAAAAAAAAACACTTGGAAGAAGCATATAACTGGTGCACTTCAAGTGTTTTTGGAACCCAAAATCATTTTTTTTAAAAGCGCTTTCAGTCATTTAATTAAAAACACTTTTCAAACGAGCCATAGATCTCAAAAGTGTTTTGTTATCCTAAAAAGTTAAACCAAATTGGCCAAAAGATAATTAGTGATTAAGAAACCAAGTACTCTTTGTTTGTTGTTTGGCGTTGAAGATTAAGTGGGTGAGTGAAGCTTAAGCTAATTACTTGACCTAGCTTTTATGTTGCAAAACTTGGGGTCAAAGACTAGTTGGTCTATCATGCAATGCAATTCAAAACATGCAAAACACTTTACTCATTGTGCTTTCCTCATCCACGACTAGTAATATGACCAACATTTAGAACGTTCCTCATCCTTCCACGCAAACTCCCAACAATTTCATCTGGAGGGGAGAGGGCAGTGGTCGTGGCCCACATCTTAAGAAAACTCGTTAACAACTACGACGGAGTAAACGTGATGAAGCAGGAAACTAGGTGCTTTATGGTGGGCCCAAGTTCGTGACCTAGCGTTCCGTCTCCGGTTAGTTTCGTTTGGGGGGTTTGACATTTTTTTAAGTGAGTGAAATTGTTGACCCGATATCTTTTTGCTCTTAAATATTGCGTGCTGATTTATTTGGGTCGGGACTCGGGACGTTTTCTCCACCGCTCGATGGGTCTACGCTCATCTAACGGCTGCATGATGCTGTTAGTGGTTGACTATCTAAAATTAGTGCGCACATGACGTGGACCTTTAATATTCTAATCGCGTGCTATACAAATTGAATCACTCGAGAGACAGCTGCAAATTACGTCAAAACAATATCATGCATGGTCAAGTAAAGAAGGTTTGGTTATAAATAAGGAAAACTAATAAAAGTACTACACAATTTTGAATCTTAACCAAAAACATCTTAATAATTTTATTTAATGGTTAGAACAAAATCTAACATCAAACCAACCTAATTATATTGACTCAATTAGATTATTTGACCGATTTTCCAATTTTGTCCCTGACAAGTTTTAGCCCAGTCCGTTTGTGTTTTCGTTAGTTGTGGCGACAAAAGGAACTCATCGTTCCATTTTCCTTCAGATAGAGAGAGAGAGAGAGTTTACAATTTTTGGAGATCTAAGAGATTCATTTTGCTGTACGATTGCTGAAGAACAACGACGACCGTGACGATGAAGGTTTGTCCCCTTACTCATAGACTTCTCAAGTGTCTTTCTTTAGAGTTCGATTTGGATTCCTCCTCAGTTTTGTGCAATTTTCTCTATCTACGTTTCAACTGATAAATCGACAATTCTTATTGTCATATCTCGTTGTTTATAGCTGTATTGTTTGAATGATTTACGTATTGCTAGACATTTGAATCAGATTTGAGTGACTTAGGGTTTAATTCTTATTGATCTGCTTTAATTTGTTTGTACTGATTATCAAGAGACAATACCGAATTGGTAATTGTATATTGAAGCATATATGTGTACCAGATAAAGCAACCATTTCTTGGGCAGTAAATCCAATGTGCCCAAACATTGTAATGAGCTTAGAGGCATTCAATGTGGATGGACGCAGATTACTCGTGTTTTTTCTTGTTTTGCCTAAATAGTTATTTTCATATGAAAAGCAACTATTGTTGCATAAAAGCCTCCCAACAAAAGAGCACATCCCTCAAGGTTTCAATGAACTACATAATAGTGGTCTTTTGCTTCTACTTATAAAACTCCATAACTTAAAGCAACTGGAATTGCAAAAAGGCAGGCTACCATTTATATATGTAAGTAATTTATATATGAACTATTATGGTTTCATTGAAAATTTGTATACCAAGTCAAAGTTTTATTTGAACAACTACCATTCTGCTTTAAGATTAGCATGTATGATACACTATCAATGTAAATGATGCATCAAATCCAACACCCAATGCGTTTTGAATCATGTATGTCGGCTAACACTTGTCTAAGTTTTCCTTTGATACTGTACTTCTGTAAAGAATCAACCTCTTATAACAATCCCTTTTTGTGCTTCCAGGTTGTACAAAAAAGCTAGACAAAGACACCAAAATTATAGTCCCTGGTGACAATTATGGCCAATATGCAATTGATATTCTCCTTCATGGTAACAATGATACTTGTCTTCATGGAATCTCATATTATGACATCATTGAAGTATGGACTTATATTATATTTTTTCATGTTTCCAGTTTCTGAAATTGATACATTTGAAATAGGTAGATCAGTTCCATGATATGATTAATATGTTTGTCGGATGTGGGTATAAGAAGGAAACCACTTTGTTTGGATATGGTTATGAAGCAATAGGTAATTTCTTTTCAGCTGGTCACCTTTTTATTTTATTTTATTTTTTTTGTGGCGAAAGTTTGTATCGTAGTTGGAGTTACATCCTTCATCTATTTGGTTGCATACTTCATTCTAAGCCATTTATGTATGAACAACATAATAGTTTTCTTTTACTTCTGCATGATAGTTGTCTTTTACTAAATAAGATGTTAGAGTAAATGGAAAATTTATATATGACGGTTGTGATTCTTTTGTTTTTATTTTGTATGAAATTTGTGTTTGGTATTTGTTGATAGAGAATTCACCCAAATGCTACTATACAATCATTTGAATTTGCGGTTTTGATACAATGATTTTAGAAATAGTCGGCATATAAATATATATATATATATATATACAAATAGTTGTGTATTTGTTGATTTTTTTTTTTTGGAATTTGGTATGGAATTAGACCCAAAACAAAACAAAAATCCACCTCAATGCTAATACACAATCATTTGCATTTGTAGTTTGGATATGAAGATTTAGAAACAGTTGGCATATACTTTTGGAAATAATTGGCATATATATATGTATATATATATAAATCGCTGTGTATTTGTTGAATTTTTAAAATTTTTGGAATTTGGTATGGAATTAAACCTAAAATAAAACAAAAATCCATCTCAATGCAAATACACAATCATTTGCATTTGTACGAATGAATGTAGCAACAATGTTCTCTATCAAATGTTATGATGTGTTAGTCAACTTGAGATTCTTAAGCTGGATATCTACGAAGTGGATATCAATATGGTATTTGTTTATTAAGTTCTTTCGTGAAAGCAACTCCTCATTTGAAGAAGTTTGTACTAAAGATAAAATATACAATTTTCAAGCTAGGATATTAAAATACGAGACCTCTTGAATGCCCCGATCATTACCTCAAGGAAGTAGAAATTGTACGACATGATATTCTTGTTGACGAGTAAGTCATCTACCTAGTTTGCAATGTACTTGCATTGGAGAAAATTGTTGGTGATGGAGAACATGTTATTAAAGATCTTGATGAAATAATGCCTAAAACTATTAAGTTTGTATGCCGAGAGTATGTTCAGTAATTAAACTTCATAGTGATTACGTTTATACATGATTACATACAAGACAATGTGGTGCCTATGTATCAAGCACAAAAAGTTGTACTTCTATGGATAAGCTTGTGTGTCCTTATTGTAATCTCAAAACATGGTCAAAGTGCTTGCCGAACAGTTAAGCAATGTCATTTGGGTCACAGAAGATTTTTGCCTACTACATATAGATTTCGAATGAGAGGGGTACAACACCAAGGATTTTCACGAGGTCTATGTATTTAGCTAAGTTGTCTAATCTGACATTTACTTTTTTGAAAACACCAACTCTCGAACGCGATGTTAGACATAATCAAATGACAAAGGCTATTAAACCATGGAAAATGGTTTTTTTTTTTTTAACCATATTTGTAACATATTTGGATACATCATAATGTAAATTTAATTCAAATTAAAAAGTGTGTTTCTGAAAAATATTTGCACACATTGCTGGGAATTAGAAATAACTTTACGAATGGACTTAATGATCATGTGACATTGAATATGTAAAAATAAGGCTAGTATTTCATTTTATTCTTGACATAGGTATTGTGACATACTTACCTTTTCCTTCATCTTTTAGGGACTGGCTACAGTGCTCGCAAGCATTGAATGCTCACACCGATCTCACCCTCCTTTCCCCCCTCTCTCCTCTCTCCTCCCTCATTTTAATGGTGAGATCGGTGTAAGCATTCAATGCTTGCAAGCATTGTAGCCTACTCCCATCTTTTATACGAAAACATGAATTGTTAAGTTTTGTAGTATGTACGTTTTCTTGAAGGATATTTGTCAAATGCTGTTTGATGTTTAAATGTGAAGGATAGGAATTCAATAGTTTAAAGAGTTATGACCATCAAATTATGTGTAATAGTTGATAATTGTTTGAAATTTTGAAAAACAATTTCCATATGTGGAACCAAACGAAGCCTATACTAGCATTTTGCGACAAAAATTCAGCATCCACATTTGTGTTAAAAAATTCATAAACCCTTAACGCTACCACTACACTAGTAAAATTTGAAGAATTAATGGCATTTGCACCCCCCCCTAAAAAGCATTATTATGGTCATTTTTGTTGTTAAACTGCCTCAAATGGTAATGTGTGGCGGAAGAAGTATCTGCCCTTATAAATTGCGTCACTAATACTAATTAGAGGGGAAAGTTCTCTTATTCCGCCTCTATTAATTTTTATTCCACGTTGGCATTTACACTAATTAAAGGCACAAACTTCAACCCCCTACTACTTTTAATACAATATGTGACATCCCACATCAACCAACGGAGAGGGGGTGATGTGCCTTATATGTACATGCCCACGTCCATTTAGCACGAGGCATTTTGGGAGCTCACTAGCTTCGGATTCCATCGGAACTCCGAAGTTAAGCGAGTTTGGGCTAGAGCAATCCCAATATGGGTGACCCACTGGGAAGTTACTTGTGAGTTCCCAAAAACAAAATCGTGAGGGCGTGGCCCAAAACAGACAATATCGTGCTACGGCGGAGCCGGTTCGGAATGTGACAGAATGGTATCAGAGCCACTCTGCCATTTGGTACGGATGTGCTGGCAAGGACGCCAGGTTCCCCTTAAGTGGGGTGGATTGTGACATCCCACATCGACCAACGGAGAGGGGGTGATGTGCCTTATATGAACATGCCCACCTCTATTTAGCATGATGCCTATCGGGAGCTCATTGGCTTCGGATTCCATCAGAACTTCAAAGTTAAGCAAGTTTGGGCAAAACAAAACCGTGAGGGCATGGCCCAAAGAGGACAATATCGTGCTACGGCGGATCCGATCTAGGATGTGACAGAAGAATGGTATCAGAGTCACTTTGTCATTCGGTATGGATGTGCCGGCAAGGACGCCATGTTCTCTTTAAGTGGGGTGGATTGTGACATCCCACATCGACCAACAGAGAGACCTAAGTGCAAGAAAGCCCTATTAATCCAGCCTACTCATAAGTCGACAAGAAAAATCATCATGACCGGTTTATCTAGTTCTTCTAGATGAGGATAATGATCAAACAACTGATAATCCTATATCTTACGAGGTGACGATGTTTGACATCAATTCGAGTAAATGGTAAGTAGCCATGAAATCCAAAATAGATTTGATGTTTTCTAATCAAGTTTGGACCTTGGTTGATCCTCCTAAGGGTATGGTTCCCAAAGCCAAGGTCGAAACCTACAAAGCTAAAATTGTAGCCAGAAGGTATGGACAGAGAAAATGTATCGATTACAATGAAACCTTCTCTCCGATTGCCATGATGAAGTCCATTCGAATATTGCTTACTATAGTAGCTCATTATGCTTATGAGGTTGGGCTTCATGCAAGTGACTCAAAGAAAGTATATGAAATTTGACGAAGTTGTATAGGGATATAATTTCCAAGAAAATTAAAACAAATCATGCTCTTACAAGAAACAAATTGGGGATTCAATCAATTTCTTGGTATTACATGTTGATGACATATTGTTAATAAGAAATGACAAAGCTATGCTTAAGGAAGTTAAGGCTTGGCTATCAAAAACTTTCTCCATGATGGACATGGGAGAAGCCTCGTACATTCTTGGGATTAAACTGATGCGAGATCGACCCAATAGAATGTTAGGCCTATCTCAGTCTAAGTACATAGATAAGATACTAAAAAGGTTTAGCATTCAAGATTTGAGAGGGGCTTCCTTCCTTTTCGACATGGTATTGTTCTCACTAAGGACATGGGTCCTAAGACACCTACTGAGAAACTTGAGATGACAAAATCTCACAAGCAAGTTGTGGGATGTCTCATGTATGTCATGCTATGTATTTGCTTTGCCATTGGGAGAAGTACTAAGGATATGATGTTGGTGTATAGAGAAAATGTTGAAGGGATGTTGTTTATGAAAGATTACACTAATTCTGACCACATAGAATCTACAAAGTGGCCATATAAGGATGTATCTTCATTTTGAATGAAGGAGCGAAGCAATATGCAAAAGTGCATATTGGTCTCCATATGAGAAAAATAATACGATTTTACTTCAAATGCTAATCGAGAGGTTGTTTTGGTTAAAGAAGTTAATAACTGAACTTGGATATGTTCCTACCATTGAATCACCTATGTCATTATTAGGTGATAACAATGGGGTGATAGCTCAAGCCAAGGAACTAAGGTTTCAAGAATCATCCAAACAAAATTCGAAAGCGTTATCACAAGATTAGAGAATCTGTGAATAAGAAGAAGATTCAAGTTTAAGACTTAACCCTGCAGAAAACGTAGCGAACCCAATCATTAACACAATGACACAGAAGCAGCTTGATAGACACCTAAATAGTTTTGGTATGCATCATTATGATCATTGGCTTTAGTGCAAGTGGGAGATTGTTGGAGTTGTGCCCTAAAATCCAATTTTGTTATAGTGGATATTATGTAAAACTCCATATTAATTAATAAATGAATGGGCAAGATTTATTCATTCATGAGTTTGGCTTCATATTATAGAGATAATATACTATGAATGAGTCTGCATGATTTAAGTTATGGAAGCAATGTCCTAAATGAGGTTAGAGCAGGGAGACTTCTATTCCATAGTTACTTAGTCCTTAAACAAAATTTCTAGCCATTTGGAAAGTCAACTAGACATTAACTATTCGGTAAGGCCGGTGTATGTCGCATTAAGGTTAGCATGGTCTCGTGCTATGCTTGTTGGACATGTGGTGGATATACAAGCGTTTGTCTGTTGAACAAGTTCACTGAACACTGACCGCTCAATAAGCTTAAACGTATGGATGCTTACCACATGTCAAAAGTTACAAAGCTTCAGATTGTAGTATGCAAATTGTTCTTAGACCTGAGACATCATTAGTTATCTCATGTTAGTGAATGTGATCTTTGGCCTCACCTTGAAGCTCTCAAACGATAGCAGAGCCCTATAGTGTGAGGATCAGGATCATGTGCATTAACATGGAGATACGTAAATGCACAACAAGGAATCTATCACCTTCTGTTAATTGTTCAATAGAAGAAGATATCCTTTGAAGCCATTTGAAGATCTATCTCAGAAATCTCTGCGCAGAGCACTTGTTGATCAAGCTATATTTGTAAGAGGAAGAACACAAGCACAAGAATGATCCTACAAAGTAATGCACGCGTGGCTAAGGATTCATGTAAGTAATCTCAATAATATGTCTGGAAACCCAACAAATATGAAGTACATCTTATTTTGTTTCCTACTTAAACACAAGCAGATGTGGGAGAATTTGTGGAGACATAAATTAACCACATCCAATAAGAGAAGGACACGTGGACTATACGCTTGCTATGACAGTTTTACTATTGACGTCATGAGCGAACCCCAAACCATTCCAGAAAACATGGCATCTGTCTACCCTCTATGAGGGACCATGGCACCTGTTTATCCTGTTAGTATTAGGTATTTTGGCCAGCAACGTATCAAAGGTGTTTCAGGCCCATGATATGTTCTACCACCGGGCCATACCCGACCCAATAGTGAGAGTAAGCCGACTCTTTAGAGTCTCCCCTTAGGTGTCCAGCGCGCCTGCGCTTTTACCAAAAGGGACTTTTAGGACTATTATCTGGCAAGACTGCAGAGACTGTTATGCACCATCACTAGCGAAATGGTAAGATTTGCCTAGTATGGTCTGCAATCTCCCCCCCCCTAGCTGCATGTTAGGGTTCAAATCTATAAATAGCCAAGTCAAACAAAGAAAACGGTAATCGCCAGTTACTTCTCAGAACTCTATCAAGTTCATAGTTTCTCACAAACTATCTCTCTGACTTAAGCATTGGAGGCCCTTTGACGGACACCCACCTCCTTTTCTCGGGTGTTCGATTTAGGGTTATAAATAGCCAAATCAAACAAAGAAACGGTAATCGCCACTTACTTCTCAGAACTCTTTCAAGTTCATAGTTTCTCAAACTATCTCTCTGACTTAGGCATCGGAGGCCCTTTGACAGACACCCTTCTCTTTTTCTCGAGTGTTCGTCAATTAGGCTAACGATGTTTCGTATTTTGTAGTTGGAGTTTCTTCAATTCAACCGTATACGAAATTTGCATCCACATGTGGGTAAGGGTCGCTGAAACGAAGAAGAACGCGACCAAATTGAAGAAGCAGATCGACGAAAAGTTGAAGAAGAAGATTGACAACCAAATTGAAGGAGCATATGGCCAAATCCAAGAAGAATCTCGCGTAACGAAGAAGAAGAAGATTGCGCAGATGAAGAAGAAGATCGTTGAGACGGACTCGTAACCAATTTGTGAGGTTGGATTACATAACTCACCTTACTTTTTGTAACCTATCCCGTCCAAATTACATTTAATACCATCAAACACTAAACTCATAACCATTTTAATTGGCTATATCATATGCTATTGTACGCACTAAAAATAAAGAAACAAAAGGATGCCCTACATGCAATCAGCTGGATGCTTATGTTTTTTGGTTTTTTTTTTAAAAACAATGATATTAGAGGGTGATGATTTGGGCTAAGCCACACAATGGGAGAACCACAATTGAATCGAACTCTCCAATCGCCATCCATAAGAATCGAGCATCAGATCTCCCACTTATAAGTGAAGATGACTAGGTACTATTAGACTATGGTTTTCGTGAGCGGTGCTTATGTCTAATAGCTTATGTTGCATTTAAAAAAAAAAAATCTTATTTCAAACCATTTAGTACAACGGTCTAATGATATTCTTTTGCACTTGTAAGTGAAATATCTCATGTTTAAATCTTGTAGATATCGAGTTCGATACCAATTGTTCCTCCAATCCTTTAGTATAGATATATTGTTGTATAACAAAATAATAAATAGATAAAAACTAAGAAAAAAGAGAAGCTAATTTTAAAGATATGTGTAGCTTTCCTATCACGTACTCGGGAGAAAGGAGGCCATGCAATGCAAATGTGATTATTTATTTTGAACCCAATAAGAATTTGGGTCAGGCCGATCCTTGGCCCAACCGCAACGTACATAACTTGACGTACTGGACTAAAACGCTTACAACTACACCTGCAAATTGGTTGGCACAAATGGATTTGCAATTGTTTTGCTAAGATTTAAATCTGAATGGTTGCTTTATTGGAATAACCATCCAAGGGCTGAGATGACTATTACCCGAGTTATGTTTAGCCCATGCGTTTTAACCCACGTGCGCAGGAGAGAGACTAGCTGCTACAAAATATAGGACACATCACATGGGGACTCCAACAACAGTTGGCTTACGTTTTAGGCTTTTGTTCAACCAAATATATTCAACAAAGCTAATAATTCCCTTGAGTAACTGAAAATGATTTGAAAGATGATATTGGCCTTTCTAGGCCTAAATTTGCAGTTGTAATTTGTTTAGACTGAACACCTATTTTCGAAACGTAATAAAAAAATTACTCCCAAAGTCACTATAAAAACTAAAAATAAAAAATAAAATAAAAGTTGATTGATGTTATTGCCACTCAAAAAATCTGATTATGTACTCTAAATTTTTCATATGCAAAACGAAAAATACACTTAGGCTGTCTCCAACGGAAGGGGAGGGGGGGGGGAAATCCCAGATTTCGGGTCCAAATCTTCTCCAAGGGAAGTATTTTGGAGGTGGGAAAAATAAGAATTTGGGTTTGAGGGTGGGTATTTGGGATTTGTTTGGAACTGGAGAGAGAAGATTCGGTGGGAAAAATAATGGTGCAGGCTGTATGTGGGATGGCAGACACGCGGGGCCCCAGCGTAGCAGAAAAGGCAGGGCAGGGGATCCAGTGCGGGCAGGTCTACAGTAGGCCCATCTTCAACGACAGAGATGAGTTGTCCGTTGATATCCAATCCCCCACGCGGGCTTGTGGGTTATAATCCAGTGTGGCGCGCCCACACTTTCACTTTTCCAATGGTAACAAATTGTGTGGCCTAAATTTAGTGACCGTTGGAATCCAACGGTCAGTTTTGAATTTTTTTTTTCAACGTATACATTTTTAATCTAATGGTCCATATTTGTTTAATCAATCTTAACAGTAATAAAAAAGATCCAACTGCTGAAATTTAAATCCAACGGTCAAAATAATATTATTTAATAATTTAAATCAGATCCAACTCCAAAAATCATCCAAAACTCTATAAATACCCACCCATTTGTTAACTAATACATAAAAAAATTAATTCTCATATTTCATTACCAAAATTTGTTCAATCATTCCATTCTCCTTCCAAGTTTGGCTCAAATGGCAGACAAAGAGAGCAATAGAAATGGCAATTGGCTTCCTAGCGAAGATGTCACCTTATGCTCAACTTGGGTGTCAATCTCTGAAGATGGTTCTGTTGGTCGCTTTCAATCTCTGGATACGATGTGGGTGCGTATTTACAAAAAGTTTCTCGCCAACAATCCGGGCACTACAGGGGAAAAAACTCGACTAATTGGAGGAGTTAAGTCTCGCTTCAAGCATATCAACCAACAATGTCAACTATGGAGTTCATCTTCATGTGCCGCATATTGTAATCCACCAAGTGGTACCAATGTAGAAGATATGGTAAGTTCACATCTTTAAATGGGAGTAGGCTACAGTGCTTGCAAGCATTGAATGCTCACACCGATCTCACCATTAAAAGGAGGGAGGAGGGAGGAGAGAGGGGGGAAGGAGGGTGAGATCGGTGTGAGTATTCAATGCTTGTGAGCACTGTAGCCAGTCCCCTTTAAATGTTACAATTTTAGTTGTATTAATATTTTTCTTATAATTAATTTTCCTTTACTATATGCGTAGGAGTGGAAAGCACACCGAATATTTGAATCTGGAAATATTACATGGAACCACGCAAGATTCAAGTTGCAACATGCTTGAGAGATTGTTAAAAATTCTCCAAAGTGGGTCGAACAATACGCAACACCGAGCAGAAGGTCTTCTCATAGTTCCACAAACTATGAGGATTTGGGGGAAGACGGCGAGACACCTGTAACGCCACTCTCACGTCCAGATGGACGCGATAAACAGAAGCAAGCAAAGAGGAAAGTTAAAATTGATGAGTCTTCTTCTATTGAACAGTCTAGTGAATATTTGCGCCAATTACTTCAACAAGGAGAAGAAATGAGGGAGGATAGGAGAGCAAGGATGCAATTGCTTAAAGAAGAAAAAGAGGAGAAAAATTATGGAGAAAATCCACAAGACCATACTCTAAGAAAAAGAAGGTATTGGCAAGCTAAACAAGATGCAATTCTTGCACGAAATCCGGACCCAGATTCGGACACCGAATCCTATCATCCTAGCTTCTAATGCAATTATTTGATTGTCATTTTTAGTAATTTTATTCATGTAACGTCAATATTATATCTAGCTTGTAATGCTTTATTTTACTCATGTGGTTTTAGTATTTTTGTGTAATCCTTTTGTTATTCATGTAACGTTAGTAATTTTATGTAATGTCAATTTTATTTGTGTTCACCATCACATTATTTTTGAAGCACACCTTACATTAATAAAAGCACACCATTACATTAATAAAAAAAACAAGTAAATAAAAGCACACCTTACATTATTTAAAAAACAAACAAACAAACAAGTAAATAAAATCACACCTTACATTATTTAAAAAACAAACAAACAAACAAGTAAATAAAAGCACACTTTACATTAATAAAAGCACTTGGTTTTACTCAGTATCATCCACTTCACCATTCGATTCCACATCTCCTCTATGATTCCAAAGGTGTTTAATCAAATCATTCAGAAGAGTGTGGTGAGCATCTGCGTTTCGAATCCTATTATGCCAATTCATATAATCTGCCAATGTATGCCTATCGTGTCCATACTCGTATTCCACTTCAGGCTCCTGATCATACACATACTCACGCTCATCTTCTGCTTCCTCATACTAATTCTCAACAATCATATTGTGCAATATTATGCACGTCATCATGATTGATTGTAGGTCGGCCGATGCCCACATGTGGCAAGGCCCTCTAACAATTGCCCATCGAGCTTGTAGTATCCCAAAGGCTCTCTCCACGTCTTTCCTATACGATTCTTGTTTTTTGGCAAAGAATTTTTTCATGCGGGTATCAGGTGAAGGAATAGTTTTCACAAGTGTAGCCCACCTTGGGTATATACCATCTACCAAGTAATAACCCAAATTGTAAGTTGTACCATTAACCATATAGTTTACCTGTGGTGCAACACCATTGACAACCTCATCAAATAAAGGAGATCCAGCCAACACATTGATGTCGTTGAGTGATCCAAGTGATCCAAAAAATGCATGCCATATCCAGGTGTCATAAGATGCCACAGCCTCAAGAACCACAGTTGGACTACCATGGTGCCCAATAAATTGCCCACCCCAACTGGAAAGGCAATTCCTCCACTCCCAATGCATGCAATCAAGACTCCCAAGCACCTGGAAATCCCCGGTGCTCTCCCTTGCTTAATAGCCTTTGAATGTCGACTTGATTTGGGCGTCGGAGGTACCATCATCCATAGATCTCTACAATGGCCCTATAGAACTTCATGAGAGCCTCAATAGCTGTGAATTCTCCACACCTAGTATATTCATCGGTGGAATCAGCTGGGAAACTGTATGCAAGCTGTCGAAAGACGCATGTAAGCTTCTGTTTCGGTGAAAGACCAAGACGGCCTACAACATCCCATTTTTGGACAAAGTATCGGTCGTGCATGTGCGACAACAACTTGCATGATGGTGCCAAAGAGTTCTCGCTTCATTTGAAACTGCCTACGGAATTTAGAATCTCCAAAAGTAGGACGAGGGATGAAGTAGTCGTTCATGAGGTTTTCATGCCATTTTTCTCTTCTACGATTAATAACTTCATGACCAACAACCGAACCTCCATGTTTCGGACACCTACCACGAGCCTCCAACAATGCCTGGTGACAAGCAGCAGCAATAACGACGGCGTGTTGTTGGTTGTCTTCGGCCTCATCGAATGCTTCCAGCATCTGAATTTGGTTGTCACAACTTGAATCCATTGAAAAATTAAAGTGTTTTTGCTAAAGTATCAAATTTAAGAAGGAGGTGTGTGTTTGCCTAGAACTCCTTCTGCTTATAAAAAGGAATTGAAGATAACAATTGTGTAGGAAATCAGTAAAGATAAGATAAGAGCAGATTGGAAATCTGAAAAGTAAGAGAAAAAATCTTCAAAGATTAGATTTTCAGTATGTAGGACATCCAAAGAGTTAGTTCTCAGTATGTTAAAAATAATTGTGATATGGAATCCAATGATATCGAAGTAAAAAATATCTCAACAATTTTTTTTTTTTTCTGATTTTGAATTTTTTTACATCGAAACGTTTGTAAAAATAAAACAACATAGATTATACAAAAACTAATTCCAAAATTGTTTCAAAAAAAAAAATTATCAAAGAAATACAAAAGTTTAACAAATTGTAAAGTTGGGGTCAGAATTATAGGTCCCTTTGGGTTGGAGGAAAAAACTAACAAACCTCATACGAATAGATGAATAGTTCAAAATATGAGGCTAAATTTTTGGATTTGGAACCTTTGGGTTGGAGATAGCCTTATGAGGAGTGCACGATAAAATTTTTGGAGTATCAATAATGTGGTATCAAAATTCTGCCGCCTTCGGATTGACGAAATTGTACCTACAAAACAAAAGTGACAATTAGTTATTAGTTATTAGTTCCACCTTTAATTCTCTTGTCTTTATCTCCTTGTCATGGGTAGTGGAGCTTGGAGAAATTGTAGTCTGCAGTTCAGGACTTCTTGATGGTTGAACTGCTGGTGGAATAAATGTGAGACTTACTAATTAATGAGGGTATTTTCGTCAATAGCGAATAAAAATCCACGTGTCTGCTCCATAATTTTTCGGATTATTTTACTCCACAAATAACATTACACTAATGAGTCGTTTGGTACACATGATTGGATTGAAATGGATAAATTACTAATTAAAGGGGTGTTGAAGGGGCATGACTACCTCTAACATAGAAGATAAATTACTCATGAAGAAAACTTATCTATTCCAATCCTCCTTAAAATGGTAGGATTATAAGGGATAAATTTCCTTCATAGCTAATCCTCTTCTAATTCCCTCCAAATGAAAAATCATTTACTTCCATCTTCAATATACCTTGAAATTTGAGAGTTCTTCATTCCAATTCAATTATGTGTATCAAACAAGCCCTAAAAGTTATTCCATAACTCTTGAAGATACCATCTAAAATAATGGAAAGAATTGAATGGAGAGCCTATGCCTATGCTACATAATTGGTAGACATATACTGTTGAGTCTGTGTCTGCGTCCCCTAGCTCATTGAAGATTCACAACTTAAAAGAAGTGACTTTAATTCGCTAAAAAAAAAAAACATTGAAGGGATATATATTTTTTTTAATGTAGATTGAAAAGAAGTGGACCTGAAAATAATGGACATATTTTCGGGGTCAATGATCGAGGAGTTTAAATGGTTTAATTTGGCCAAAGAAGCACAAAGCTAGAGCAACGAAAACACATTTGCATGCATGCAGAAATAACATTATAGCAAAAGCAAAACAAGTTAACATTTCTTGTGAAATGGAAATCATTCTTCTTTACTTTAAAGATGGATTTTGCATCTCTGTGTTGACAACAAGTGCAGTTTTCCATATTAAAAGCTCTCTTGACCACCCAATTAATCTAATGATCTTCAGCACACTCCATCTGCACCAGCACATGCAATGCAAGTTAATTAATATTAAAAAAAAAAAAACTGCTATGCAAAGAATGACTAATAGTTTGGTTTTTTGAGAGTGATGCTAATGGGAATTCGTATTTGGACGGTATTATTTGACCACATAATTTCAACATGTTGTTTTATGAATTACTAATTATCACCACATCTAATGTAATATTATACATCAGACAAGAAGTAAAAGAATTGAAAGAGAGACTAATGGGAGAGTTGTTATTAAAACTCCTAAAAAGTCATCTTGCATTATAACTTAAAATGGCTCTTAGATAAATGCAAAATAAATTTTTTTTTGAGCGTCAATTATAGTTCATTTGTCCTTAATATAAAGAAAAGCTAATGTTCTCCTCGGCATTTCTTTTGGATAATTCAATGAAGACAACTATTCCAGTGAAGTTGTGTGATCTAACATGAAAAAAAAAATATAGATAATTAGATTTTAATCATTGAAAATAAAATTTTCTTTTAAACAATGTGTTTGATTCAATATGGCTTCCATTCCTTTTGACTCTATGAGCACCATCTGGTTTAGTGTTTAATTAGAGGATGTGAGCTAAACCACACAATGAGCCGATCATAATTAAGTATCGAATATACTATTCACGAGAGTCGAACTTGAGATCTCTGACTTACAAGTGAACATGAATTCTATTAGACTGTTGTACTAGTGCCTTTGATAAAAGAGGTATTTGTCGATTCCCCCTCCCCGCTGAACTTGTAAGGAGTTGTCAATTTCTTCCTTGAACTTTAATTTTGGCTGATTACCACCCCCCACCACCACACCCCCCTACGTGACGTAAGATTTTGGATTCCATCCACCAAATGTTTAAGGATAATAAAGTAATTTTATCCCTAATGTGGATAGCAAATTGTTTTTCTTCTTCTTCTTCTCTTCCGCTAGTTGACTCTGTACTTTTTGTTTGAATTAGCCATGAGAGTCTAATTAGCAGCTGCATAGTATTGATTTCGTGTCCAATATACCAAAACAAAATTACCTTTTTGCCCTCATGCAATTGCCATGTGTTATCCATGTGACAAAGATGGATGGAAAATTAGATAAAAAGTTTCAAAATCTAATGCCATGGGGGAAATTGACTATTTATAAAAGTTCATAGGAGTAATCGGCTAAAATTAAAGTTCATGGGAAAAATTGACAGCTCTATACAAGTTTGGAGAGCAAATCGACAAATAGATCTTGATAAAATAACTTGAAATGCATATAATTAGTATTATATAAAGGAGAGCATTGTCGTCATCTTTTACAGGTCTATATGTATGGAAACTTAAGCCACCATGATATTCTTAAAAAGAAATATTGGAGCAAAAATCGACGAAATGAATCGATAGGCAAAAAATAATTCCAAATCAATCACAAAACTTAAACTGTTACAACCCGTCCCAAATTTTTATGTGAAATTACCAAAATATCCCTAGTGACCAATGTTGACTTTCGTTGACTTTTCGAGACAACATGTGAAAATTATTTCTTTACATATTCAAATAGTACTCATTGATACGAACACGTGGACGCAAATGGAACTCAATTCGGAGTTAAAACGAACGTTTTACGAAACTTTAAAGTGTAGGGACATTTTAGTAATTTTCACATCCGTAAGTAAATTAGGGTTTTTGGCTGGCTGCTGTGCAGCCAACCCCCTCATTCATTCAGTCTGCATGATTTCCCTCTCTCTCTCCCACTTCTGTCACTCTCGGCCAAAACAATCCAAAACCACCGAAACCGTAAAATTCTTGGACGAATCACAAAACCGTCAAACCGTCGCTCATGATCATTACCATTACGATTGTCTCGTCATTTTGGATGAGACTGTGATTTCAGAATCTCCAAACTCGAACTCAATCGACCAAACCGACGTCGGAACGATATCGGCAAATTGCCATTCAATTTTCTGTACAATCCCGACCAAGGTAAGCCTCGAAACCATTACCATTGGTTTTATTACATTGAGTAGGTTCAAATCGACATAAAGAAACTGGAATTTGGTCCAGTTTTGAAGGAGAACGGAATTAGGGTTTCCCAAAGCTTTCCGGCCAATTTCAGGCCATCTCCGGCCATTTTTCCGGCCCCAAATTGGTATGAAAATATTCTACTTGTCAATACCTTCATTTTGATATATGGCACGTTGAAATTGGCCAAGGAATGAAGGAGTTATGAATTTTTGAAGTTTTGGGATTAAATCGGTATTTTTCCAGAAATTCCGGCGAACCAGGCAGCGGCGCCGGAGGCGGCTCCGGCGACCGGTGAGAGGAGGAAGAAGAAGGAATATTCCTTCACCGGTAACGGAATATTCCTGACGGCGTCAGAATATTCCGTTATAAAAGGAATATTCCGTTATAAAAGGTATATTCCGTTAACTTTAACTGACGCCGTTAATTCTAACGGTACTGATGTCAGCTGCGCGTGGGGGTGACGTCAGCAGGCGCGTGCAGTGCGTGCAGCGTGTGGCGACATGTGCCAGCGAGTGAAGGCGCGTGAAGGCTCTTCCCGACGCGTGGCGGCGCGTTTGGCGGCGGCAACGTTTTCGGGCCCCGGAAATCATTTTTCGTGCCCGTTTTCACTAAAATAATATTATTTTTGGGTTATTTTTCTATAAGGGCTATATTAATTTATATTAGGGAGGTTTTAATATTTTTCCCCTAATATTAAATAGGTAATCCTTCGACCCAACATTCGAGGAGGGCAACGCCGAGGGGGATTTTACTCCCGATCACCAGTGAGTGGACTTTTGTTTTCGTACTTGGTTTATATGCTTGAAATTATTTATGAAATGGTTTTCTTACATGAGTTTAAATGTTTTTGAGGCATGCTTATATATATATATATTATGAAATGATTTTGAGATTTGAATATATATGGATATATATTATTAAATGGTTTTAGCCTATGATTTCGGGTATGCATAAATATTGGTATTTGATATATGACTCCGATGAGAATGTTATTTATGCAATGTTTAAATATTTGGGAAATTATGAATTATATGATATTCTTCACTTCTACACATGATATATGTATGTATGTTTTCGAACACACTTGGTATGCTTTCACTACGTTGTAGTACCGTCTCACGGCCGTAGGACAAGTCTCACATGTTTGGGTCACACGCACTGTACTCCAGGGGTATTGTCCGGTCAATACCTTAGTGCAAGCTTGTCTTATGTTTATGTTTATTTTGGGGAAAATGCCCCACTACGTAAGGATTCGGGTGTGACGCTAATGCGCAAGTGCTTACATGTGTGTGGTACTAGGAGTACAAATTGATTGATAACGTAAAGTGCTTGTACGGGGATTGAGAGGCTGTTCCTCAACACGTACATGGGTGATTGCACATATACCCTGTGTTGGTTTTCCTATTATCATATTATCGAAATATTTGGCAAACGAGTTATGGAAGTATGATTTGTTATCTACGGATTTTATATTGATATATGTTTCCAGTTATACCTAAAGTACATTTTGATTTATACTACGATAGTATAATTTATACTACGATAGTATGATTTTTACAAATATATTTTCGTTCACTCACACCTTTTGTTTTTGCGCCCCCTTCAAGACCTAGTGATAGAGCATCTAGTGAAGTCGAGGCATCCGAGTGGCAACTCTAATTCTATTTCCTGACCATGTAGGGATTTACTATTTTTTATTCAGTTTCTTTAATAATATCCATCCCTGTTATGGATAGAAATTCTAGGAACTTGATTCATTATTTTGTTTTCGCTGATTCAAATTAGTACGCTCTGAACCTTGTGCATTTTGGCATTATTTTTCGCAAACTTTATGTCAATGTGATTTACTTAAACTAAGTGTTGTCATGCATATAATGGCTTCGTCACTTACGAGTGTCGGCTAGCACGCCCAAACTCGGTATCCACGTGGGTATCGAGGGTGGGGTGTGTTAGTTTGCTATCAGAGCATGGTTCAGAGAATTCTTATGACAAACACTTAGTGTATGTCATTCTTGTACTGAGTATCTCAGTGTTTCTTTTCCTCAGAGCTATGCCACCTTGACGTCAGCCAAATTTATCCGATTTAGCCTAGCTAGGGCAAGTCATCGCCAAAGCAGTTTAGGGCGGTAGAGGTCGTACTTTCCCTGAGATTGCTCGTGGTTTAGGTGTATGGGAACTTGAGGGTGTTGCTACGGGAGAGACTGCCGAGCTATGGCTCGAGAAAGTGGAGAAGACGTTCCGGAGCATGAACTGTCCAGAGGATCAGCGAGTTGTTACTGCTGCCTTCTTCCTCACCGAGCATGAACTGTCCTCGAACCACAAATCCCTGAGGTTGCTCAACGAACATCTCTTCTTTTAGGACTCTGTTTAGGAAAGCAAACTTGACATCAAGTTAGTATAGTATCCACCCCTTCTGAGCTGCTATAGAAATAAGGCCTCTGATTGTTTCATGCCTAGCAACTAGTGCAAATGTTTCTTCGAAATCAATTCCAGGTGTCTGAGAATAACCCTTTGCTACCAATCTTGCTTTGTTTCTCTAAACTGAGCCATCTTGAATAAGCTTAGACTTATAATCCACTTTACTTCAATGATAGAGTTATCATAAGGTCTGTCCACTATCTCCCATGTCTTGTTTTTCACAATGACATCAATCTCTTCTTACATTGTAACCTTCCATGTGTCTTCCTGCACCGCTTCATCAAAGCTTTCTGGTTCAACAGTACAAAAATTACAGCTTGCATAGACTTCATTCAAACTCCTTAACTGAACCGGTGTTGAACTTGGAGTTGAAGGTGTAGGAGAGTGAGCTTCTAGGCTGTTTTCCAGTGACGATTGTGGAGATTCAGGCTTAACTTCAACCTCATTTGGTTGCTAGCTTTCTTCTTCAATTCTTATTGGTGTAGACTTCTTTGGAATGGTGGATTGATTCCAATCCCAAGAGGAATTCTCACTAAAAAGAACATCTCTACAAATCACCATTTTCTTTTCTTCAAATTGTAAAGTCGATACCCCTTTGTGTGTGAAGCATAGCCTACAAAGATGCACCTTTCACTTGACTCATCAAGTTTATACCTTAGTTCCTTAGGCACAATTAGCAAAACAAACTGACCAGAACACTTTCAACTGATTCACTAAAGGTTTTCTTCCACTCCAGGCCTCAAATGGTGTCTTGTCTTCTACTGTCGTTGTTGAATGCATATTCATCAACTAGACTATTGTATTCGCTGCTTCACCCCACAAATATTGAGGCACTTTTTTGTCATGCAACATAGCCTTTGTCGTTTCAACTACGGTTCTGTTTTTCCTCTCAGCTATTCCATTTTGTTGTGCAGTGTAGCTAATAGTAAGTTGCCTTTCCAACCCTATATCTTGACAAAATTTATCAAACTCTTTCGATGTGTACTCCCCTCCTCCTATCACTTCTAAGAACTTTGATTAGCAAACCAGATTGTCGCTACGCCATGGCTTGAAACTTCTTGAACACCGTAAACACTTCTAATTTTTATCTTAGAAAGTAAACCCAAGTCATTATGGAATAATCATCAACAAAGATTAGGAAATACCTATTTCCACCTTGAGTAAAGGTCTTCATTGGTCCACACACATATGTACGAATCAATTCTAATGAAGCTTTTGCTCTCCAAGCTTTGCCATGTGGAAATGAATCCCTATGATGCTTCTCGAGAGCGCACCCTTCACAAATTTCTTTGCTTTCGTGAATATTAGGCAGCCTATGCACCATTTCTTTTTCTTTTTTTTGCAGCTTCTTGAGGCTTTGAAAATTCAAATGCCCTAGCCTTTTATGCCAAAGCTTCAAATCTTCATGCACTTCCATCTTAAGTGCAAATTGAGTTGCATACTCTATTATGAGAGAGAAACTTCTACTCTTTCTCATCTCAATCGTTGCCAAGAGTTGCCTCGGATTCCTCTTCTCATAAATCTTGCAAGTGTTGTCTCCAAAGAACAAGTAGTATCCATACTCAATAAGTTGCCCAAGACTTAGCAAATTTTGCTTCAAATCAAGAACTAGCAGAACATCCTTGATGGACATTTTCCCCCTCTTTGTGAGCACATCAATTGTACCTCTTCCCAATATATCAACAAGTAGTCCATTTCCCATCATCACTCGGGTTGGATTTGAAGTGTCAATATTATGAAGAAGGTTCTTGTTTGCCGTCATGTGGTTGCTACATCTACTATCTACAAACCAAAAAACTTTATCTTCTTCTTTGTTGTTTGTGACATGGCCAACATAAAACATAGTAGTCTCTTCCCCGTGTGCTTCAGTGTAATGAGCAAGCTGATTGTCCTTATAGGTACACTCATTTTGTATATGCCCAAATCAGTTACACTTCTAGCATCTCACTTTTCCTTTAAACCAGCATTCACCGAAATGGTACTTGTCACAAACTTTGCACTTTGGCTTCTCAACATTTTTTTTCTCTTCATAACTACTCTTTCCTTCCACCTTTTTACTTTTGCCTTTGAAATTCTTGTTAGACTTGCCTTTTCCTTGGCTTGAACTAGCTTCAGTCCTTGGACTCACAGTAAGAGTTTGGAAAGCCCTTTCAACATCATTTTCATCATGCCTAGATTGTCTATGATCATAGCCTTTGAGTGAACCAATCAGTTCTTTAGGACTCAAGGTTTGTAGATCCTTAGTCTCCACTATGACATTGACAATAGAATCAATTCTCCTTGGCAAACTAATCAAATATTTTTTAACTATTCTCTCGTCAAACAAGGTTTCAACATAACTTTTCATCTGATTAATAATCTCAGACAGACTACTCAGGTAATCATCTAGCAATTCATCATCGTTCATTCGTATATACTCAAAATCTATTCTCAAAGATTGAAGTTTGACTGCCCTTTTCTTAGTGGATCCTCTGTAGACTTTCTCAAGCACCTCCCAAGCGGATTTGGCACTTGTCTCATTCGAGATTCTAGGAAAAATTTCATCCGAGAGAGCACTTTGGATAAACTCTAAAGCTTTCGCATCTCTTTTGATGTTATTCTTCAGCTCCTTCTTCTAAGCTAGCTTGAGTCAAAACTTGATTGCTTTCTGGCACCTCATAGTCTTGACCAAATCCCATAGCTCTTGAGAAATGAAAATCGTCCGCATCTTTAACCTCCAGAAGTCGTAATTCACTCCATTGAAGATGGGTGTTCGAATCTCACTACTATTATTGGAACTAGCCATGAAATGGAAGATTTTGATTCTAGGGTTTCAAAATTGAATTTCCCTCTTTTTCAGAATCAGGATCTAACACGCACTCTATTTGATCAGAAAAGCTCTGATACCATGTTGGTAGTCAGGCTATCTTTCATCTTAATCAACTAAATACGTGGATTAGACTAGAAAGATGAAGGAACAGATAGCAAATATGAGCATCTTTGCTGCTGGAAACAAAGTGTAGAAAGAGAGCTTTTCACGAAAAGAATTTTTTGATTTTTCACATCTGGTTGCTGGCTTGCTTAGGACAACCCTCTAAGTCAAAACCTAGCATTCATCTCAGTAATACAAGTGGCACCAAATTAAAGTTCACAAAATATTACAAGTTTACCAAATAAAACAATTTTGGTATAGCAAAATATAAAGCAGTAGAGTATTAAACTTCAACAAACATGACACCTCTTATATACATATGAGAAGAAATTTCACTACATCGTAGTGTTAATGACATGCCTAATTTTGATTTTCGTTTTTGAAAGAATATCATATTCATTGATATGATGAAACAAATATATACATATACATTGGGTACACAATAGCTAGGTGGCCTCATTAAAATTTTGACGGAGTGTTTGACTCAATCAAAGAAAATAAATACCACGCATCAAGACTTAAATTTTTTTTTTTTAAATACTACTAGACTGTAGTGTTGGAAGATGTGAGGCGAAAATGAGACCTTTCCATGTACAAGTTAAGAGAAACATCACTAGACTACAGTGCTAGTGGGACAAATACATATCATAATTTATTTTTTGAAGTAAATATGATGTTTTTTATGATAAACGATATAATTTATATACAAAGGATGGGGTGAACAATAGGTGGCCTCGTTAAAATTTTGTCGGAGCTTTCAACTAGGTTAAAGGAAAAAGAGTACCACGCATCAATACTTAATTTAGATTTAGAAACTTAATAAAGTTACAATCTAAACCAAAATCCAATTTAGGCCCCAAAATCTGATTGCCTCTTAAAACTAATCAAATTACGATCAGTAACTAGCTTGACTCAAAATTCAAATATGCAAGACAGAGTCACTTCCTGGTTAGTCTTGTTACAAAATTCTCACAATCTCAAGGCGATCTTTGTATTCCTTATGTATGCGATTTCCTTCTTGTTTTATTGAAGGTGATGATATGGAGCATTCAATGGTACAGGATTAATTGGAGTGGTCATATGTAGAAAACTTGAAATATGGTAAAATCCAGAGGAGCAATATCCAGACAGAATCCGTGCTGCTACCGCGGATCACTGACAATTTCTCCAAACATGTGCAACAACGTCTACGGTGGCGCTTGCTATGCTTCATCTCTCTGCAACTAACACACAATTCCTCTATAATCCAACCCCTCCAGCCATTTTTTTTATATATATATAGCTCAAATCTCTCACTCGTTTTCATCAAAATTATATATTCATACTATCTATATACACGCTAGCGAATAGCGATCACACAAACTTGTTTGTAAAACCTATTCGTTTCTATTTTTATTTGTTAAAATAAAACAATATTAGCAGCTAGCTAGCACAGATTTTCACACAAACTTGCTTGTAAAAATCCGGTTTTATTTTGTGGTCAGAAAAACCTGCCACGGCCACCGTTTTTTCTGCAGTTCACAACAAAAAGATACCCCTTTCTCTCTCTCTCATAAACAGTCATCGACAGTCTCTGATTAAAAAACAATTTGTTCTAGGTTTGTTGTCCACATTGTTCGTACATCAACCCTATTTCTCTACTATCACCATCAATCCAACCTCTTGTTTTTTTCCCAAATTTAAAAAAAAAAAAAATAACGATAATAAAACCTCTTTCTATAAGAGAGGCACCAACAACTATCTCACTCTTCCTCCTCCATCTCTCTCTCTCTAACCCTCATGAAATTAAACAACCCCAAACAACAAAACCCATATCTCCATTAACACAGCCATGATTACTGGCAAGGACATATACGATGTTCTTGCAGCCATTGTCCCCTTATACGTGGCTATGATCTTAGCCTACGGTTCCGTCCGGTGGTGGAAAATCTTCACGCCCGACCAATGCTCCGGCATAAACCGCTTCGTCGCGGTTTTTGCCGTCCCATTGCTCTCCTTCCACTTCATATCCTCCAACGACCCTTACGCCATGAACTACCAATTCATCCTCGCCGACTCCCTCCAAAAAGTCGTCATCCTCGTCGCCCTCTTCCTCTGGCAAGCCTTCTCCAAGCGCGGCAACCTCGAGTGGATGATCACGCTCTTCTCCCTCTCCACCCTTCCCAACACCCTCGTCATGGGCATTCCGCTTTTACGCGCCATGTACGGCGATTTCTCCGGGACGCTGATGGTTCAGATTGTCGTTTTACAGAGCGTTGTCTGGTACACTCTCATGCTCTTCATGTTCGAGTACCGCGGCGCGAAGCTGCTCATCTCCGAGCAGTTCCCGGAGACTGCAGCTTCGATCACGTCGTTCAGAGTTGACTCCGACGTCGTTTCGCTCAATGGTCGAGAACCGCTGCAAACCGACGCGGAAATCGGCGATGACGGGAAACTTCACGTGGTGGTGAAAAGATCGAATGCGTCATCGATGGTGTCATCCTTCAACAAGTCACACGGGTTGAACTCGTTGACTTCAATTACCCCGCGGGCTTCGAATCTCACAGGAGTCGAGATTTACTCTGTGCAGTCCTCCCGTGAGCCGACCCCACGGGCATCCAGCTTCAACCAGACGGATTTCTACGCCATGTTTAACGCCAGCAAGGCCCCGAGCCCCAAACATGGATACACAAACAGTTTCCAAGGTGGATTCGGGGACGTTTATTCGGTGCAGTCATCGAAAGGGGTGACGCCGAGGACTTCGAATTTCGACGAGGAGGGGATGAAGGTGAGTAATATGGGTAATAAGAAGAGGGGGGCGAGGAGCATGAGTGGTGAGATCTTCAATGGTGGCCCGATCTCTTCCTACCCGCCTCCGAACCCCATGTTTTCAGGTTCTACGAGTGGCGGGCCGAAGAAGAAAGACAGCGGTAGTGGAGGCGGTGGTGGTGGTGGTAGTGGTGGGGCAGCGCCTAATAAGGAGCTTCATATGTTTGTTTGGAGTTCAAGTGCGTCGCCAGTTTCTGAAGGGAATCTTAGACATGCAGTTAATCGAGCTGCTTCCACTGACTTTGGGGCGACCGATCCTTCCAAGGCTGCAGGTCTTCATCAACATGAAGGTGCTGCTGCATCGAAAGGTGAGCAAATAATTTTATGATCCCACCCCCCAAATCATGTTTGTCCATTTTGTAAATTGCTAGAAAAGTACTTACAAGTTACATCAGCAGTTTTTGTCAATTGACACCTTATCAATTGGAAAAAAAATTCATTTTTCTATAACAAAATCAAGGAGCTTCATTGATTTCCTTTGACATAGATCTGGTTCTTTCTCCAGTCTGGTCAGAATTTGTTTGTTAATTAATGACTTGACATTATATGTGGGACCTTTGATAACTATTTCTTTTTGCAAGTTTCAATTTTATTTTTTAAATTGAAAATAATTACCAAACTAAAAAGAAAACTGAAATGGTTATAAGAAATAAACTAGAGATCTGTAAAAGATCATATATTTGAGTAAATAAACATTGCCTTACCATTTAGGAAATAAAATTTGTCGAACCCATCATTGAACCCCATGATTTCAGGTAATGGAATTTATTTTTCTAATTTAAGGGTTCAATCTTGATTGCTATTTGGTTAATTTATATCCTTAATTACATGCGTACAGGTATACACGAATTAATTGAGAATATGAGTCCTGGGAGGAAAATGAGTGGGGATACAGAGCTTGAGATAGAAGAAGGATCGAATAAGTTTCCACCGAGTGTGTCACCGTACAGTAGTACTAGTTTCCAGAAGAAGGTGGATATGGAAGAAGGAGGTGTAGCAAAGAAGCACCAAATGCCTCCTGCAAGTGTCATGACAAGGCTTATTCTCATCATGGTCTGGAGGAAGCTCATTAGAAACCCCAACACTTACTCCAGCCTTCTTGGCGTGGCATGGTCTCTCATATCATACAAGTACATATACACCTCTCTCTCTCTCTCTCTCTCTCTCTACAGTGAGTGCCACCATGCATTGTGTACAAATCACTCAAAAATATCACAAATGGTGCTACACGTATCACATGAACAGACCCCTACCTAGAGGTGAAAATTATTGAGATACAGACCTTACCTAGAGGTGAAAATTATTGGCTCTCATCTTTACGAGAAATGTGATAAAAAAAAATGGGATTATTGACTGGTAAAATACTTTTATTGAAAAAGCAACTTATAATTTGTAGCTGAAGTGTATTCAGAATTCATTATTTTATTTTTCCATCCCTGTCATCTTGTATTTAAAAAATATTTTTGTTAGAAAATATCATGTACTCTCTTTCTCTTAGCCTAATAACGTTATCGAAAATTGATCCACTAAAATTAATTTCTCAATTATTGGCAGATGGAACATCAAAATGCCAACAATTGTAAGTGGATCCATATCAATATTATCTGATGCTGGATTGGGAATGGCTATGTTCAGTCTCGGTATATATTTATGATCAGTTGATTTATTATATATATTGACCTTATTGTACCATATGTTCTTCAAATGAATCTTTCTTGTTAACTAATGATAGATCTATCAATTATCACTTATTTTTCCAGGATTATTCATGGCTTTACAACCAAAGATCATAGCTTGTGGAAAATCTGTTGCAACATTTTCAATGGCTGTTAGGTTCTTGACAGGCCCAGCAGTGATTGCTGCGACCTCTATTGCTGTTGGTCTTCGTGGAGTTCTTCTGCATGTTGCAATAGTTCAGGTTTGCTAACTCAACCTTTCCAACCATCCCCACATTTCTAAAATCTTATGTTAACATTTTTTTTTTATCAAATGAAAACTGCATCATAATCCATTACAAGGGCCTCCACAAACCCTAATACATAATACAATGCTTAATTTAACACAACGTAACTATATATGCCACAAGATTACATATGTAATTAAATGCTTAATTTCATTTTTCTATCTGCAGGCTGCTCTTCCTCAAGGCATAGTTCCTTTTGTATTTGCCAAGGAATACAATGTCCACGCAGACATACTTAGCACTGCGTAAGTTTATCTATCCTTGATTTATTTATTTGAAGAAAAAAACCACAAATGACATGATGAAAAGGCTAATGATTTCCAGATATTCCTTTTTCTTTTATTTTTGTCTTTGATTTTTCTTTATTTATATAATTTAAAAATCATAAATAAATAAGGATTATAAAAGCATAACAAAGCTGTCCGAAAATCACTTTCCTTTTAAAAAAAAATATCTGACTTGTATAATGGTGTTGCAATTATCGCAGGGTTATTTTTGGAATGCTAGTTGCCCTGCCCATAACAATACTCTACTATATCCTTCTCGGGCTCTAGTTTCTGAGACAATCAAGACAGAAGAAAAACGCATACAACTGTATATCCAAGTCAGGCTTAGGTGGATGGAGAGGATCAAAATGTCATTAAGAAAGAAAATCATATGCATGCCATTGGATTCAGTGTTCAACAAAATACACACCATCCTCTGCATGTGACAACTGAGTACCTTGATATACCGTTTACTTCAATATTTAATTTTGCAGTATTATATTATTTTGGTTAGATAGAAATTAAGTAATAGGTTAGAGCTTAGAATTAGCCAGAGAAAGGTTAATTAATTGTTACTTCTTTCTTTTTCTTCTTGGGGTGCAAATTTTTATGTGTTATCATATTTGTTGCACCAATATTAATGTAGCTCTTTGGTTAACTTGGACACAAAATCCATGCAATATATACTTCGATCGAGTTTAGTTTAGGTCTACTTCTCTTATTTTTTGGGGTTTCGATCAGCAAATTGAAGACACGCCGTTTGAAGTTTCTGAGATATACCGTTGACTTACTGCTGAGGTTCTAACATGTTGCTATATATTCTGATATAAATATGGTTGGGAAATGACTAGCAAAAGAAAAAAGAACTTTTAATTTGTTATGAATTTTTCAAATAACTAAAAGGAAAATACTAGTCAGAGATATCACATTTTGTAGACCATATCTAAACCACTTATTTAATAAAGGTGATACCAACTTATACTGTGGCCCCAACTAAAAACATTACAAAGGGAATCCTCTCTGGATCCTAAATTCATACATATATATTTTATTTTATCCTAGGCATAACGGATGACGAATTTTACTAAACCACATACAAGATTGTGTGCAAATACGTCCTAGATTCGCAAACCCATTTGCAATCTAAAGGAGAAGATGTCAGGTGTCGTTTTAATAGTTACTCCAATCAGTTTTAGTCTCATTTTTTATGGTTTCAATTAAGACGTTGGAAAAAAATCTTGTTTAGACGCATTTTAATTTCTCATTGTAGTGGTTGTTTTAAAGCCAAAGTTTCAGCTTGCAAAACAAAATAATAACCTATAGGAAAGAGCCTCCAATGATTTGTTATGGATATTGAGTCATTTTCGTAAACAGATTTAAATTGTATCCTTAAAGAAATGAAAAATATAAAGAGAGTATATTTAACCACCTTTGAAAATGAGTTCGGAGATTCTATGATCATATATAGGAGAAAAAAAAAATCCTTGAGCAAAATTCTCTTTAGTACACAATCTGCATCACACATTCAAGTAATAACTAACATGATGAATGGTAAATCATGTTATACTAACCCCACACGCGATGGTGTGCCGAAAATTGTCTCACATTAGAAAAAGAAATTAAGTTTTGTTTAATATTTAAAATAATTTTGAGCCTTATATACATATAGTTATATATGTAACATATAATTCGTTGATCACTCCACTCATCTTAATTGGTTTTATCTTGGATGCTAGTTCTAATAATTTGATTGGACGCAAAGAAGAAGAGGTCCTAATTAAGTCTGAGTTTAGTTACTTCGCATGTGAATGTTCGAGTTAAAAATTAGTAGTCAAAAGAAAGGCCTAGCTAGCTTCAATGCATAGTTCCAAACATTGACTTTTTAAAAAGCATTGCTTTGTGCAGTTTTATATGCTAATTAAGCATGCGACCGTACTGATTAAAAAGAGGCTGCTTCTGCGCAGAGTGAAAATGAAATTTAGCTTCACATTACATTGTTCTTGTAGATCATATATAATTGCATTTGAAGACAAATTTGATGTTTTTATAATATTACAGAGGACAAAAGTATTTCGTATTGCATGTCGTCATTGTTCTTGAGTTCTGCATTATCTTATTAGACATGCAATGATAATTGATAAGATATGCGTCATATATATTCACTGAGTTCCAAAACCTTTTTATTAACATCAAGTATTGGCTTTTAATTTATAGATTCACCCCATCCAGTTCAGATCCACATATATACTATCAATCATTCAATCCTAATGCAAAGGGAATTTTTCCTATACAAATCATTATCGGTTATGGGGTAGGAGCCTCATCATAACCATGATCCATGTCAATATATATCCGCATAGTTTAGCTAATATTTTATATTGACAACGTAAAAATTAGACGATTCTGATCATCTAAATGCAGTGGAGAAATTTATAATCGAGAATTTTCGCTTTGCACCGCATTATATAGATGGGATATATGTATAGCCGTTAGGTTAGATCAAAACCATGCATGTGTTGGGTTCTTGATATCACATCAAAGGTGATCTTGCCAGCTCTTCTTAAGCATAAATAATAACTGTGGGATTTAGGATGAGATTCTATTGGAAATTAATCAATAATAAAATCTAGAAATTTTGAAGACGTTGGACAAGGATATAATTATTATTTGTTATTCATCAATATTATTATTGACATAATGACATTGTTTGCATTATATATTCTAATGCTTTCTCACGTGATGAGGCAAAGGAGTGTCTTCCATATTAATGCTAATTAAACTAAAATTTGAAGTATTATGCTGGTGCACATGAAGGTGTTTTTCTTTTTAAATCCCTGTCTTCTCCCTGAGTCGCGTCTGCAATAAACAAATCAGAATTAACAGCTCCTGTAAACCTTCTTGTGGACACCATGAATTATCTTCAGCCAAAGCTGTGGCCCCATGTGATGTGGATGTGGATTGCATGGCTGGGTTTCTCTGCGGGTGGGTGTTTGTTTGTGGGACTTGCACGTGCAAATCAATCTAGTTGTAATTATTATTGTTTTCTCAAATGAGTTCCAATTTCCAAGGTTTTTTCAAAGCTTCAGCAAATCAAATTTCTGGGTTTTCTGAATTATATTTATAGGTGTGTGTGCAGTTCATTTTATTATACAATTAGGGTTTGGTCTTTTTTCGACTGTTTTACTTACAATTGAAGACTAAGTCAAAAGACAGTCACATAATCCATGAAAAGTTTAATAATAATATGACTGAAAGCGCTTTTGGTGAAATTATTTTTGAGTTCTAAAAACACTTTAAGTGCTTTCTGTTAGAAGTACTAGTTATGTGTTTCTTGCAGGAAGGACTTTAAGTGTTTTTTCAGTATTCACTTGCATTTTTCCTAAGAATTGATTTCAAAATCGTTTTCAGTCATTTTAAAATCATTTTCAAATGAGCTCATACTGTGTCATTTGGGTAGAGTTGCTCAAAATTTTGTTTCAACATTAATTGTGAAAAAAATTTTAGGTGATACGTACAATTTAATGGTCCGACCATTGAATGATCCCAAATTAATTTGTGATAGGCCTCGAATAAATCTTATTCCATTTAACAGTACGTACTATTGAATAACATGTACCATCAAAATTTGACTCTTAATCATGATATAAAAACTAAAAGAGGAGTCACTTTCTTTAAAGAATTTTTAATGTGACTAGGCTGTATGGCGCACGCTGTACATTTTCTGCGGATGGCGCCATAGCACTCCCCTTTTAGTTTTTTTATTATCATGATTAATGATGGGTAGATTCCATTCACCTTCTTTCGGTATCTCGTTCACTAGTCACTAGAAGAAAATAGGCCCATCTCAAATTAATAAAAACAATGAAACAAATAGTTGCGGATTGAGGAAATATTATTGGAGGGTTAGTAAGAATAGATGGAATAGCAAGTAAATTGACATTTTATCGAGCTTTGGTAGGCCTGGTGTTATTTTTTTTTTCAAAGTGACTAGGCTCAAAATGACGTTATTTTGGCTAGGTCTTATTAAAAAAAACGGGGGAAAAGGTTGTTGCACGCAAAGTATGACTGAGCTCTACCTCTTGCTGCCAAACTTTTTCAAACATTTTATCAAGAACATAAAGGCATCCATGAAGTTTCACCAAAATTCAGAGGGTCAACTGACCCCCCTGCCCCTTAGTGCGTCCGCCCTTGGAAACAAGTAGTTACTCCTACTACTTTTATAGAAGATGAATTACAGACTTTAAGAAAACTTATCATATCTAATCACCAAATAGTAGAATCAAAAGACAGAAGTTTCATTCGTGTCTAATCCTCTTAACATGAAAAATCATTCTCATCTACCTCTAATATAATTGTTTATTCCAATCCAGAGACTAAACAAGACCCTAAATTAGTTAGCACTTAACAATGACCACCAATGACCAATCTTAGAAACTAATAAGCTTATTGTAAGGAAATCAAATCACATAAACTAAGTATAAAATAGGATTAAGATGTATGCAAATATGAACTTATCATGGAGCCCTAACACCAATGGATCGATCATGTAGAAAAGTTCTTTGACATAAAGTTCATTTTTGAGTTGAATCCCAATGGATTATCGATTCGAACCATATTAATGGATCACAAGATATGTTAGTTAACAGTTAGTCATATTAATTCATCAAAAAAAAAAAACAGTTAGTCATAATAATGAGGCAGTGAGTACACATCAATTGCAACAACATTAGGAATAGGATCCTTTTAGCATTTTTCTTCATTAGGTAATTTCCAACTTTCTCATGTTCTTTTTACTCGTATGTGAAGGTGGTAATCTTTTTTCTTTTTTCAAGATATTCTCCAGAGTTTCCTCCCAGCAAAATTTTAAGAGAGGGGTCAACGCCCATAATCAACTAGATTTATTAGTTTCGTCCAGAGAAATTTGAGATTTTAGTAAAAAAGATTTAGTAAAAGGTAAACCCCTGCCCCGAGGAAATAATAGTCATGCTCGCTTTTATTTAAGGGGTTGATTGGTATCCTTGTTGGATAAAAAAATTTTGTTTTCGAAACTCATAAGTATTAAGTAATTCCTACATTCATCATTTTTGAAAACAAAAAATTAAATCTAAGAAGGATACCTACGGGCCGGAAGATTCTATTGTGATTGACAAAATGTCAAAAACAAACTCACAAAAACTTAATAGCTACGGCGTCAAGTGCGACATTTCGAGCAAACATGAATAAAATCAAACACATAATTAAGCAGTAACCAGTGTAAAGAAAGAAGAAGAAGAAGAAGAAAAACCCTTTGATTCATTAATATATATATATACAGTGTTCAATTTGCTGCCAAGACAATGTTGAAGAACCCAACAGAATCTACAAAAGGTGACCTTGGAACAGGTAATGCCATATAGACTAACACCAGATAAGCAGGCTAACACCAAACTCTAATTCATCGTAAGCATGGATAGAGCTTTGCCTTTGAAATCGGAATTGAAAAATTTTAAGCTAAAAACAAACAAATGAAACAATGCCCCGAGTTAGTGATGAGTTAGATCTTGTCTTGTATCTACCCTGATAAGTTAGACAGATTCTGAACCATAATTTCCATCGTGGGTGTCGCCGTTTTCTTTACTCAGTTTAGATTTTAGTAAAGAAGATGCTTGCCGAGGGGAAGCTTTGCTCGATTGCAGCTTCAAATTAAGGTAAGTGTAAATGGACATTCCGGCAATGGCTGTGAAAGCCCCAGAAATACTTGTCTTGCCTGGATTGGAACTAAAGAGGTAATAGTTTCCTAGAAGAATGACGCATGTTTTAAATTGACCAAGAACGACATGTGTGACAGCAGATGTAGCCCTGCCAAAGATTAAAAAAAAATTCAAGTACATCAAAACTAACGGAACCAAGCAAAATATGATTTTCATGCTAAAATTCACAAAGTAAAACCAAAATTATGATGAACAAACATATAGCAGTCCCCATGATACAATACAAGTAATTACAACAGTTAAAAAACCCAATGCCACAAGACCATGTTTGTAATAGTTATCATCAGAATTGAAGTTTTCAGTTATATGACATACCAGTACATACCAAAGTGTGTTATGATACTTGTCCAGGCCCAATGCCTTATGAGTGCTAGCCTAGTGTTGTGTAAATCTTGTTCCTGCGGGTAATAATCTTTAAGTAGTTATAAATTATGTTGGAATGTGTTGTTTAATCCTCACACCTAGTTATAAATCCTTGGTAGTTGCCTACGATTGATAAACATAACGTCCAATTGTTGCCCATTTTCAGCTACAGTTTGCACTTTAAGAATTTTGTTGCTTGGTCCTAGGTTTACAAGTGCAATGTTGTCGATATGGCTGATTTGATAGTCATGAGGTGTTAGATGACCCCAAAATCAAGTGAAAAGGCTTTGATCCACTAGACAACCAACAAATAAAAAAGAGTAAACTGCCGATTTGGCCCCTGAATTATTCGCCGAGTGAAAATCAAGTCCCTAAACTACATTTTCAGAAAAATAAGTCCATAAGTTCATTAAAAGCTTCAAATTTCATCTCTACAATAAGAATCGAAGCTATTACAGTAAAACCTCTATAAAGTCATAAAGTTGGGACCAAACTAATTTTATAACTTTAAAGAGGTTATTACTTAATGGAGGTGTAGTTAAAAAATAATTATTTATTGACTTATTTATTTTTAATGAATGTTGTATTTTCTAAATAGGATTCCTAAGAATGACAGTATGGAAATACCAAAAGCTTCATCCCAAGAAGCTATAAACATGCTTGAGAATTTAGCAACATTTTGGCTTCAACAAGAAGTTGTCCGCATGTCGACAAAGTATTACGTACCCGCAAGCTCAAAGACGTGACATCAACTCTAAAATGTAAAACATTGTACCAAACAACTTTAGAGAAATATTTTAGTTCATCTTAAACTTTTATTTGTGATATTGCATATTTTTGTACTCATTGACAATTATTATCTGTGGAGGTGTGTTTTCTTAAAATAGGACCAAAAAAAATTATAACTTACTACAATGTGGAGCTTATTCCTGTACATAACTGGTCCCAAGTTGGGACCGAAAAATTTTATGTAGAGTATTACTTTAGAGAGGTTTTACTGTATTCAATTTTCCGTCAATTTATGTCATGTGGCTTGCATGTGATACACTTTAGAGGGCAATGCCATCAATTCCTTGCCCATAAGCCCTTTACCTATAGAGGTTGCGAATCTAACTTCCAATTTGCACTCTAAAGTTAACTCCATACACTAATCTTTTCGAAAAAAACAAGTCCTTCTCAAAAGGCCAATTTATACTTACTTTTTATCAATTTGAGAGGTGACCAATTCTGACAGTGTACTAAGTAGACTAGTTTGTTCATTGTACTGACCAATGTAAACTGTAAACTAACGACATGGAGGTCAAGACTCTTTTTCCTAAACTATGGACCCAAAAAACCCACAAATAGGATAATCAAAAAGAACAAACAGATATCACATACCCAAGTGCTAGAGCGCCTGACCACTGAAGCAAGAAGCCAAGAATAGCTGACATGAGAATTGCCAAGGTGTTGTTGAAGTTCCAATTGAAGGAGAGGGCACCAGGTGGATCTAACCAAGGTATTAGTGCAACAAGGAAAAATAGAGTGATTGGCGTTGTCTTCCACATTAATCTGCTCAACGATTCACATTTTAGTTAGAATTCAATATCAAGGAGATTCCAGTAGAAACTTAAGGTTTTTGAAAGGAGCATCACTAACGCTAAGGCTGTCCAATTTTCCTGCTGTTGCAGGCTAGACCAAAGAATTTTGTTGACTGCACTTGGTATTATCCATGCTAATGCTATACAAGCACCAAAGAGATGAAATTGCAGATCAGTTACTGTAGCGACAGCAACACCAATCGATACTACTGTAAGTGCTAGAACCTGAAATTAGAGTAGCAAGAAGTTAGAACAGAAAGAAGAAGATGTTATAGATGACTTATGTCAGAAAATTTTGTATGAGAAGAACAATGATTGAAAAATGAAAAAAGAATGGAATTAATCAATTCCGTGCATGGAACCTATGCAAGCACCCTACATACTAATGTATAAAAGAATTAAGTAATGCATTTGGATATGTATTCAAGATTTCCCCGATATCTCAAGAGATCTGAAATTCCGAAGTAAAATTTGTGATACACGCAGAAATGGTGCCAAGAAACAATAAACTCATGGTGAACACATCTACTACAAACTTTTCCACTGATATCGTAAATTACTTCTATCACTGGCTGATTCCCAGGTTCACAAACTAATACAGTTTCCAAATAACATTTCTTTCATAATATGTGGGGCAATTTGGATGTAAGGTCTACATACTCCTCATTTCAGAGTCTTGAGAAAAGAAAAAAAATATTGGGGATAGTGAAGACATTACCCCAATTTTCAAAAACATGTAAACCGGATATGAATAACCTTTTCGGTGACAAGTACAACCAGACATGACTTGTATTGAAACTTTCTGTTCTACAGTCTGCTAAAACAATAATTCGGCCCGAATAGCAGGAATATAAAACCGTGTTTTATTTGCATATTGACATGGCACTTATAGGCAAAAAACAAAGGAGCTACCTTCGAGAAAGAAACTCTCTTATTGTACAACAAAAATTCTGCGAGAACAATTGATGGCGTAACCGCAATCTTAGACATCTGATAAAACCCCACACTGAAGAAATAGATATTAAACTCAATGTTGAAAACATATATATAATTATGAAACAGATTCTGATGACCTATGTAAAGGTAAGAATACTGATGAAACATCTCACCTATTATACTTCAAGCTAACATTAGCAAGGCCAGTAGAGAGAGCCATAACAAAGCCAAGAGTAAATAATGTAGATAAGCGGGTCGATTTTGAGGGACATGCAGGGAGGATAGACAGAGCATTTAGAATGGCCATCAATAACCAGCTTACTACATAGTGGATAAAGGTGAGAAATATAGGAAACTGGAACCCAACAACTTTGAGTACCTGAAGAAACATGACCACGTAAGTTACCAGCCGGAAAACTGCTGTTTTAATATCCAGTCAGGCAAAATGTGGATAGATTAGAATATTGAGACTTCAGCATACAAACCAATTTATTCACGAAAATTATGCCGACAGCAATTACAAAATTGAAGGTAAGAGCAGTGGCAGGGCCACATAGTTGTTGTTGTTGACGCTTTGCACCATCGGATGAGCGGAATTCATTAAAAAGAGCAGATCGCAAGTCTTCTAGAGCTCTTCCTGAGTTGATGTACAGAAAATGGAGAAGAAAATAAACAATATCAATGAGCAACAACATATTACAGATGTATAACTAAGTTACATTCCCTACAGAATCAAAGTCCAATTATAATAAGATATGATTGTCTGTCGTGGCAGAACTTAACAAACTGTAATACCTACTTATGAAAAATAACAAATGTCAATCCATACATTTTACTCATCATACAAATAATGTATATGATAGTCATTTATAATAAACACCCATATGCACATTTCCAACTCAGTAACAAATGAATTCATTAAGACGAGAAACGGGATGATATAATTCTCTAAAAAAAATAAAATTGGATGTAATATGCTCACCAAAAATTGTGCACTCAGGTAAACCAAATAAAAATGTAAATATCCGAGCCAAAGAATAAATAAAATTATATTTGTTCTTCAAAAACCAAAACAACATCGCTAAGCATAAAAATTTCTAAAAAAATTTATTCACTCGTTTTAACCAAACTTCAATATAAGTATAAACTACATCAACAAATAGGAGATTTTTGGGTCTGCAACTAGCTAATTATTTCTTCCCAAGAACAACAGCGGTGAAGATTTTCAATAAATAGCTCATGCAAATCAGTCAATGCAATCAATAAGTAAACAGATACTAAAATCTGCAAACAAAAATAGCAAAACTCACATGCAACTTGTTGAACCGCCAAAATTGAATTCAATAAAATTATGACTCACAAAAACGAAAGCTACAAAATTTGTCAGAAAACCCAGATCAACCAAACAAAGTGACCCTTCATTCATAGCTATGCCTAATCAAATAGATTTGTGAAATTAAGCTTATTGGATGATAAATACAATTACCCAAATGGGCAAAATGATAAGTAAAATCTCACAAAGGGTCCACATTTCAAAAAAATCAAATCAAAATAATTTCTTTTAAGCTAGCTGCTAGCAGTGAGATTGGAATTTGGATTTAGAAGTGGCAAAAGTTACCTCTTTCACCAGCATCACTGTCCTTGCGCTTGAGAATCTTCCTAACGCCTTTCCTTACAAAGAAATTTAACATTTTTATGGATACAAAGCATTAACCTTTCGATTTTTTTCACTCCCTCTCTCTCAGCAACAATGGCAACGGCTCTGTTTTGGGGTTTCTAGAGAGAGAGAGAGCTAGGGGAGGGAGAGAGAGAGAGAGAGAGAAGCAGGCCAGGGCCAGCAGCAGGAGCACTCTTAAGTTTGAGTTGGAAGAGATAGAAAAGACAAGGGTTTTAGGTAAAATGGCGAAAAGGGTCATCCATTTGCGAGACAGAAGAGGAGAGACACGTGGGTGGAGTGAAGAGCGGTGATGGCGGAAATTTGAGGTTGTCTGTCCGAGAGAGAGAGAGAGAGAGAGAGAGAGAGAGAGAGACAGAGAGACAGAGAGACAGAGAAAAGCGAAAAGATTGAAGAAATCACGCGTAGATCCTACTCAGAGTACCGACAGTTTAGCAGTGTTTATTATGTTTTTTTCCTTTGTCAAAATTTGTCTATCGACGAATGTGACTTTATCTCAACAAAATTTGAAAAAAAAAAATAATGTGACTTGGGTAATGGCTTATCGAAGTACTGAAAAGTAATTATGTTTACGCAGTATGTATTTTAGTGCGAATTTGATTTTCACTAGTTTTTCTTTTTTATAATAATTAATTATTTAATTCATTAACAATATTGTTCTACTTAAAAATAAACTTTTTGGATGACTAAATTTTAGTCCTTCAATGTTTGAATCTTCTCAAATTATATTTATGAAATTTTGAAATTGTGTTAGTTTATTATTTTTTATTTATTTAATTATAGGATTAGGATCTGAGTGTAAGACTTTTATTGGGCTTGCATCTATTTAGGAGCCCTATCGATTAAGGATACAAGATAGAAAGTAATATTTGATTATCCCAGATTACTTGACGGTGAAGTAAAGCAATAATTAACGGGAATATCTATCCTATTATGTCATGGATTATGGAAGGTGCTAAAGATATGTATTAGGGCTTCTTTATGGGCAAGAAACCTAATACTCTCACCCATAAATATAAGGCTTAGGTCTCCACTCTCATACACAATATTCTAGCGCAAAACCCTACCCCATATAGGAGTGCATAAGGCGTGTAGAGAGAGCGGAAGATCTTTGCTTGTTTATGCTGTTTGTGGTTCATCTTTTGCTTTGCTTCAATGGCTTCTCAAGGTTAGTACTTTTAGTGTGCATATTATAAAAGACTTACATGTGGTATCATAGCATAATAGCTCTCCATGTCCCGAAACTGCCCCGTACACCCGTTTAACATTTTAAATAGGGTAAATTACAGTTTGCACTCTCAAGTTTTGGTGTAATTGCATACTCATACCTCATCCTTAAAACATTATAATGTCATACATAAACTTACAAATGCATTGCAATTTCATACGTCTGTTACATATTCTGTTAAATTTACCTTTAAGTGATAACATGGTAATTGTAGGTTCCACATTTTTGCTAACGTGACGGTTAAATCGTGCCACATGGATGAAAAAAAATATTTAATAATTTAAAAACATCAAAATGTCAATTAAAAAAAAACCATTTCTGAAAAAAGATGCAGATCTTCTTGAAAGCCTTAGCCGAATATCCAAATCTCTATGTTTGCAAAGAGCAAATATGCAAATATTCTTGAAAGCCCCAACGGAAGAACAATAACCCTAGAGGTTGAGTCTTCTGACATTATTGACAATGTGAACACCAAGATCCGAAACCTTCTCTTTCTCTATGTTCCGTCACGATCCAATCGTTAGCAAGGCATTGGCCTTCTCTCCAGTGATACCTTCTGGTTGTCGAAGTGTTCGCCGATCGAAATGGAGAAGCGAAACGACACCGTCACGATTTTCATCGACATTAATTGAGCTACTGCTAAAACTCCTCCGTCTGAAACTTCTCCACCTTTTTCATTATGACGCGCAATTTTGATTTTGATGCCATCTTTATTGATGTTGATGCCGAGGTCTCCGCCGCTGGTTAACAAGAAGAACAACTTATATAGAACAGGGTTCACCGCCACATGGCGTCCCAATCTAATAACACATTGCCATGTGAAGAAAAAACTTGCACATAGCAATACATTATTGGACAAGGGACGCCACGTGACAGTGAACCTGTTCTATGTAAGTCATTCTCGGTTAACAAGACATTGTTCGACGAAAAAATCAAAACTAGAATGAGTTGCCTAATGACTATGAAGAAGCATAACTAAAAATAAATAAACATAAATAAAAAAGGATAGAAGAAAATGGAACAGCAATTTTGATTTTTGAGATGGTTGATTTCGACTTCTTGCGATGTTGGTTTGACGATGATGATGAAATGATTGTTTATCTTATTTTTTTTATTTGTTTATTATTTTTTAGTGGTTTGTAAAATTTTAAAACAGTTTGAAATTAATTTTTACTATTATCCACGTGTCATCATATTTTTTTTCCCATGTGGCACATTGATGACAGCCACATCGGCAAAAAAAGTAGAACTCGCATTTACCGCATCATCTCTTAACAGTAATTTAACACAATGTATGAAATTACAATGAATTCGTAAGTTTATATATGACATTTTAATGTTTTAAATATGAGATATGAGTTTGTAATTACACCCAAATTTGAGAGTGTAAACTGTGATTTACCTTTTTACATATTAAAAATATATTATTTAATCATCTCTACTGAAATAGATTTCGCAAAAAACCAGCTATAGCCGATCTTGGTTGGCCTTTCACCCCTAGCCACAAGTCATCCCCGTATTTTGCCACATACGTGGGTTCGATCCTCCAAGGCCTCACAGTGGTAGAAACTGATGAACCAGGCGTACTACTTCCCAACCTTCTGTGGACCTTGCTTCTCTTATGATTTTTTCTACTCTACTTTTTAAATAAGAAGCTGGCGGGTGGTGGTGGGCGGACGGCTAACATGGTTAGTCCAACCTAAAATTTTTCTTTTTCTTCATCGTCCCAAGTTTAAGAGGAATATTTTTAGTATTTAATGTTACTTATAATATTATATGGTGTTTGTATCATATTATATCAACCCCGAAACCACCGAGTATCGGTCAACTAGGAAGCCTTGGTAACTATTAGAATAGAATTACTTGCATCGGAATCCTCTCCGTAATTATAGGAATGTAATTTACTAATTATATTTGTTTTAGGATTTCTTCCACATATGGGTTATGTCAAACCCTACATATATATTGTAACTATTGTAAATTATTAATTAAGGAGTCATATTTCTACATGGTATCTTTCGTCTAGTTTTCTTTTCTAGATCCTAAGGTTTCTTCTTCTTCTCTAGTTCAACACCAAAAAACAAAACAAAAAAAATCACCACAACAACTTTTTGCCATTTGCCATAAGTCTAGGGGTCTACCCATCTCCTTTTTCTTCTTCATCTTTAATCTTTCTTTTTGTGATATTTCTTTACGGTTCTTTCTCTTTCTCATGGCGTCTTCTTCTTTTTTCAGTCCTCAAACCTCTCACTTTGTTAAACTCACCGAACAGAACTATTTGCCTTGACTTCGTTGGGTGAAGCCCTATCTCGTTAGCCACGATCTTTGGAAGTTTGTGGATGACTCTCACCCTCTTCCTTCCTGCACTATTCATGATCCTAAACACAAAGAAAAAGACGACGACAAAGTTCATGAAATTCCTAATCCCGCCCATGCTACATGGATTCAACAAGATTAATTGGTTGTCAATTGTATCACCAGTGCCATCTCTGAGCCTCTTCTTACCCTCACTATTAGGGATGACACTACCAAGAATGTTTGGGACTACCTTAAAGAATACTTTGCTCAGAATTCCATGACCAGTGAGGCTAATCTCCACTTTCAACTTCTTGATCTCTCCAAAGGCAATCAAACTTCTTATCAGTATCTCAACCATGTCAAATCCTTGGCCGATAAACTTGCTTCTATTAATCAACCTCTTGTCGATAATGAGCTTATTCTCATCATTCGTCATGGTCTTGGTCCTGACTATCGAATGCTTACTACCGCTCTCATCAATGGCATTCTTACATCATTCACCGAGTTGCGATCCAAAATCCTTACTTTTAAGCAACAAAATCCAAAATCTACTTCCAGTATCACCAATGGACAAGCCCTAATTATGGTTAACCCACCCAGTCCTTCTTCTCATTCTCATGGTGGTGGTAATCGTGGCGGTGGCACTCGTGGTGGCTAGTGTGGCGGCAACAGCCGCGGTGGTGGTCACAAATCTTATTTGCGGCAACATCACCCATCCACTCAACATTAGGGTGCATGGCCCGTGGGAGCCCAACAACAGTAGCAGGCCTATCATCAGTGGCCTACCTTTCTTCCAAGCTTTAGTCAACATCCCCCACAGCAGACTTTTTAGCGTCAACCTAGACCAACAGCCGCACCTGGCCTTCTTGGGCCTGCATGGTGCTACACATGCAACACTGCACAACACACCTAACAGAATTGCCCACATAAATATCATGGGCCCAATGCAGCCCCTCCATTCGCCGGGGTCCAATTCACTCAATCTGCTGATCCTAATTATTATTTTAACATCGGTGCTACTCACCACATGACGGGCCAATCCTTCGCTCTTGCTGCCCCTCAACTTTACATGGGCTCGAATAATGTTTATATGGGTAATGGTGATTCCATGAATATCACCCGTATTGGTACACTTCCTCTCGCTCTTGGTCCCACTAACTTTCATCTCCATAATGTCTTTCTTATTCCTGAACTTTATAAAAATCTTCTTTCAGTTGCTCAGTTTACTAAGGAAAATCTTGTTTTCTTTGTTTTCGTTCCCAATTTTTATCAAATTTATGACTTACGCACTGGTCACTTGCTTTTTCAGGGCCCCTGCAAGGATGGGCTCTATCCTCTTGCTTTGTCATCTTCCATGTCCATTGTCCCTCAAGCCTTCACCACCGTCTCCTCGTCTACCTGGCATCAACGACTTGGCCATCCTTCCTCCAATGTTATGTCTCGTCTCTGTTCTACTTTAGGTTCGAATGTTAAATTAGACAAATCTTTTTGTACGGGTTGTGCCCCTAGCAAATCAACTCAACTTCCTTTTCATTCCAATAATATTAATCTTGGTTCTTCATTATTTTATATCATTCATTCTAATGTGTGGATGTCGCTCGTTACTTCTGTTAATGGATTTCGTTATTATATTCTATTTACTGATGAATTTTCTCGCTATTCATGGATATACCAAATGAAACGAAAATCTGAAGTTTTTGATCACTTCAAAACTTCTGTGGCTATGGTTTGAAATAATTTTCATGCAACCATTATGGTTCTTTAAAGTGATAATGGTATGGAGTATGTTAATGAATCCTTTTCTACCTTCTGTCATGAAATGGGCATCAAAACAACACTATTATTGCCCTCATACTACTCAACAAAATGGGATGGCCGAATGCAAACATCGTCACATTACCATCTTACTTTGGGCTTTACTCCACACTGCCAGCCTTCCTCATAATTTATGGGTTGAAGCCTCTCTCACTGCCATTCATCTCATCAATCTTCTCCCCACACCTGTTCTTAAGTGGAACTCACCTTACTATGTTCTCTTTGGTTCTCCTCCTACGTATTCTCATCTTCGTCTTTTCGGGTGTCTTTGTTTCCCTCATCTAGAGTCGTATGTCTCCCATAAATTAGAAAGTCGATCCAAACCTTGTGTACTTATCAGTTATAGAAATCACCATAAAGGTTATTGGTGTCTTGACCTCCAAACAGGTATGTCTATGTGTCGTGCCATGTCATTTTTAACGAAACATCTTTTCCTTATAGTGATTTGTAGGTACATCGCTCTCTGAAGTATATTGAGCTTTCTATTCAACCTTTTTCTACACCTGATTATTGTAATGGACCATTTCGCCAGCCTCGACACCTGGCCAATACGCATCCCATCCAACTTACTCCCAATGTGGCTATTTCTCGGGTGTATGAATCTCTCGCTCGTGCCCATTGTTATCAGACCCCAGCCCTGTCTTATTGCCTGCGCTAGCAAAGCTTCCAGCATTGGCCCACTTCCTGCGCCAGCCCTAGCTTCCAGCACATGTCTAATTCATGCACTAGACCCACAGGCCCACTGTCCGAAAGCCCACATTCTGCTCTCTCTTCTGCACCAAGCCTAGTGTTTTCTTCCTCTGCATCATTAGCTCACGTGAGTCCTCTCCTATAGGATTCCTCATCTTCACCTTTGGCTCTTGTGCGCCCCGTTGCAGCTGATCCAGGCATCTAACTCCAGGATTCCAAGCGCTCAAGCGTGCCTCCAACTTCACAAGAGCCTCATGTCACATCACAACCATTTGTTATTGATGTTGTTCTTTCAACCACTCAGTATATTCACCCCACGGCATCTCCCAACCTTAGACTCATACTGACAGCACTGTCCGGTATCCTCTTCCTCATGCTCTCTTAGCGTCTATTAATTCCGGTAACCCACTTGTTTTTCTCAAGCTTCTAAGCATCCAGAATGGCGCACTGCCATGATTTAGGAAATTAATGCCTTGCTTCGCAATCAAACATGGTCTCTTGTTCCACCTCAACCTAGTCAGAATATTGTTGGTTGCAAATGGGTTTTCCATATCAAGTGGAATCTAGACGGTTATGTTGAACACTATAAAGCTTGCCTTGTGGCTAAGGGTTTCATCAACGTCTTGGCATTGACTATTCTGAGACATTTAGTCCTGTTGTAAAACCAGCCACTATTCTCACTGTCTTGAGTCTTGCTATCTCTCATGCCTGGCCGCATCGCCAATGAAGAAAACTCTTAATAACTTCACTTTCACATCCTTCAACCTTCATAATAAATAAGTCAACTACTACCTTAAGCTTGTATGATTAAGAAATACAAGGGAAATACAATTTTTGACAAGGAAAGCCAAATAAGCACTAAGCCTAGACTTAACAACCGCTCTTCTTGGTCAGTAGTTTGACATCAAAGATTTGGGTCCTCTTAGTTACTTCTTAGGTTTACAAGTTACCCGTGCCTCTACTGGCCTTCACATCAATCAACTGAAGTATGCTCATGACCTCCTCAAGAAGTTTAACATGCTTGCTTCCAAGCCCGCTTCTACGCCCCTCACTGCCAAGATCTCTCTTAATGCTTCTAATGGTTCTCTTTTGGCTTCTCATGCTCCGTATCGTGAGTTAGTTGGCTTCTTGTAGTATCTCACTCTCACTTGCCCTGATATTTCTTTTGCTGTCAATATTGTTGCCCAATTTATGAGCTTCCTTTGTACTACACATATGATTGTTGCCAAATGAATTCTTCGTTAAGGGTACTATGGATTCTGGCATCACCTTGACTCCTCAGCTTGCTACTGCTACTTTGTCTGCATACTATGATACTGATTGAGCTGGTTGTCTAGACACTCATCATTCCACCACTGACTATCTTGTTTATCTTGGCTCTAATCTCATATCTTGGTGCTTTAAAAAGTAGCCTGTGTCTTGTTCCAGTGTCGAATCCCAGTACCGCGCTCTTGCTCATGCTTGTGCCGAAACCACCTGGATTTGTTTTCTACTCTATGAGCTTGGTGTTCGGCTATCATTCCCTGTCTTACTTCACTGTGACAACCACAATGCTACTTATCTAGCTTCTAATCATGTTCATCATGCTCCCACACGTCATATTGAACTTGATTATCATTTTGTTCGGAAAAAAGTAGCACTTGGCATTCATCGCGTTTGTTATATTTCGTCCCACTATCAACCTGCCGATCTCCTCACTAAGGCTCTTCATCAGCCGCGTCATCGTGTTCTATGCTCCAAACTTGTCCGACCAGGCTCATTAGAATTACTTGCACCAAAATCCTCTCCATAATTATGGGAATGTAATTTACTAATTATATTTGTTTTAGGATTCTTTCCAAGCATGGATTATGTCAAACCCTATATATATATATATATATATATATATATATTATAACTATTGTAAATTATTAATTAAGGAGTCATATTTCTACAGTAACCCTCTAAAGGACCCCTACTTCGGCAAAACCTCAATAAATGAGCTCTCCATTCCTCTAACTTGGAGCCCACTTGCTCAAAGACACGTCACAACGCTATAACAATGTTCCTAGAGTCCCACATCGACCATAGACAAGAATGAGGAGCTCTCTTCATATATAAAAGGAGACTTTTCTCCCACAATTAAGGGCTCTTGGATCTGAGGACACCTAATCTAGGCTTAGTCCACTGTTTATATTTAAACCATTGTATTATGTAAACATTACATTATTAATGAGAACTCATCTAACCCCGTGAACGTAGCCCTACTTAGGGTGAACCACGTACATTTTGTGTCTACTCCTCTACCCTTATCTCTTTACATATTATCATCACTTAGTGACCGAAGCACCCTTGTGAAGGTCACTGCACCACACTTTAAGTTGGTTCAAAATCAACCTGATTTTGTGCATCAACATTTGGAGCCGCCTAACACTTTGATTCCTACGCTATCTCCAAATCAGCCAAGTTGAGTATCAATCTTTATCAAACTCTCACCTTCGGTTCAACATCCTTCCCCAACATGGGGAGCGAAGAAAGTCCAAACGTGGATCACATGAAGAGCATTGTGGTTTCCTCCTTCCTTTATGAGTCATAGATCTGTTCATAACTTAGCATTTCTTCACTTTAAGCATGCCGGATATCACTCAACATCTTGCCACTTGGCTTATCTTCAATGGAATGCCCTTCGGCACCTCGCCACCAAGCTTGATCATGGGTATGGGTGTCAATGGGCAAATCATCAGACAAATTGATCAGTAGGAAGGTTGAGAAATACATTATCAGTCACTTCTGCTTTACCAAGTATCATGCAACATCCTCAACAAAAGGGAAAAGCACAAGCACAAGCCTGCGATGATCAATGCGTCAGAATAATAAGAGGTCATTGGCCTTACGCAATTGTCATGACACATTTTCTTCTAGAGAGAATGGGGGATTGAAAGTGATCAACACATTCTCATCAGCCATTATCACACAACGCGTGATGATCCTGAAGTTGCTAATCCTAAACTCACTGATCTAGGAGCATCAGCTCCCCTTAAAAATCAACTTCATCAGCAAATTGCCTTACATAACTTATTGGTTGAAGAGTATTCCCTCCTCTTTATGTCAATCCATGTGTTGTTGACTCACAACACTTTACTAAAGCTATTCAATTTGAAAAGGGTGAATCTGATTACTTCGACAACTTCGAGCCCAAGCAATTTACTAAAGTAGCTCATCGATTTGCTTCAACACCCTTCAGTAGTGTCCACTCAATGGCACCTTGGGGCTTAAGGAAGAAAGCAATCTCCGAAAATGCGAGCAACGTACATTTGCCAACTACAAATCTTTACACAACGACATAAAAGGAGGAAGGCCACATAAGCATATCTACAAGTGGAGGGACTAGTCAAACTTCATTTTGAAACCTTCAAGCCTGCCAAAGTGTGATGATTATTTTATTTTTTTCTTGGTGAACCCTACCACTTTAGTAAATGGGACATCCCACAAACTATGTGGTCCTCATGAAGTCCACAAACAATCGAGCTATTTTCTTAAACGGAAACCTGTTCAACACTTAATGCTTTATACACATTCCGCATATCACTCATACATTAGCATCATATCATTCAAGACATAAGCAACACGCATGCATGAGCAACGCGCATGTCAGAAGCATCACTCATGCCAATTATCACTTAGGTATGTTTGTAGCCTTCATCGTATCACTAACTAAGTGATAAAGGCTACAACCAGTAGTCTAATAAACATTTTTGTCCTTCGGTAACTCGCCACTCTTCCCACCAACTAGGTGATGAACTCACCTTCGTATCACCAACTAAGTGATGAATAGTACAACCAATACTCTAATAAAAATTTGTGTCCTTCGACTACCCAGCAACCTTTCCACCAACTAGGTGATGAAGAAACCTACTTTCTTCCCACCAACTAGGTGAGGAATGGTACAACTCGTACCTAAGGGAAAACTCTCAAGCCCTACAACTTAAAAGGGCATAAACAAGCCCAACTCAACCCAATTAGAGGAGCACTTAAGGCCAACAAGGGTCATAGTCAACCGTAAAAACTATTATCATGAGCCAACAAGGGATTCAGTACATGTGCAATGCTTCAACAAGCCAACAAGAGTTTTAGTGCATGTGCAATGCTTCAACAAGCCAACAAGGACTGGTGAAGAAGATTTCATAAGTACAGGAAGCTTGAGTAATTATTTCGTTTAAGAGAGGCAGATATTGCATGGGTGATGCTTCAACCTAATAATACCTACAAGTCCCTTAGACAAGTCAGAAGCTTTTCTAACCTAGAAAGCTACACATGGTATACACAGGATGGATTTTTACAAGACTACTTCCATGAACATGTCAATCACCACATCATGGTAGTTACTTGCCAAAGCTCTTTAACCTTTTTTCATCTGCTTTAAGGCACTCAACAAGTCCTTTAGTCTGAAGACTCTCAGGTACCTTTTGCAACCCACAAATGAAATCACATCAACACCTTGTTCCTTCGACTACATAAGCAAACTAGAAGACAAACATGGGAGAAAAAATCCTCGACCTTCTTATTGGTCTTGCACTAGACCAATGAAGTGCAAATCAATTTATGTGGTCTATCAAGAACTTTAGACATTTTTCTGTTTCAAGCAAGGCAAAAGCTTCAGAGCCACGAGCCTCAACTGCATTCAACGAGTCATTTGAAATAGCAAAGTTCCAACCTTCGTATAGGTCTTGTACAAGACCAATGGAAGCAAAGCCAATTCATAATCTTACAACAGCTTCCACAAATACGATACAAACTTCCTTCAAGCTTCGGACAATCAACAAGCTTCAATACAAATAGCTTCAACCCTCGTGCGGGTTCCTAGGGGAATGTTTGGAAGGTCAAGAAAATTTTATAGCCTCAAAATCTTCAAGCAATGTGAAACGTACAACCCTTCAATCACTTAACATGCAATCTGCAATATAGAGCATCATTAGAATTATCCTTCAAGTATACAACTAAAGTCAACATCATAGCTTCGAACAATTATTTGGGTTCACATGGGTAACGTTCGAAGTTGATTAATTTATGGGCCCTCTCAAAGCTTCAACCATCTCTATTGAAGTTTATTTGGGTTCCTATGCGTAATGTTTGAAGCTGACTAATTTATGGGCCCCCAAGCTTCAACTATTTCTATCGAAGCTTATTTGGGGTCTTATGCGTAACGTTTGAAGGAAGATAATTTATGGGCTCACAAGCTTCAACTATCTCTATCAAAATTTATTTGGGTTCCCATGCGTAACGTTCGAAGGTGACTAATTTATGGGCTCTCTAGCCTCAAACATTTTTCTACACTAACATCCACAAGAATCTCAAGGCAAAAGCTTCAAGCATGATACAAAGTTAGAACATGCAAATTGCTACACATAGGCATGGCGGAAGGTAATTTTATCTTATATGCAAAAGCTTCGAACATCATCAATTTATATACACAAGGAAAAGTCCACAATTGTGTATCTTCAGTAGGTGACTCGCAAGACCTAGTGGGCCATCATCATCAACATATGTTTTCTTAAAATTAAAAAAAAAAAAAGGTCTGAAGCCTAGTTGCATTAAGCTTCCACTGGCGGAAAACCTTAATCCTTCAAATTGGAGAACTCGATCGCCCACTTTAATCTCAACTACAACCTAAAGCTTTAGACGCAGTCTCTCTCATCAGCCTTCTTTGTCGAGCTCGATTCAAGCTTCATCCACCTAAACTGAAGCACGTTGACCATTGACCCTCCAACAACCCGTGAAGCTTCAGACCTTCATTGAATTTTTCCCTGCGTACTGGCAAACCCTCAAACCCGTAACATCACACCACAACCTCGATAGTTAGTATATCGGGAAAAACAGTAACAAGCTTCAGCCCTCACACCTACAACACGCAACCACATACCTGTAACTTAAATCACAACTCCTAGCACCTAATCAAGCCTTCAGTCCCAGATCAAAAACTCACGAGCCCAAGGCTGCAGTGATATGCAGCTGCTTCAGCTCTCTCGAAGGCCCACACGGCTAGGCCTACTTCAGTGTTCCTTCAGCCCACGTCTAGGCCCATTTTAGTCTTCGTTTAGCCGCCTCCACCTTCAACACAAGCAACAGTGAACCCAGGCTTCGATCCATAGGCTATTGCCACTAACAAATTGTTTCAACAAAATTCATTTCTACCACCCTCAGCCATCGTGAAATCCACACCAGGCCTCTCATCTCGACGCCTCGAGCTTCAGTCCGTTGTCTTCTTTGATCCACAATCAAACCTTTAGCCTCGCGCTTCTTCCTTCGCACATTTCAGAAAATCATAAGCCTTAGGCTTAACACGTTACAACAAGGTCTACTCGAGCTTCAGCGTTCAAAAGGTTGAAGCTTTCAACATGTGACAAAGCTATCCAAGTCATAAAGCTTCCGTAGGGTTCCCATGAGTAACGTTCAAAGCTATTTAATTTATAGAGCCTCTACCTTCAGACACAGGGTTCCCATGAGTAACATTCAAAGCTATTTAATTTATAGGGCCTCTACCTTCAGACACCTACCAAAGCTATCCAAGTCATAAGGCTTTTGTAGGGTTCTCATGAGTAACGTTCGAAGCTATTTAATTTATGGGGCCTCTACCTTCAGACACCTACCAAAGCTATTCAATAAAAAAAAAAACATGGGCTATTACAAAACATGTGTTAGGCCTTGTCTTTGGGCCTAGCAGCTATACACACACAAAAAAAACAGAGAACAAATGGGCTTGGTTTGCCACTCAACAAAGACCAAGGTGAAAAATATTACAAAAAAGTGCAGGAAATGATGAAATTTTGGGCCCGGTGACTAAACAAAAATCAAGGCACCTCCTTCAACAATCTTCCTCGATCGGCGACTTGGGGGGACTCCCACCATTTGCCATTATGCTTCAGCACTCAAAAGTTTCGTGATCACTTATCTACTTGAATTTTGTAAGTCCCCAATCGAGAAGTTATTCCTCACTCAGGAACTTAAGGGAGCACTGTTTGTACCATATTATATCGACCCCAAAACCCTCGAGTACCGGTCAACTAGAAAGCCTCGGTAACCCTCTAAAGGATCCCCGCTTCGGCACCCTTGCCAAAGCACACAAACCAACCTCAAATAAATGAGCTCTCCATTTCTCCAAATTGGAGCCCACTTGCTCAAAGACACGTTGCAACGCTACAACAATGTTCCTAGAGTCCCACATAGACCACAGACAAGAATGAGGGACTCTCTTCATATATAAAAGGAGACTTCTCTCCCACAATTAAGGGCTCTTGGATCTTAGGACACCTAATCTAGGCTTAGTCCACTGCTTATACTTAAACCATTGTATTATGTAAACATTACATTATTAATGAGAACTCATCTAACCCCGTGAACGTAGCCCTACTTAGAGTGAACCATGTACATCTTGTGTCTACTCCTCTACCCTTATCTCTTTACATATTGTCATCACTTAGTGACCGAAGCATCCTCGTGAAGGTCACTACACCACACTTTAAGTTGGTCCAAGATTTTGTGCATCAACATATGGTGTTTTTTTTATTATGTTTAAAAACAATATCATGCAATTATAATCTCCTTTTATTACATTAACAATGAAAATAATTATTTCAATAGAACTTAATGTGCCCCAAATTTTCGATGCAGCTCTCTTATAATCGGTAGGGCGGTTATGGTATTGGCATCATTCGACTCGACCTACCTCATTGTCCTTTGGTCTAGCACAATATATGTCGTCGTTTTTCATCAAATAAAAATTATTAAAATCTGGCAAAATCATAAAAATTTATAAAACACAAAAAATTATGAACTTCTTCTCTTCCCACACCAAAACTCCATTCAAATTTCTTTTTTTCATATCTTTATCTGCCTACAAATTAAATTGTCAAAACTAATTACCTTGGGAATGGGTGGGAAGACCAAAAAAATTGCTATGACGGTTACTATTCACATGAATAGTAACTGCCCATGCTCCTTTATCCTTTCCAAGACAAAATGGGTGGAAGTGCTCTTTTCGTGTCATCAATTCAATGAAAGACTACATAATTAAATGACAATTGTTGAAACCAAAATTCGCGCATGGATGTATGCATGGTTGAGCTATAAGTAGGAATCCCGCATGAATGTCGACAAGGTGGTGAATGAAGGGATTGTTTAGGGGTTGTGATTGAATCTACAAATGATTAATTGCCTACATATCTTCCCATGGGGAGAATGAAATCGTGTGTAGTTTCAGTGAGGGTAGTGTGAGATGTGTGCATCAGTTACGTGTTCTTGGCAAGAGAGATGCATTGTTTTATGCTTCTCCTTGGTGAAAGAGGTGTAAGCATTTTCGTATGCTTATTCTCAGCAAGAAGAAGAGGATATATATATCCTCTTGGCGAATACCCAATTTAGGATATTTATAATGATATTTGAGAGTCCTCATAAGGAAAGCAATCCTTTTAAATCGAGAGAGAATCTAAGAGGAAATTCAGGATAAGCTTTGCAATCCTTTTGTGATTATGATTACGTAGTCTAATCCTCAAGATTTTCTTTCTAATTTGACTTGAATTAGGTTTCCCTTTCTTGAGAGACAAGTAACCTTCTTAACGAGCTAAGGCCAATCTGACTGACCAAGGCTAGTAGGTCTGACTGCCTAAGGCACTTTGACCAAAGGTAGAGCCAGAACAAGCTCATCGAACCGGTACAAGCTCATTGTACCAAAGGTGTTTTGACGAATCAAAGATTTTTCTAACCTAAGGTGCTCATACCAAAGATGTTCTGATAACATAATGAGGGCATTCTAATCATTTAGACCATACTTAGTGTCACATGTCAAGGCCAAAAATCCATGGTCCCACAACAAAAAGTCATAAGTTGATATAATTATAAAATTTTATGGTGCAATGTGAGAAAATTGAAATTTCATAACCATTTTGAAAAGAGGTAATTAGGATCCATCCCTCTTCCATTACATGTGTTAGACTAAACATTTATTTTTTTACTTTTAATTGTGGCACCTTAACTTTCGTACACGCCAACATTTTAAAATTTAATCTATAGACATCATTATTTTTATTGTTTAAAATCAACATGCTATAAATTGGAAAAGTGTGCCAATTTATCCTTTGAAACTACAGAAGTTTATAGTTAGCTGGTTAAGATTTGCATTTTTGAAATTAAAGGGGTGATTTTTGCATATACTTGTTTTCTTGTTTTTCCTTACACACCATTGTTTATTTTTTGCGGTTAAATTGACTAAACTAAGACACAAACAAAGAAGGTGCGCTGAAAAAAGAGTGTTATTATTAGCACTGTAAAAGAATCATTTTACACTTTAAATTTTTTATATTTAAAAACAAAATTACATTTATAAGGAGTTCAAAATAACTTTTTTATTGTTTTATTTTTTTAAAAAGGACTAGGTGATGGCCACGTTACGGCAGTTCACCCTTTCGGGGGCAAGAAAGACAAACAGAGGCATTTAAGCATTCTCTTACCACCATCGTGTGAGAATTTCAAAATTATTACAATTAATATTGGCATAGTGTGATTGTCTAAATCCTAGGTAGATATGAATTAGGATACTATTGTAAATCTAGTGATTTTATCCTAATAGGTATGTACTTGGAGATCAAGTTTATTTCTCCTTGTGGTTTACTATAAATAAAGGCACTAGGCATGAGGAATATGTACTACAATTTCTTAAGCCCTTCTCTCTTTCTCTCTTTGTCGCACCCTCTCTCTACGTTCTCTCTAAATTTAGGTCACAATACCTTATCAGCACGCTCTTGACGCTGTGCTAAATAGAATTATACTGGAGTTTTGGCCATCTTCAATCATAAGGAATATTATTTTCAATAATTCTTATTTTGATGTACTTTTTATTTTATTGAATTAATATACTTGCTATTGATTCAATTTTTTCCTTATTATTTTATGTTGAACAAGATTCAACGCATTGAAGATGGAAATCTGGAGTTGAAGACAATTCTACTACAAATTGATCCACCATCATAATCTGCAATCCAAGTACTTCTAAAACATGACTTCAATTTCGATATGTTTTCAGTCTTGATTGCATGAACCTTCACCATGATGCATGAACCCAATTTTTATGCTTTTAAAAGAATTATAATCTTCTACTAAATATTGTGTTCGCATTTAATTTAATATATCTATTATATATTATTTTGTGAATTGATGGTTTTGTTAAAGAAAGAAAAATTAGGTTTTTAAAATTTTTTGAAAAGAAAAAAACCCTAAATTGCATCTGAGCCACGGTTGGAAGCTGTGACTCAGCCAAGTGCCTAAGCCAGTAGAGCCAGCAGCTCCTGGCCCCAGCACGCATGAAAATGACATCGTTAAGGTCGTCCTCCTCTCCAGCCCTCTGTTTCTCAAATTTATTGAGTTACCCCGCGTCGAAAGTTGCAAATCACTCACTGACTTTTAGTGGTGAACAAAAATCGAGACCATCATATGTCTCCATGGCTGAATTGTCACCCTTGACAACAGAGAAAGAGAATTCACGATGAATTCTCACCAGTTTTTGTTTGGACAATCAAATCGTAACTATGTGCGATTTCTACTCCCCCAGTGCTAAAACCCTCTAGTTCCTTCCCTCGACGGCGTTCGAGGACGGTGATGATAGCTTTGAGCTCTGTGCTTAGCCCCGAAAATCCAGACGCCTCCTTGGGCGACGCGATCTGTTTTTCCAACGAGAACAAGGCACCCAGCCTTGATGGTGTGCGCACGCAAGTCTGCAATGACCTCTTCATCATTGCCTCAAACTCTCTCGGCTGAATCCGAGATCCAGAAAGCAGTTTGGAGTCATTGGTAAACGACGATCAAAGTTCATGAATAGGCTTCGGTGAATGAGCACCGAATCTAGGTATGGACCTGATCCGTGTAGCCTAGCAGACTGTGCTTTCTCATCCGTGAGTTGGGCCTGGCAACGCAAGCCCAATACTTGCATCAACCTCAGTTTGGGCTCCTATAACCACGCTTAACTTTTCATAGCTACTTGAGTCCTGAAGACTCCACACACACACCATGGGCTCCAAAGTTGCCCAATTCTAATGACTTTAACTAGTGGTTATATCTTGCAATTTTATTGTTTATGTTTATCAATTGAATTGCATATATGTATTTGTACTTTTATATTGCTATTAAGAATGCAGGTATGTATAATGAAGTTCATACTAAACCTCGAACCTGAAGTTTCGAGTATGCCATAGAAACCTAAAGTTTCCTAAAACTCACCACTCATGTAGAGACCCGAAGTTCTCCATGAATAATCCACTGAACCAAACCATGTCTTAGAACCCGAATGTTCTAACTTTGATGCTTATGGATAATTTTTTTTCCCATAAGCACCAACCACAATCTTGTTCCCTCCATCTAGTGGATTATCGAACCGTAACAAGTTCGATTTCACTAACATGGAAGTTTCTGGCAAAAACTACTTTATGTGGGCACGAGTTGTGAAGCTCCACTTGACTACCGAGAAGCTCTGAAACATTGAAGCTAACAATGGCGTGGATGGAGCTAAATAAGCCTCCTCTATGATCTTCATTCGAAGACTTATGCTTGAAGAATTGTAAATGGAAGTACCTCAATGACGAGGATTCCATGGCTCTTTGATTCGCTCTATGAACCGTTCCAATCATAAAAAGATGATCTTGCCCGAAGCAAGACATATCTTGCCTGATGCAAGACATGATTGAAACTCATATGTGAATAGGTACAATTCTGAAGTTTATAGAATCCGATTGAATTTTGATTAGAGAATATTTTTCTCGTCCTTCCATAGTTATTAACATGCTTCTAAAGTAGCACTGTAGAGAGCGGAGGTTCACTAAATTCTTGGATCTGATTACTACCACATTGCTCACTGAAAAGCATAACAATGAAAGAGGTACCCTAATGATTCGGCAGGGAGGTACCGAACGGTATAGACCCAGCTTCGGCTAGAGTCTGCCGAAAGGTGTCATCAAGCTTTGGTTGGAGTCTACCAAAGTACAAGCCATGCTTCGGTAAGGATGTACCAACGGTGTATCGAACAAAATGCTCTGCTTCGACAGACGCCTACCGAATCTGCTCATCCATCTTCGACTGGAGAGTACTGAATAGTGGTAGAATCAAGGTCTACCAAGGAGGTGGCATCACGACAAAACACGTGATCCCTTTGCACCTAAGACCCGAAACTTCAAAGAATAAGGGACAATATTCCCGAACCTCAACAGTGCAAAATCTACTTCCATTTTGATTGAAGAGATCATTGGTTACGCACTTATTTGTGCTCCTACCAATGTTGTTGAGGAGTACCATTCCCATAGTCAATCTGTAAGACTAATTTTGCTCTACCTAACACATGGAAAAGCAGAATTTTGACATGGAAGGCCATGTTGGCTGAACCCCCTATCCAAATTTGGTTTACTTTGTGAACAATTTCCTATGTTCTCGGATTCAAGTTTGGTGCTTGTTTTAGTTATGGATATTGTTATGGATATTGTCCTTGAATATGAGTAAATTGAATCATGTTTCTTGTCTACATGTGACCAAATTCAATTAACACGTGACTAGATATAAATGTGGGGAAGTTAGTTGTATGGATGAATGTGCTACTACGCACACTAACTTCATACCTAAATCACCCCTCTAGCAACGATGTCAAGTCTATCTAACTTGATTAAGGGCATTGGCACCACTCCTCGTTGTATTAATGATACTGAATTACCATTAAGGGGCCTTATATTCTCTTTGTTCCTGAAGAACGTCATTGAGTGACATATCTTTGTATCACCTCTAAAATATGAAGCCTGAAGCTATATTTTGGGACCAATAGGCTGCCTCCAAACTGGGACGTGCCACATATAGGCCAGCCTGGAGTCAAGTGATTCAAGCAGTTTACTTGCTTTGGCACGACCGTTTGGGACATTCAGGTCGAAACACGATACAACGTATTACACAACGCATCCACTTACCTGGAGTAAGGATTTTGTGCCTACAAGCACACTTTGCCAAGCCTGCTTGTTAGGGAAATTGGATTTCTATATCATCCCTAGCAAAGCTACTATGTAACCCTCTTTTCACAGTGGATTAAAGGAAATAATGTAGACTAATCCAACCAAAATGCGAACCATGTAAATATAGTTTTTTGGTGATATATCAACACAATGGTCACTTGTTTGTCCACACACAACGCTACTAACCTCCTGGCCATTTTTAACCTAAGGGCTCACCACCCTGATTATCCCATAAAGTTTAGAAAACTAGATAATGCCAGAGAGATTATATGTATTGCATGTATTGCATGTATTCTTGGGCTTTTAAACATCGATTTTCCCATGTTCAACCCTAACATAGCCTCACAGAAATGGTCATAAAGCGCATTATCAATTGATTGCCCAGACGTGGTGAACGCACCAAGCTTTCAGTTTCTACCTAGGGCTATGCAATCTTGTATGCATCCATGTTGGTCCGCCTAAGGCCCATTGGTTACTGGGTACGAACCTGATGTTTCGTACTTGCGCGTTTTGGGTATGCAGCATGTGCCATATTATGCAGCCACAACGTACAAATATGGGTCCTCAAAGAAGGATGTGAATCTTTGCCGATTATGATTCTCCTTTGAATCAGCTCTTTAGAGCCCTTGCACGCGATCTCTTTACCGCCAGTTTGCAAATTGTCACTTTGATGAAACAGTCTCCCCGCCGTTAGGGGGAGATAAGAACGTCAACATTCTTGAAGAACGCCGCGAATTATCGTGGACATCCCCACTATGTATCATCTTGATCCCCGTATTCTAGATTCCAGAGTGTTGCTCCAGACGCTTTCTCTGATCTAGCTAAAGTGACGAGATCACACATATCACTGCAAACATGCTTGCAAGGATGGACGTACGTAATGGACGTTGAGTTAACATCCTCAAAGAGTGTGCCGCCCCTGTTGGACAGTCTGGTATGTCGGCGGTTAGCTAATCATCTCAATCGCTATCTCAACCATTCCACCTTATGAAATTAATCTAGATTATCCTGAGACCTCTAGTCTTGGTCCATTATGCATGCATAGATGAGTTATAGAATTCGAATGAGATTATCATCGATGATATTCACGTATATGGTAGCTACCCGAAATAGTGAAAAGCAACGATATCTAACCGCGTTCCGTTGATAAATGTCGACGTAGAACTGATTGGTCAACTAGAAACAATCCATGTTGAACTAGATTCCTTGGCGAAGTGAAAAGTGTTTGGGCCAATAGTTCCAACACCATCCAATGCAAAAGGACGCGTAATGAGATGAATGAAATAATGCTAAGCATGCCTCACGGCGCAAGGCTTCTCTCATAACGCCATGGATTGATGGCAGCTTATGAACATAGTTGTAACATATATAGGGATCATGATATAGAAATCTACATGGAAGTTTCTGAAGGAATTTCATAGATTGATTCAAATAATTCTAAACCACATAACACCCTCCCTATTAAATTGAGGCTTTCACTTTACGGATTGGAAAAATCCAGACGGATGTGGTATACCCGTCCAAGTGATTATTTGATCAGTTAGGGATTTGTGAATAAACTATGCCCCTGCATGTAAAAAACTAAATTTGCTAGAGTTGCAGTCTATATCGATGACATGAATCTCACTTGGAATCTGGAAAAGGTTGAGAAAACTGTCTCGCACTTGAACTCATAATTCGAGATGAAAGATCTTGGGAAAACTCGTTTCCGTCTCGACCTGAAGTTTCGAGCATAGTTCAAATGGTATTTTAGTCCACCAGTCGAACTACACCTAGAAGGTGTTGCCTTTGAGTACACCCATGATTATCCATATGCTAGATGCAAACGAAACTCTTAAAAAGGTTGTGGAACCTGAATTTCCATATCTAAGTTCAATTAGCGCTTTATTGTACTTCGCTCATTGCATTAAGCAGGACATCTCTTTCGCTGTTGATCTTTTGGCAAGATACAACATTGCGCCTACACACTGCCACCAAATTGGTGTTAAAGACATTTTCCGTTACTACGGATCTGGGCTTATTCTATCCCTACGCATCTCAGAATTAACCACAACCCCTTAGTTATCAGAATGATGCCTACCTTATGGGATACGCTAACACAGACTATCTGTCTGATCCGCACAAGGCACGTTTCCAAACGGATTATGTCTTTACCGTTAGGAACACCGTAATATCTTAGAGGTCAACCAAATAGAACTTAGTTGCGACGTCTTCAAGCTCATCGTCATACACGAAGCCACACGTGTACATGAGAGCATATTCGAAGCACCTACGATTTTTATCCATCGTTGAGTCCCAATGATGATCTATGAAGACAACGCCGCATGTATCGACCAGACCATTATAGGATACATCTAAGAAGTCAACACCAAGCATATTGCATCTACATCACATCAGTGTGAGTATCAGAAAGATTGAAGTCAAGCAGATCTGATCCGAAGACAACCTTGTTGACCTGTTCACGAAGTCACTGCCGAAGTCAACCTTTCAAAAGCTTGTTCGAGGATTTGGTATGCGCAAATTTTCTCATTTGCAACGCTTGTAGTTCTCAGGGGGAATTTTGTCGAACTCAAAGGGAGTATCCTAAAGTATACTCACTTGACCTTAATGTACTCTTTTTCCCTACGATCAGGATCATTTTTCCCATTGAATTTTTGTTGCCTGACAAGGTTTTGATGAGGCACCCACATCGGGATGGTCATACCCTTGTGTGTTTTCTTACTACTTACGTTTTGAAGATGTTAAGTATCGACATTGCATTAACTCACTTTTTTTCTCCTTAGACTATGAGTTTTGTCCCACCTTGGGTTTTACCATAGCCAGATTTTGGTGAGACTAACTCTTATGTGCAAATCCCTATATGAGACTCGCGTGTTCTATATCGTGCCTACGAGACAACTTTATTAACTATCTCTACATCATCTTGAAGATCTAATGTTATATCTACTTAAGTATTTACACACTCAAGGAGGAGTGTTACAATTAATATTGGCATAGTGTGATTGTGTAAATCCTAGGTAGATATAGATTAGGATACTATTGTAAATCTAGTGATTCTCTCCTAGTAGGTATGTACTTATTTAGAGATCAAATTTATCTCTCATTGTAGTTTAGTATAAATAAAGACACTATACATGAGGAATATGTACTACAATTTTTCAAACTCTTATCTGACACACCCCACCCTCGATACCCACGTGGATACCGAGTGCGAGCGTGCTGGCCGACACTCGTAAGTGACGAAGCCATTAAATGCATGAAAACCCTTAGTGTAACCAAAATTAAATTGTGTTAAAGTTGCAAAATCCAATGTCAATATGCATATGGTTCAGAGCGTACTAATGTTGAACAGCGGAAAACAAGTAATGAAACAAGTTCCTAAAATCTCTATCCATAACAGGGATGGATATTATTAAAGAAACTGGAAGTAAAAGATAAATCCCTACATGGTCGGGATGGATGATCAGAGCTGCCACGCAAAAGTCTCGACCTCGCCGGATGCACTATCACTATGTCCTGAAGGGGGCGCAAAAACAAAGGTGTGAGTGGACGAAATAAAAGTTTTCGCAAAACCTTTCTCTTTTCAATATAATAACCCCCTGTTTGAAAACAGTAATAATCGTAAAAATATACTATCATAGTATAGTTCAAAAGATAATTTAAACGTACTGAAACATATCAAAAGATATAATACTCGTAAATCACAGTTCATAATTCCAATAATATAGCAAGGGAAAACCAACATAGGGTATATGCGCGATCACCCATGTACGGGTTGAGGAACAGCCTCTCAATCACCGTACAAGCACTTTACGTTATCCATTAATTTGTACTCCTAGTACCACACACATGTAAGCACTTGCGCCGCAGCGCGTCACACCCGAGTCCTTACGTAGTGGACCTTTTCCCCATAAACAACAATAAACGTAAGACAAGCTTGCACTAAGGTATTTACCGGACAATACCCCTGGAGTACAGTGCGTGTGACCCAAACATGTGAGACTTGTCCTATGGCCATGAGAACGGTACTACAACGTAGTGAAAGCATACCAAGTGTGTTTGAAAACATACATACATACTCATGTGTATAGATATGATAAGCAATATCCCTTTCATAATTCCCAAATATTTAACATTGCATAAATAAATCTTCCCTCAAAACCATATATCAAAATACCATATAATACTTATGCAAAAATAAGATCATAGGATAAAACCCTTTCATAATGTATAATCATACTTTGGTATAAAACCACAATCCCCAATTAAATTCATTTCCCAATATGAATAATCACAAATAAAACAATTATGGTTGCATCAACAATTATCAACATATATATATATTTAATAATAAATATATATAATTAAACATGCTCAGAAAACCATTTTAAACCATAAAGAAATCAATTTCATAAACATTTTCAATCATAAAAACCATTTAATAAAGCAAATGTCCACTCACAGGTGATCGGGAGTGAAATCTCCCTCGGTGTTGCCCTCCTCGGTGTGCGGAGTCGAAGAATTACCTATTTAATATTAGGGAACAAATTAGAACTTCCCTAAAATAAATTAAAAATAGGCCTTAAAGAGAAATACCCCAAAAATAATACTATTTTAGCGAAAATGGGCTCGAAAAACGATTTTCGGAGCCCGAAAACCCTACAGTCGCCGTCCACCGCCGCCGTGCGCCGCCACGCGCCGGGAAACGGTCGGACACGCCGCCACGCGCCTGGAGGTGGCTTCACGCGCCGGCCACGCGCTGGCACGCGCCGGCACGTGCTGGCACGTGTCGCCACGCGCTGGCACGTGTCGCCACGCGCTGGCACGTGTCTCCACGCGCTGGCACGTGTCACCCAAGCACGGCACGTGTCACCCAAGCACGGCACGTGTCCCCCACGCGCCTACACGCGCCGTCCCACGCGCGGCTGACGTCAGCCACGCGCCTGCTGACGTCAGCGCCGTTAAAGTTAACGGAATATACCTTTTTGGACGGAATATGCTGACGCCATCAGGAATATTCCGTTGCCGTTAACAGAATATTCCGTCGTCCCCTTCCTCTCGCCGGTCGCCGGAGACGCCGTCTGGTTCGCCGGAATCTGGAAATTAATACCAATTATGTCCCAAAACTTCAAAAATTCATGTCTTCTTCGTTCTTTGGCCAAAATCAACGTGCCATATATCAAATTGAAGGTATTGAAGTGTAGAATATTTTCATACCGATTTGAGGCCGGAAAAATGGCCGTAGATGGCCTGAAATTGGCCGGAAAGCTTCGGGAAACCCTAATTCCGTTCTCCTTCAAAACTGCACCAAATTCGACGTTCTTTATATCGATTTGAACCTACTCAATCCAATAAAACCAATGGTAATGGTCTCGAGGCTTACCTTGGTCTGTATTGTACAGAAAGTCAATGAACAGTTTGCCTATTCCGTTCCGACGTCGGTTTGAACGATCGGGTTCGAGTTTGAAGATTCTGAAATCACAGCCTCGTCTAGAATGACGAGACGATCGTGATGGTATGGATTTTGGGCGATGGTTTGACGGTTTTGTGATTCGTCCAAGGTTAGGGTTTGTCGGTTCGTTTTTGGCCGAGAGAGAAAATGAGAGAGAAAGAGAGAGAGAGGAAAAAGTGACGTGCATAAAATGGGGGAGGGTTGGCTGCTGTGCAGCCAGCCAAAAACCCTAATTCCCATACACGGAGTGGTAAATTACCAAAATGCCCCTACACTTTAAAGCTTCGTAAAACGTTCGTTTTAACTCCGAATTGAGTTCCGTTTGCGTCCACGCGTTCGTATCGATGAGTACATCAAGAATATGTAAAGAAATGAATTTTTACAAGTCGTCCCAAAAAGTCAACACAAGTCAACATTGACCCTAGGGGTATTTTGGTAATTTCACATAAAAACATATCTCTTTCTCTCTTCTCTCTTTGTCGCACCCTCTCTCTACCTTCTCTGTAAATGACTTTTTTAAAGTGTCAATAACATTTCCTAAAAAAAGTGTGCGGAAATCATACCTATTAAAAATCAAAACCGCCCCTCCCTAAAATCTCAAAACCCATGTAACTCCCCACCTCACACTCACAATAGTCATCACCACTCTCATTCCCGACACCCCACACCAAACCACCCTTCCCAAAACCCCCAGACCCAAATCCGACCCATCCAAAATGCCCCCAAAATCCGAGGCCCAGCCTCCATCCACCGCCGCCACCACCACCGCCACCACCACGTCCTCCGATCCATCCACCGCCTCCATCGACCCAATTCTCCTCATCCTTCGAATCCTCCCCTACAGCTTCCTCCGCCCGCCCCGACTCCGCCTCAAGCTCCCAAGCCTAACCCTCCCCTCACCCATGACCGTCTACGCCCTCGTCCTCCTCACCTACTTCATGGTCGTCTCCGGCATCGTCTACGACGTCATCGTCGAGCCACCGGGCATCGGATCGACTCAGGACCGCCTCACCGGGTCGGTCCGGCCGGTCGTCTTCCTCCCCGGCCGGGTCAACGGGCAGTACATAATCGAAGGTCTCTCGTCCGGGTTCATGTTCGTGCTGGGTGGGATCGGCATTGTGCTCATGGACTTGGCTCTGGATCGGAATCGGGCGAAAAGTGTGAAGGTGTCGTATGCCACTGCTGGGATCTCCTCTGTCGTTCTCGCCTATGTTATGAGTATGCTATTTATTCGTATCAAGATCCCAGGTTATCTTTATTAACTAGTTAATTAGCAGCTAAATTTGAGTTCAAATTCCATATGTGGACCTCAATTATGGTTTAATTTAGACATGGGTTATATAATTATCAGTATAATCAGATTTTGATATATCTGTATGGTTCGTGATTCGCCCTGTTTCGGGTTTGTTTTTCGTTTCTTGCATGTTTGTTGACTGAATTTGCATGCTTTATACGCTTTCGTAACGACAATGTCTGCGCTGCAACTTAAAGAATCGTAATTTGGATGTAATTGAAGAAACGATACGACTTATGATAGAGCACCATCTGCATTTTGAAATTCCTTGAAGTCGATGTGTTGCATTATGAAAGAATACACCGCGTTTTCTGTGATAAATTTGAAAAGTGCAATTTTGATGCCCGTTTGATTTGAAGTAGAATTTCAATCTGCTGGCAAATTAAAACTCTAGATTTTACATTTGTATGGTAATTTTTCTTTGCAATGATTCCGATGATGGTACTGTGATACAATGGTTTGTACCACGTATACTTCTATGAAAGATCCATGCGCATATGAGATACTGATACCTCTCTGGTACTCCGACATACCATTATGATACTCAATGTGGATATGAGATTCTAATACTCCCAAAGTACCCTTCATTTTCTAGATTAATCGTTCAATATCACTTCATATCGATACTTCAGTGTCATATCCATACTGATACTTCACTGTCATATCCAGATTATGAGTTTCAAATGAGCATGATGCTTATAGGATTGTTAAGGAAATGAATGAGCAAAATAAGGTGTACAAGAATAAAGTATATAGCCGTTGTGCGTATTAGAGGGAGAGCAAAACCTTGAGTGTTAGGATGCCTTACATCTTTTATAGGAAAGAACTATAGTGGTAAATGAAAACGGAGGAAGGGTTGGTCCCTAACACTCTTAGCCTTGCTGTACCCGAATGATAAATGCTTCTGTGGTCAGATTACTATGAATAAATGTATGAATACTTTGTATGATTAGATAACGTGTCACGATTTAGGTTTTCAACTACGTAAATTTTTTAATTGAAGATTTTTTTTTTGTTTACTATTGTTTCAGACAGTATTATAACTTTTTGTTTTTCTTTTAACTTTGTGGAGTCTATTCCATATCGTTTATGTACCCTGTATCCGTATCCATGTTTCCTAGTGTCTGAGCAAGCTGCCGCTGCTGCTTATTTAAAAAGTTAGGACATTCTCCGTAGCTATGACAATTGATTTCCATTGTCCTCAAAACTTATACCTCTATGGCTTACAATGTCACCTTGCTCTCTATCGCAAGTCTCAGTGATGAATTGTTCCTATTTTATGAAAACTATTAAATTTCTTGAAAACAAAGAAAAGTATGGCAGTTCCAGATGAGAGAGATGTGCAACCAATGCACGTCTCTCCTGCCTGTCACTAGATCAAGCTGATGGCTATGATCTGAAGAAACTTTACCTGTTTTCACATTTTTAACGCCTTTTTTATACTCATTTTGTCGCACACAAAAAGTACAAGCAGAAGCATCATAACCCATATGACCTCTCCTCGACGACCCTCACTTTAATCCAGTAGACACAGAATCAATAAGAAATTTGCATGTTGAGATTTCAAAAGAGAACCTGTGGTTTTCGCCTTGCAAATGGATTCTACTTGCGTTGCCATTGTTTGGCTTTTAAATTTAGCTGTGCATCACAAATCTAAGGCTGCTGCATCTTCTGTTTACTTGCTAAGTATACTTTAATGGATTTTGGCTTGTAGATAGACTATCCTAAAGATTATTGGTAGTCTGTGTTGTACGATCGGAGTTTCGAGGTACTTGTATTTGGGTGTTATTTGTATTTGAGTATTTTCAAATCAACATTGAGCGTTTGATTTTAACTTTTATATATTCAGTTTATAAGAATGTCGTTAAGGGTCCATTTGGGACAGCTTTTGGGACAGCTCTTGTAGGAAGCAATTTTGGTCACAAGTGTAGGGCCAGTTTGTGATTGCTGTGTTTTTTTAAAAAATTGCTTTTGTTGTGCTTTAAAAATAATCAACTGTGAACTACAACAGTTGAGCGTTTGATAAAATGTATTTTTAAAAGTGATGTGAGTATGAAAAGTAGTGTAAAAGCGTTTGGTAAATTTTAATGTAAAAGTGATATAATTGTATATAATGACAAAAATGGACATGGTAGTGGGGGTGATGGCGACATCGGTGGCGAGGGCAATGGTGGTGGTGGTGGTGGTGGTGCCAATAGTGAGGTGTGGTGGTTGGGGTGCAAAGATAACAATGGTGGTAGGGGCGGCAACAACGACGATGGTGGAGGTTGTGGTTGTGGTGGCAGTGGTAGCAGTTGTGTTTACGGTGGTGGTGGCGCGATTGTGGCGTGGTGGTGGTGGCAACAATGGTGGTGGTAATGGCAGTGGTGGTGTAAGAGGTTAGGGTTTGTAAAAGTAGGTGGTGGTGGTCACTTTGTTTACCAAACACTTTTATTGCTTCACTTTAAAGTGAAGCAATTTGGTGGAAAAAAAATAGCAATACCAAACTAGGCTTTACTCCATGAAGCGCTTCTGGACCCAGAAGCAGTTAGTAAAACATATGTTTTTAGTTGACAGAAAGTACTTGGAACCCTTCCAGAAGCAGATGCAGTGGCATTACGTCTCTGCCACGTCTTAGTATCACGTCCCACAACTCACTTGCTCCAAAGCTGTTGGCTCAAACTATTTACTCGTGCATTAGATTTGGCTAATATAGTTAGAAAGGAATACGAAAATGGGTGGATACAAATCATACAATGCATTAAGAGGGATTTGTAAATGATTACTTGGAATGACTTATTTGTAGATCTGTTGTTTTTATCTTTGGAATCATCATCATGTAGCCATATAATTCTTTGTAGTGCATTTCTAGCTACATTTAGTCCAAATTCCTTGGTACTTGCAAATCTCTCACATCAGCATAGCCTAAAAATATCGTGATATTCTAGTTAATGAAAGAGTTTGATAACATTGAACAAGCGACATGGGGGTCGGTGGGGGCGATCAAACTCGGGACTTAGGTGCAAGGGTGAATGCTATGAGGTTTTCACGTGCAAGTCTTGATAACATTAAACTTTAAAGTAGGACAAACCAAATTTAATAGTTTAGGGAAAAAAACCAAGTCACTTGATAATGGGAGAAGACTTTTACAACTAAGAATCAATTAGTGCATGCCTAGATAGATGAGGAGTATTTTTTCTCAAATTGAGCTCTTTAAAGTGTTTTTGTATAAAATTTGAATTTGTTTTGGTATTTTTTCAATTTGTTATATTAATAAGTAATGCGCACAAACTTTGTAGCTCATTTAGTTAAGAGTATTTTTTTTAAGATACAACCTTAAATAGCAAAGCCCCTTGGGCAAACAATACACATTGAGTCAAACTTAGCACAAGCCGGAGAAACATCAATCCAAATACAAATCGAGGCTATATTATGACCAAATTAGTTAAGAGTATTTGAAAAAGTTACACTTTAGAGAAAAACACTTTAAATGCAATGGATGTAAAGTGTTGTATGATCTTCATGTCACGCGAGCCAATTACGAATAAACTCAAATCTGAAATGACTTGTAAACCACGCCTTAATCAGACCTGGAAAGCAAAGGAAGACCACTCTTTCATGAGACTGGGAAAGCGCTACCAAGAGGAAAGCACAACCGCTCAAACTCCTCCTGACACCGGCACAAGTGTCTGAACGCTGCTACCCAATCTTCACCAAATCTAAAAGCACCCAGAAAATTCAGATCCATATGAGAATCATGGACTTCTCCTCAACCACTGATTTCATAGTAGACTTGCTACCTCAAGCCTCAAAGAAGCTCGAGATGAACAAATCTACAATAAAAGCCGGTAAATCTGTTGCATCAACCCCCAAAAGAGGGGCCAAAACCAGCGAATCTGATAAGATCCAGCTGGGAACAGTTGGTATGAAGTCCCAAGAAACCTTGAGGTGAGAGAAGAACCTTGCAAAAACACAAAGGGGAACGAAGGCCTAACACCAACGACTAGGAGAAAAGCTTTTAAAATCAAATAAAAGTATAAGAATATTTGGGTTTTAATTCAATTGTATATTCTTCTCTCTTGGAGGTAAGATATATATACAAGTATAAGAGTGTCTAAGTACAAGGAATCCCTTATCTAGGAAGGAATCCCAATTAATAAAGAAATTACAAATCAACAATAAAAAAGATAGTTGACTCACACCAACACTCCCCCCTCAAGTTGGTGCATAGATATCTCCTAAGCCCAACTTGTCGAGTGAGTCATGAAAAACTCTTACTGACACTGCATGTGTTAAAATATATGCTAACTGCTCTTCAAACTTCACATACCGAATATCAACTTAACTTGTTATCTAACTTTTGTTTGATAAAATGCTGATCCACTTCAACATGTTTGGTTTGATCATGTTGAACTGGATTGTTTGCAATCCCTCGAGCCACTTGATTATTACAATACAGTTGCATCGCACCCTCTGGTTTTAAACCGATTTTCGTAAGCAGAATCTGACGCCACAATAACTCACAAATACCATGGGCCATCCCTCTATACTCTGCCTCGGCTAAAGACCGAGCTACTACAATCTGCTTTCTACTCGGCCAAGTTACAAGATTACTTGCAAAAAACATAAAGAATCCTGAGGTTGAACACCTATCTAACATATTCCTAGCCCAATCCGCATCCGTATAACCTTTTACTTCCATATGTCCATGCTTCTTGAAAATCAATCCCTTTCCAGGAGCAGACTTTAAATAGCTCAGAGTTCTCATCACAGCGGCCATATGATCATCACTCAGAGAGTGCATAAATTGACTAATAACACTGATGACATAGGCTATGTCAGGACGAGTAAGCGACAGATAAATCAACTTTCCAACCAACTACTAATATCTCCCCCTATTGGGCGGAATCTGATCAGGGTAAATACTCAAATGATGATTCTACACAATCAGAGTCTCAGCCAGCTTGCAAGCTAACATTCCAGTCTTGGACAATAGATCAAGAATGTATTTCCTTTGGGACATGAAAATGCCTTTCTTGGATCAAGCAACCTTAATCTCCATAAAATATTTCAACCTTCCTAAGTCTTTCATCTCAAACTCGGTGGATAAATATTCCTGTAACTTTTGAATTTCTTCTACATAATCTCCTGTAACAACCATATCATCAACATAAATAATAAGTAGAGTCACCTTACCATCATTGCGCTTGATAAACAACGTATGATATGTATTCCCTTGATGATAACCATATTTTTTCATGGCTTGAGTAAATCTCCCAAACAAAGCACGAAGTGATTGCTTTAATCCATACAAATCTTTGCGAAGCCGCCATACTTTCTTGGAGTTACCCTGTAATCCATATCCAAGAGGAAGATCCATGTACACCTCTTCCTTCAAGTCACCATGTAGGAAAGCATTTTTTACATCAAATTGTTTCAAAGGCCAATCTAGATTAGTTGCCAAGGACAACAATACACATATAGTATTCATCTTCGCTACCAGTGCAAACGTCTCGTGATAATCTACTCCAAACGTTTGCGTATATCCTTTAGCAACCAACCTAGCCTTGTATCGGTCAATGGTTCTGTCAACTTTATGTTTAATGGTGAACACTCATTTGCAACCCACTGGTCTCTTCCCTTAGGCAAAGACACTATATTCCATGTCTTGTTACTTTGTAGCGCATCCATTTCCACCTGCATAGCTTGCCTCCATTTTTTATCTTTTAAGGCTTCTTTAACCCGGGTAGGAATTTGTATACTTGCCATTTGATTTACCATTGCCTTGTATTATGGTGAGGGTTGCTCATTAGAAACATACTGAGCAATAGCATACCTATTATTTCCTTCTGGTGAATATCAAATTGGTGGCTTGCCACAGTTCTGTCTAGAAGGCAAATAATAAGATTGCTCAACATCAACAGAATTAGATAAAGTATTAATTTCCAAATTACTTACCTCATGAATATCCACGGGCTCATGAGCGGGCACAATTGAGTGAGGCGAAGGGGTTATTTCACAATCAATTTGTGACGAACTCGGTTCAATTGTCCCTTCCAGACTAGTATCTAGCTCGGTATCAGTTGTAGTTTTGGTGGCAGTGTGTTGCACTTCATCCACTAACTGTTCTAGATTCACTGTCTCATTACCAAGATCACACCAACTAAGTTCTTCACTTGGTGTCTCCCTCTGAAGAACATAGGGGGTGTTTTCCTTGGAGAAAAAAAATTCCTGCTCCAAGAATGTAACATCCACATACGTATGAAGGGAAGCCAGATCATAACGTCAACGCCCTTTTTGTTGAGGTGCGAAGCCCAGAAACACACAGCGAATAGCACACGGATCAAGTTTACTTCGCTGGTTCTTATGAAGATGAACATAAGCTACACACCCAAACACCCGTGGAGATAGTTGTAATATGGAAGACAAAGAAACATGGTTTGCCAAGACCGCTAGAGGAGTGCGATAGTTATGAACGCGGAAGGACATTCGATTCATGACATATACTGCACATGTAACTGCATTGGCCCAATAAGACTGAGGAATCAATGCTCTAATAAGTAGAGCCTCAGAGGTTTTCAGTATATGGCTTTTTTTTTTTTTGCAACACCATTTTATTGTGGAGTTTGAAGGCATGTAGGCTTATGAAGGATGCCATTCTCATTAAAAAACTGAGAAAGCTCTGAGTTAATATACTCACCACCATTGTCCGACGGAAGGACCTTGATGGGAAGAGAGAATTGAGTTCGTATCATCCGGTAGAAATTTTGAAAAACAGAGCCAAACTCACTCTTATTTTTCATCACATAAATACAGGTCATCCTGGTGCAGTCATCCACAAAAGTAACAAACCAACGCAATCCACGTTGAGTAGTAACATGGGAAGGTCCCCAGCATCCAAATGAACCAATTCAAAAGGCAAATTTCTTTTATTAAAACTCAAAGGGTACGAAACACGATGACTTTTAGCTAAAGTGCAAACATTACATTTTAACTTAGAGTCTTGAATACCAAAAAATAAATCAGGAAGCAACTTTCTTAAATAACTAAACGATGCATGTCCTAGACGACGATGCCACAACCATATCTTATTGATTCGGTCACTATCACGACTACGCACTTGGTGTACTTGGCCAGTTGCCACATCATCCACATAGTATAACCCATTTCTCTTAGTGCCACACCCAATAATCGCCCGAGTCTAGATATCCTGGAGCAAGCAAAAAGTGAAAAACATTAATACAATACAATCTAATTGTTTGGTAACCTGACCAACTGAAAGGAGATTATTTGACAAAGCAAGTATAAAAAGCGTTTGATGCAAAGATAACGTGGGAGTAAGAGCAATCGAGCTCGATCCTGTGTTAGGAACCACGTTACAATTGGCAGTCACAATACTTTATTTTGGAGGTGCAGTCATATATTCAAATAATGATTTATCATAAGTCATGTGGTCAGTTGCACCCGAATCAATAATCCAACCAGCATTTTCACCTTTCGATGCAATCAAGACTTTATCAAGGTTACCTATATCCTCTGCGGTATCAGAGAATGAATTGAGTTGATCAAGGAAAGATAGGAGCGGCTCGGGTTTGGTCATGATTGGACTTGCCCTTACTCTACTAGAAGCAATTACTGCTACCCCTGTGCCACTCTTAGTCGCCACCTTAGCTTTTCCCATGCGGCAAGCTTTCTTGTAAGCCTTGAGCTTCTCACGTCTCTCTGGAAACCATTCCGGAACGAGAAGTACGAGACACAATGGAGTTTATCCTTATCCATCCACTATGAGGGACGAGAAGTACGAGACACTTTGGATGCTGAATTGTTAGCCACCATGGTGAAGGGAAATAGAGATTTCTTTGGGATTTTTTTGGGATTTCTAGTGACTAGCAAGCATGTATAAACAATTTAAACATGATTAATAAACACATCAAAAACTAATTAATGAAGCTACGGTTATGCAAATCCCCTTCTATAAGTATAGGTTTATACTAGGTGCATCAAAAATAAATTATGAAGAACAAAGTTGAAGGTTTTGTGTTATACCTTTTGATCTAACTTTTAGACCAATTATTGACCACCTCCAAACTCTTTGTGTTGGAAATGTGCCCTAAATCCAATCATGGGATGATACTTTACAGACATTTCACATTTTAAACTAATGTAGTTTAATCTTAGGGCAAATATTATTATTCAAGGACGTCTCATTATATGATATATGCCTTAACAATAAGTCCAAAGAATATATATGTAGTTAAGAGAATGTAATCTAAATAAGTTAGATTCTTGAGACCTTTCTCTTTTATACACATATCCTAAATGTTCCTGATCATAAGGTTGCCAATTGGACATTGACAATCCATAAAGATCAGTACATACTAGTCTTCTCTCCCGAGAGTGAGCAGTCTCGAGTCATTAGTGTGTATGACATCAAGACAAATATGTAGGTGCTTACTAGAGAGTGAGTACACTAAATAGGATCGTCATGAGATCTCATACTCATGTCTTATGAGAACTCACAAGTTGGGATAATGCAAATTAGTTCTTTGACTTGAGGCATCACAGTTATCTTGTGGTTAGGTCCTTAATCTATGATTATGTTAATGGCACTCCAAAATGTGAGGGTGTCCACAGTATAGTTGGGGTTATGTTTTCTAATCACGGAGACAGGTGTATGTACAACAAGGGATCTCTAACCTTCAAACACGTTGAGGGTGAATACTCTATGATATGATTATAAATCTCTTACCAGAGTATGAATAAGATTTAGAAAGTACGTTCCAAATCACATTCACATGAATCATATAGTCAATGATTACATTTGATAGTAGACATGAACAAACTATTATCCAAACAATGTGATCAAAAGTATTGTTTAGAGAAGGACTGTATTGCATTGTAATATCAAACTGAATAGGTTTTTTCTCTTCGAGTTTAGCTTGGATAGCCATGACACACTTTAGGTGTCATTCATGGCTAGTGGAAGCTCTGAAGATTAGTAATCACTAATCTTCACTAAAGGGAGAATTGAAAAGTGGTTTCAATTCATAGTCGATAAGAAAGAGTTCTAATCGCCCACTACCTCACTAACGAGAACCTAAATGATCGTGCACCTTCAAAAGTGAATATTTGAAGACTTCTAAGAAGTTGAGTGAGAACAACTAAATGGTTTAATTGATTATAGGCTATGATTAATTAAATGTCGATTAATGATACGAAAATGTTTCGTTTTTGGACCTCGGGTTAGTTTTGGGCCAAGAAGTCCCAATGAGCTATGAATAGTTCAAGCCCATTAACATGAGTTGTATGACAACTTAATGTGTGAAACAATGAAGCCCAAACGCCCAATGACACTAGGCTTGGCCGAATTTCACAAGAGGGAAGAGATGAATGAGGATTTCAAGAGTGAAATCCCACTCAAACTTTGCAAAGTAATTGGCTTTAAAAGTTTAGAATGGGATCACTATTCCCATAAGTTGGAAACAAGTTGAAAAACATGTTTTGCTCTCCCTTCTCTTCTCTTTAGCCGAACCTAGAGGATGAAGAACATTATTTATGTTCTTCATCCAAATCACTCAAATCCTTCAATTCCATAAAAGAACTACAAAGGGTTTGATCTCCAAAGGAGTGGAGTATCTAAGCAACCTTGATTTGATTCAAGGCACAACTCTAAATCTCTAAGCAAGGTGTTCATCCATGGATGAGGATTGAATGTCCTCTTTTGGGTGTTTAACTTTTGCTTAGGCAAAAAGGAGTCTACAAAGGTGAGGAAACTGAACTTTCTTCTTCAAATTTAAGTTGAATCTTGGTTCACTACTACTAAATTTTAAAGGTCATGGAAAAAGTTTTTTATTTGAGTACTAACATGCTAGCTAAGAGCCTTTAATTTGTTAATAACATGCATATGTGTTGCTCAAATGAACTAACAATTTCCATGTTTTTCCTTCACTTTGTTCTTCGAACTCCTTCTTCCTTGCTATCCTCCTTTCTTCTTCCACCTTGTGAGATGTGGATATAATAGATCCTCCTTAAGCCTCCAAGGAAGAAGGCCTCTAAATTATGATTCCCACTTTTGAAGAGAAAGGATGATGGAATGACCAAAAAGAAAAGTGAAGGTTAGCACACTTTTCTCCCTTTGGTGGCCGACCTATGTGTGTAGAGAAGAGAGAGTTTTTCTTTTCTCTAAGTGTTAGAACCTCACACAAAATCCCTAATGAATTTTTACACTAAAATTCATTATGTAGAGAAGTGAAAGTGTGAGTGGGAAATCATTATTTCCTCACTCCCTCTCTCTCTTTGGGCAGCCTAGCCTTGGTGTTGGGCTTGGTTGTGCTTTTCTCACTTAAGCCAACTCATGCTTAAGTTAAAAGCCCAGTGGGTTTGGGCCCAATAGCCTTAGTTTAACCCGAACTTCTGTTAAGCCCAAAAACAATGTTTAATCGCTTATATGACTAATGAAGGCTTTCTAATTAATCATATCATATAATTAATCAAATTAATTATTTCCATCATCGTTATGATATCTCGTCATACAAGTGTATTTGAAGTATAATCTTTTAGGTTCCCATTAGCGAGGCAGTGAGGTGATTGTTACAAATACTTTTGTTAAGTACTTGTATAACCATTTTGTGAATTAAAACTTTCTTTTAATTCTCCCTTCACTTTGACAATTACATCGTTAATCATCAAAAGGGGCTCACAAGCCATGAGTGACATCTAACCATATGTCAATGCTACCCAAGCTAATGTAGAGTTTGTTCGGAGAATCTATTCTGTTGGAATTACAATGTAATTCAATCACTCTTTAAACCAATACTCTCTATCACACTACTAGGGTATGGATATATTTTGTCAAACCCCTAATGTGATCAATCTCACTTTATATGATTCATTTGAGAAATATAGGAATATCTTCCTTTGTTACGCTCGATACTTTGGCCGAAGATTTTTGAATCATATCTTAAAGTATTATTCTTCTCTTACTTAGGATTAGAAATTCCTTATTGCACATTCTCTTGTCTTCATGATTAGGTAACATAAACTCAACGATGCCGTGGACACCCTTATACTTCGGAGTGCCTTGACGTAATCAAAGATTAATAACCTAACCATAAGACAATTGTGATGCCTCAGGTCAAAGAACTACTTACATCATTCCAACTAATAGAGTTACTTGCTTCACATGTAGGTGGAACTCCATGCAAGAACTCTCGTTCTATTGTGTTCAGTGTACTCATCTCCTTTATGAGCACCAACATATTTGTTTTAGTGTCCATTCAAAAAAGGCTTGAGATTTACCCTTCTTCATTGAAGCAGACATAGTATGTTCAAGTTTTTCTCCGGATCGTCAGTATCCCTCTGACAATCCAATAACTAGGAACATTTAGGACATTATGGTTATGGAAGTAAGGTCACATTCTTCTAACATGTTTAGATCATTACTTCCAACAATCCATTGTCCAAGGATTCACTATCAGGATGTATTTCAATTGAATAATACAGTCCAATTAGTGACTTTGCCCTGTTATTGTTTTAGACATTACTAAAACGTTTCGATGTTATTTTGAAAGGTTTCTTCCAAAGATCGACTTTCAGAGTATATCTCTAACACATGGCCATAAAGGACTCACTAGCCAATCCCTTATTTTCAACCATCGTAGATTGACATTGGAATTCTTGACTGACGGTGTTGAAGCACTCCTCCAAACCAGGGAGCGGTTTTGTTCATAAGAGATCACTTGGATGCGATCAAACTCTTCCTCAAGTCCAGCGAGAAAATCATACACATGGTCCTTCATAATCTCTTCCTTACAACTCTTTAAATCAGCAGCACACACCATTTTTGCCACACTCTAACTCAAGGATTAACGTAGACCTTGATTTAGAACGTGATTCACACCTTAACTATAGCTAGCTAATATAATGAAAAATGTGAAATGAAATAGAAAAATAAGAATAAATTATATAATTCACTTGAATAATTAATTGTAACAACATAATCATTATTATACATTACAACTAAAAATTACAACTTTGAAACTCCAAAGTTCACATGAGTAGCCTTTATTCAAACAAGAGCAAAACTAAGTCATCTTTTTTATTTTAAGTACATAGTCATATAATAGACAATAATTCTAAGTAACCAGGGTTTCCGTTCCATACCTGAAAATTTAGTTAGGTGAGCTTAAAAGTCAAAGAGGGACATATGCCTTTACAATTAAAATAAAAGAATGGTTAACATGACAAAATAAAATCACAATTAAAATGGTGGGGAATGATGCAATGCAAACACCTTAACAATACCCGTTAATCTATATAACTAAACACCTGCACTCGTACGGCCCCATTTGAGTAATCTTAGTTCGAATGGATTGAGACACTTGAAGGATGGAAATTGCATGTAGACAAATGATTGAAATATTTGAATAGATTGTATGTACCGTATTCTTCAATCTTAGAATTTTCTAGCTTTTCTTTCTAAATTTGTTTACTACTATTTGAATGACATTATTTTATATAATATCAATAAATTAGTGTATTTGCTTTATATAATATTAATTTGTTATTAAACACTTAGTTTGACTACTAGTGTGTGTTATTTGTGTTTATATCACTTGTTTATATTTTTCAAGCTGCATTAGGTTGTTTGGAGGACAAAACTATCGAATACAAGGTAGAGGGTCTGGAAACCTTCTACAAACTAGTTTGATTATTGCTTATATATATATGTGATTTGAATCTTATTAATGTTTCGTATTGTTGTTTGAGTATGATTGTTCTTCATGTGATTTTGTTTGGAAGGTTGGTATTTGATTATCTGGTAAGGTGTGGAAAATAAATGGAACTTGATAATTGTTCATGTTGTGAGAGTGAAGTTGGAATTGTTGGAAAGAAATTTGGGAATCTAAGGCAAGGGCTATTAGCTTGTGTAGTTAAGTCAAAACTCTTAGAAATGTCTGTGCGGAGCCCACAAAGGTACGCTCTCATTAGGGTAATTTGGGACTAGCGACTATCAGCTGAAAAGATGACCAACAAAAGGGGAATTTTGGGATGTTTTGATGGAATAGTTCATATAATTAAGCACTCAGATCATGTTGTGGGTGACAATGGGACGCACGAGGTCCGAGTGTTAGTTATATGGATCATCGGGTATTGTTAAGGTGTTTGCATTGCATCATTCCCCACCACGACTGTGATTTTATTTTTGTCATGTTAATCAAACTCATTAACTGTAAGTATATATGTCCTCAATGAGCTTTTAAGCTCACCCTAATCAAATTTATAGGTATGGAACCGAAACCTAGAAGCTTTACTAAACATTGTCTATTATATGACTATGTACTTAGAAAATAAAAAGATGAGCTGTTTGGTTTTTTAAGCTTCTTGTTTGAATAAAGAGCTACTCATGTAGAACTTGGAGTAGTTTCAAGTAAAATTTGGTTGTAATGTAGAATAATGATTATGTTGTTCCTACAACGGTTTCATGAATATACATGTTCTGCCTTTCTATTTCATTTCACATTTTAATTATATTATTGCTTATAAGTTATGTGTGAATCACGCTCTAAATCAAGGTCCACATTAATCATCGAAGGCCGGCGTGGACAATTTGGTATTAGAGCACTAGGTTCTATATTTAACTATACATGTTTATTTGTTATTTCGATTGCGATGAGATCATGAGGAGTTTGATGTTTGATTTGAATTTCATCTAATTTGGACTTCAATGGAAGTTTAAAGTGAATAGATGAGTTGAACACTTGATAGATTGTGTTTGGCTTCGTGCTAAAGTAGAATTTCCGAAAACAGAATGGAACTCACGCTGTGTGGCCTAACCGTGAAAACGCTGCTGGGGCCATTTGTAATTTTCGTAAAGTTAAGGGACTAAAGTGTAAACAAAAAGTTCAGGTGGGTATTTTGTAAACTCGTAAATTGTTTGTGACAAGAGTGGGAGCACACTATAGTAAGGTACCTTCAAATTGGACTACAAGAAAAGTATTTAACTCACTATAAAATAAAAGGAATATAACCTAGTTACTATATATAAGGATTATATAGTAACCGTTGTATTTCGCTCGATTAGGAACCCAATACCCAAGAAAAGATAGACACACCTTGACGATGATTTGGTGAATTGCTGAAGCAAAGCTGCTTTGAAACTGAAATTGTAAAGTCTAGATTTAAGCGTTTTTTGGCTTTCCTTGTCAAAATTGTTATTAACTTCACACAAGCTCTGATGAATCCCAATTAGACTAGAGTAAGAAGGTTACATCATTTTGTATTAACCCTGGCATGAACTCAAAAGAGGGTATGGTCATGCATGTGCATTCAAATTTCATTACCGTTTAATGCATTTTACGTCAAAGTTTTTTTGTCTTTCGACTAGTCTTTTGTCTAGTCAAATAGAGTCTCGCTCTTTCCAAAAGCCGCAATACCAATTAAGAAAATCCCACATGGGTCACCGACACTGCTCAGCCTTCCCAATGCAAGCCTCCCTCACCGTTGATCTTTAGAGACTGCTTTGTTGTGACACCTGCCCTCCTTTGTGTTTTTCGATCCTTTAAGGTTGTTTGGGGCAAACAAAGACTAAGTGGGTTGTCACGTAAAATCAAAAGATTGCGTAGAGTGTTTTTAGCTTTCAAGCTTCCTCTCTCGTTGTTTACAAACCCAAAGATAAAACAAGCTTTCTTTGAATAAGCATTAAATTCTTGTGTTTCTTTACACAAATCTTGGAAAACCGTTGTGTTTATTTATTGTCTAAACCCCACTTTCCAAACCTTCTAGACAATTGTTTTGGATCTTAATGCTAGTTTTCTCCTCAATTATTTTGAGCGGAGAAACTGACCGTCGATTTGAATCCACATTTGCATTTCATCTTTACATCTTCATTCCATTTGCATGGTTCATGCCTTGACTCTAAGCCACAAGACGTTGAGCTCAGAGGGACAAGTCAGCCTCTCGCGTGAAGACCGAAGCAAGATTCATTTGGTGCTACACAAGGCTGTACAAAGGTACAAGCCGCCATTTGAACATGTCTAGGATTTGAGCTTGTTGTGTGAAACTTGTATGAACCTTATTCATCACTAGTGGACAGGACTCCTGAGTCCCCCGGTTTACCCGCTTAAGGGTTTTTCCGGCAACAAAATTACTGTGTGTTATTTGTTATAACTTGCTTAACCCTTCCTATTAAGTTATTGACATGCTTACTTCATGTTAACAAATCAGATGATATGTTAGATGTTTATCCGTCCCGCCTCGAGTTATATATGTGTATATTTGATTACTTGCAGTTAGGTCTTTTAGGGTTTTTACCGCGTTAGGTTTGGTTTATTCGTAACATTCTTTGTAACTAGTCCACTAGTTGCGACTAGTCGCATAGACAAGAAATTTCGTTTTGTTACAAAAGTTATTCCGCCTCGGTACCACTTCTCAATTGGTACGTAGCGCGCCTAAAGATACATAGAGTGATCTCGGGAATGCCGGTATTGGGGTGGAATCTCACCATGGATCGTGATAGACGTCCTGTCTCCGCAACGCAAACCCGTTCTTCGATGGTTCCGATTATGCACAGGAGGAAAAATTCCGCATTTTCTTAGATGCTCGGTGATCTAAATGCTATCGACTATCTTACTCTCGAATGGAAGGCTCCTTTCAAAGACAGCTTGATGGTAGAGAAAAGCTCTTTGAAACCTAAGTGTGACCGACCACAGGGGAGGTGACTGCGTAATGGAGAACAAAAAGGCTAGGAATGCAATTGTTTCGCCATTTCTCGTGCTCGCCTTGGACACATTAGACACCGTGCTACCGCCAAACAAGCATGGGATAAACTCGTAATTATATGAAGGTGATACTAAGTAAAGGGATTCCAAACTTCAAATGACTCGATGTACCCGAAGAGTTGAAAATGGATGACTCCGAGCCTTTTCCGTTCTATGAAAAGGTTGGAAGGCTTGACAAATGAAGCTACGAGTTTGGGTAAATGTGACCGATGAGACAACCATTGTTAAGTGAAGATTCTAAGGGTCTTACCTAAGTTAGTTCGGGGCAAAGAAGATCACGATTCAAGAGGTACAAGACCTCAATGAAATCAAGCTTGGGAAACCTGGGCTCCGCCAAGCTTATCACATATGAGATGGAACTTGAATTAGAAGAAGGCAGACTCAAAGAAAGGGAAAATGTTGCTCCAAGCAGGTGTTGAGAAGACAAACGCTCCGAAGGAATCAAGTTCTTTGAGCCCCGAAGAGGATATGGCATTGTTTGTGAAGCAATTTAGAAGAATCCTCAAAAACAAGGGAAGAATCGTGAAATGAGTGGTGAATCGCCTAATGATTCAAGTTCCAACCACAAGCAAAGAATTCTTTTTGGTAGAAAGCAAGGAAAATTTATTGATCGTAAAGACTCATCCTCCTCTAGTGAGTCTCGACCTTGCTTTGCTTGTGGAGGAGTTGGTCATCGTGCCTTGAATGTGCAAACACCAAGAAGCAAAGGCAGAAAAGACAAAAGCTATGGTGGCCACATGGAGGAAAAGCGTAGAGTGAAATTTCACTTCATTCGACGAATCACCATGATGAGGAGACAGAATTGCTTTTGTGGCAACCGTGGGATGAGAATCACCTTAGTGATGACGATCTCGTGCGTGAAGATCCAGAGATTGTCATATCGAGAACCGTGTCTCAAATATGACTCTCTTGATGAAACTTGCAATGCTAAGAGTAACAACATTGAACTCAACAAAAGACTCTCTCAGACCATTGAAGAAAATGAGTCCTCGAGACTAGTCGTAAAGGAACGTGAGAGAAATTGCCAATCTTGAAAACAACTCGCAGAGACATGCCGGGACAGGTGTCTCCTTGCCTTCTCAAAAGTGATCTGCATTGCCGACTGATGCTCTAGATGCTCAAGTCAAACACCTATCTAGTGCTCGTGATAAGTTATCAAATCAAGTTGTTGCACTTAAAGCTAGCAATGTTATGTACCAAAATGCCAACTTGAAGCAACTGAAGAATTGAATGAGGCAAACAATAAAGTCATCCAACCGACTATTTGGCCGGGAAAGGACAAGATGTCGAGTTTGGGAAAGTCATATGGTGACAAGAGTGGTCTCGGCTTTGTTAAAATGACCAAAATGTTGGGACCGTTAAAACCAAGTTTGTGAGAGAATCTGTGGCTACCAATCCTTCACTCACTTCCAAACCCGCGAGGCGTTTCGTTCCCATGTGTCACCACCGTGGTGAAGCCGGTCACATTCGTCCAAATGAAAAAGCCGCATGCAAAAGAAATGACTCCTTGAAGAATCAAAGCTGATCGACTAGTCGCTGAAGTCACCGTAATTGCTCTCGCTAGTTTGTCCATCAAGCTCAAATCTCTCCGTGCAAAATACGAAATGGGTCAAGAAATCTCCGAAAGGTGTATGGTTGTTCTAAATGCTCTACCGCCACTAAGCCGAATGTGTGGTATCTAGACGTTGGGTGTTCTCACATGACTGAGATAAAGATGCCTTCTTATCTCTTGATCCCTACCTTGGTGGTGGTGTTCAATTTGGAGGAGGTGAAAAATCACGCATTATTGGCAAAGGTGAAGTCAAGATTCCCGGTCTTTCTCAACTAAAAGATGTACGGCAAGGGATGGTCCGAAATCAAGCTGATAAGTGTTAGCCAATTGTGTGATGCAAAGGGAGCCGACGAAGTGTGTTTCTCTAGTCGGTTGTCAGATTGTAGACAAAAAGGGAAACAACATTCTTGGGTGCTACCAAGGTCCGCTCGATCATTGCTACATACTTCGACTCCTCTCAAATCAACACTCTCTCTAGATGCAACAAAGCTAACATGAGACAAGTGTTCTGTGGGCTAAAAGACTTGGGCCAAATTTCTAAGGATCTCAAAACCGTCAAAACATGGTGTAGTAAGAGGACTTCCACCGATCACCACTGGATTCGTATGTGTGCAGCCTCATGTCAATTGGGAAAGCAAAAACCAAAGTGGCTCAAAGAAAGTGATGTATATTGGAACGTCGTCAAAAGCTCTCCAACCGGTGCATTTGATTCTGGTTGGACCTATCCACCTTGTCCATGGGTGGAAAGAAATATGTCTTGGTGATTGTGGATGACTACACTAGGTTTACTGGGTGTGTTTTTTGGAGAGAAAATCGACACTTTTCAAAGAAGCCTCAAACCGTCTACAAAGTTATGCTGAACGAGGCTCCACTACCAACCCGCACTAGTCGAATTCGGGTCCGATCATGGAACTAGCTTGAAAATGTGCATTTTGATGATTTTTGCTCGACAAATGGGATTAAGTATGAATTTTCTCGTTCCACCACCAACAAAACGGTGGTTGAAAGGAAGAATAGGGTCTTGATTGAGGTGACTCGTGTGTTGTTAACAGCAAGAACTTGGCTAAGCATTTTGGTCACAATGAGTACGTGTCATATTTCAAATCGTGTGTTTCTGTGACCCTAAGACTTAATGACACCCTATGAACCGTGGAAAGTGAAAGGCTAATGGTAAAGCATTTCAGAGTCTTTGGAAGTACTTGCTACATCCTAAGAGACTGAGAACATCTTGCAAAGTTTGATTCTAAGAGTGATGAGAAGGGATCTTCTTGGGATATTCTACTACAAGTCGCGCATATAAGTCTACAATCTCGAACAAAGACCATCATGGAATCAATAAATGTCGCACTGATGATTCTCGCCGCTAACTTGCCGAATCGTTGAAAATGTGGACTTGATCTCTCAAGCCCCATTAGAAACCCATGTAGATTCCTTTTGCCAGTCCGAAGAGGGGCCGAAAGAGAAACTCATGATGAACCGTCGTGGTCCCACCGATTTCTCGGGACTTTGGATAAGAAAAAAGCCAAAATGGGTTACTTGCAATCACAACGATGAAGCCATCAGGTCCCGTGCATAAGGGTGTTCGAACAAGAAAGCAAGTTGCAAAAATGAAGTTGCTCATGTCTGCTATGTGTCTCAAGAGGAACTCAAGAATGTCAAAGAAGCCTTGAAAGATGAAGAATGGACAATTGCCATGCAAGAAGAACTAAATCGCCTTGAAAGGAATGATGTATTGTGCCTTGTCACTCGGCCTCCCAACACCAATGTTATTGGAACCAAGTGGGATCTACAAGAACAAACCGATGAGTCAAAGAAATGTCACTTAAACAAGGCCGATTAGTTGCACAAGGCTACTCTCAACTCAAGGTGTGGATTTTGATGAAACTCTTCGCTCCGCTGCTCGCCTGAATCGTTTCGCCCTATGTGCTATTGCCCTGCCACTTGAAGTTTAAACTTTTCCAAAATGGATGTCAAGACCGCCTTCCTCAATGGGTACTTAAATGGCAGGTATGTGGAACAACCCAAGGGTTTTGAAGATCCTCACAATCTTGATGGAGTATACAACCGAAGAAAGCTCTCACGGCCTAAAACAAGCACCACGTGCATGGTATGACAGACATTTCATCTTCTTGCACATGGTTTCCTCTCGTGGGCTCATGACAAAACCTTGTTTGTGAAAAGGGTGATAAACATGTTGTGATATCTCAAGTGTATGTGGATGATGGCCAGGTTGGCTCAACGCCTAATTCTCTAGTCAATCGCCCATCAATATGATGACTAAAGGAGTTTGAAATGAGCCCTGCTGGGAGAACTTACCTATTTTCTCGGGCTTCAAGTGAGACAAGAGTGAGAATGGCATTTTCATTTCTCAAACTAAATATGCCAAAAATCATATTAAGTTTGGTCTTGAGAACTCCAAAGCTTCTAAAGTCACCCATGAGCACATGTGCTAAGATGCACAAGGATCCAAGTGAAAGGATGTGGATCAAACCTTGTATAGAAGCATGATTGGTAGCTTACCGTATCTTACCGCAAGTAGACCGGATATTGCATTTGGTTCGTTGGGTGTGTGCTCGTTTCCCCAAAGTTGTCCTCAAAGAATCTCATCCGATGGCCGTTAAGAATCATCAAGTATGCTCATGGAAACTTCCGAGTTCGTTTACATTACACTCATGACACAAATACAAATCTCAAGTGGGTATAGTGACGCCGACTAAGTGTGCTTGTATAGATGATCTAAAAGCACTTCCTCGGGGGAGCTTTCTATGTGGAAACAACTCCGGTTGCATGGCACAAAGAAGAAACAAACCGTGTTTTCTTCAACCGCCGAGGCGGAATACGTGGCTACCGGGAGTTGTCGCACTCAACTAATGTGGATGAAACAAATGCTTAGTGACTATGGGATCTACAATCGAAGTTTCGATCTATTGCACAATAGAGTGCGATTGACATATCAAAGAAACCCCGTCCAACATTCAAGAACCAAGCACATTGATATACTTACATCACTTTATTCGAGATCTTGTTGAAGGTAAAATTCTCACCTTAAACTTTGCAGCCAACCGAAAAACAACTAGCGGATATTCACAAAAGCACTAGATAATCGAAGGTATGAAAATCTTCGACGGTCTATTGGGTATTTGTGCTTAGTCTAGAATAGTTTGAATAGCTATACTTCTCCACCGTCTTTCTCGTGCATACTTTTTGATTGGCCATCTCACCTCATCAAACACCTACCTGCTCTCTCCGTTTGTTTCTCTTCAAGGTCATACATGGTACTATAATGTGTGGATTCTACTTTAGTAAATATTGACTATGATGTCAAAGGTTCTCCTTCCAAAATATGGGATGGCTCTTCAAAATCATTTTTCCTAACTCACAAAAAGCTTAGGTGAATTTGTTTGTTAAGTCTATTTTCAATTGGAATTGAGACATAGTGCTTCTACTTGCTCTATAATCTGGAATTCCCTTTGGCATATGACCATCTCCCAAAGGGTATTTTTTTTCACATTTGTGTGTGCTGTTTCACATCACCAACAACATCAAAAAAAAAAAAAAAAAGCGGAACATCTTAGCATTTAGAGCACTGCATTCTCATTCAACAATATGAAATTCTTTTATAACTCATCTCGTCAAATACTATTCCGTATGCAATGTCATGGTGTTTTCACATCTTTGTCCTCATCAAATTCAAAAATTGAATTTTGAAGTGCCTTACTCAAACTTGCACTCACTATGATAGGACTTGCATCTTACTCTATGCCTTATCGGGCCATTCTCATCTCATAGAAATTCCATCTTTATCATTGACTCGCCTTTTTGTTCATATTATGTAGCAAGTGTTACCTCTAAGCTCAATGATTATTAAAAGTTTTGCTAACTCGCACATTCGCTTGGCCTTGTTAGCAAGGAAATATGATTTCCATGATGGCCATCAACCATCCCCTTCCTTACCCTTGACGATCATAGTTGCATAATGAATAAGTCCAATCCTAATATTATTGTCTCTCATATGTCTTTTGAAGAGTAGCTCGAGGAACCCATTGCATTCATGTTTTTTTCTCTTATTTAATGTTTTCTTTTATCTTGGAAGCACATGGTTGTTGAAATTATTTTATTCCCTCTTCTTTTGCATCTGCCTAGTTGTTATCTCGTTGATGCAAAGCTTATCGTGCTCTTCCTGATCTTGGTACCATGTGTGTTGTCATGTTCAACCGGAAGCCGACTTGGGTACACTCGTGATTGTTTTTTCACAAAACACACGCTAAGTGGACATATCTCATTTCGACTAGTATTAATGTGTCTACGATAAGGGAAATAGGGGCTATTTATGTCATTCTCGTTTCTAGTCTCCTCTCGCCACCTCGAGTTTCCCCCTTTGGGCCGTGGCCCGAGAAAATCCGGGGCTCTAGTAGCTCTTTCACTCGCTTTCAAATATCGTGTCAGCTCATTTTTTTTTAAACCAAATTCCTCTTCAAATTTTTTTTTTCAAACATCGTGGCCGCTCTTTCCAACCCATTTACACTCCCAACCGTCTCAAATCCTCTCAATCTAACCGTCTCAAATCCTCTCTCGACTAACTCAAATCCTCTCCCTCTCCATGGCTCCTCTCTTCTCCTCATCCGCACGACGCACTAGATCCCAATCTCACTCCGTCCACCGAGAGATCTCGCAACCGAGTTAGTCGATGGAGTTGCCCGATTCTTTCAACAAACGCGCTGTGACCCATTCGACCACATCTCATCTTCGCCCGTCGTTTCCCGAGCGCCACGTGTCCTTCCTTGACCTTCCTCTCGCCACCGCTCCGTACTGTAAACACGATTTGATCAAAAAAAAATACAAACTTCTACACTCGTCAACCAACCACCTGGAGAAATTCAATTTGTCGTGGGTGCTGGGAGTTCTACGCCAATCTTCCACCTACTTTTCCAAGCATGGGTCCTGTGTATGTTCGAAATGTGCTCTGCCTTTTCCCGCATGTCATTGCATATGTTTATGGTCTCGCCTTCATCCTTCAAATCTCGATGTTGAGAGTTTTATGGATGCTACCTCTGCTTATACTATCGAGTCCTATCACCGGGATGCTCATGCGATCCATCCATTCCCTTGAAAATCCTCAAGTGTATAAATCCCATCTCTCTCCCTCACCATGCTTCTCGGGATTTATCTCGCAGTAAATGTCATCCCCACTTCCAATGCCAATCTGACCATCCTCGCCGCTAAAATCGCCTATGCCATGCTAATGGTCTTGAGGTTCCTTCTCCCGCCCTTATGTTTGACTCAATCCCCAAAAGCCCGAGTCTCCCGAGGTTCTCAGGCCGCCCACCATCACCCGCCCGTCAAAATCAACGAGTGCCTCCACCGATGACGACGTTTGACCTCTACCACGGCTCTCACTGCTCGTCTCTCGGATTAAGCGCCCATGTCCGCCAGACCGTACCCTCGTCCCCTCCCTCCATCAGTCAAATAAGCCGCAGGATTAATTACCTTGAAGCCGAGAATGCCCGTCATTACAAGAACTTGGGCCCGCCTGGGGGTGCTTCTGTGACCTGCCTCCTGATGGTCCGACGCGCCACGAGGAATTTTGATGCGCATCACTTCCGGGGGAAAAAGTAGCTTGTATGGGGGAGTAGTTAATTTTAGGGTCTCTATTAGAGAGCCAAGGGTGTCTAAGGATGTCTCAAACTCTATTTTCCTGCTTGGTTTAATTCTCTGCATGGACTCAATATTGTTTATCATTTTGGTTATTATGATTTTTTGTTGTGGAGTTTAATGTTTGTTTTTCAAGTGCTTACTTGTTGTCTTTACCATGTTGATTCTTGATCTTTTTCAGCCATGCCGCCGCGTTTGGATTTGTCTCGCTTTATGCTTGTTCGCATGTATTATTCCGCCCTTGTCCCTTTTGCCTTTCCCGTGACAAATGGGAGAAATTATGCATCTAATATACTCTCATTTTCATAACCCATGATATTTCACACTTGTTCTTGCCGTGCAGGTTGGACTCAGTTACTATATGAGTGTGTAAAGGAATATGTTAATTTTAGTTTGTTCTAACAAGAAGTCAAAGTAATTATAACTGATTTAAAAATGTTATTTTTATCAAAATTGTTAACTTCACAATAAGTTTCTTGATAATCCTAACACTAAGAGTAAGAGTGGTTACACTCTTTTTGGAAGAACTGCATAAACTTCTGTGAGGTATAAGTGATTTGCATGCATTTCAATTTATTATCATGAATGCATTGACTGTCAAAGTTTCTTTTTGTCTTTCCCGACTAGTCTTTTGTCTAGTCAAATAGAGTCTCTGCCTCAAAGCCGGCACACCAATTAAGAAATCCCACATGGGTCATCGACACCGTTCGCCTCCCAATGGGCTTCCCCACCGTTGATCTTTAGAGACTGCTTTTGGTTGTGACACCCGCCCCTCCTCTTTGTGTTTTTCTGATCCTTTAAGGTTGTTTGGGGCAAACAGAAAGATCGGTGGTTGTACACAGAAAAAATCAAAAGATTGCAGAGAGTGTTTTTAGCTTTCAAGCTTCCTCTCTGTTGCTTTTACAAACCCAGCATAAAACAGTTTTGAATAAGCATTAAATTCTTGTGTTTCTTTACACAAATCTTTTGGAAAAACTGTTGTGTTTATTTATTGTCTAAAACCTGAATTTCTCCAAACCTTCTTAGACAATTGTTTTTGGATTCACGTTAGTTTTCTCCTCAATTATTTTGAGCGGGAGAAACTGACTGGTCAGATTTGAATCCACATTTGCATTTCATCTTTACATCTTCATTCCATTTGCATGGTTCATGCCTTGACTCGGTGCCACAAGACGTTGAGCTCGTAGGACAAGCTGCCCTCTCGTGAAGACCGAAGCAAGATCCATTTGGTGCTAAATAAGGTTGCACAAAGGTACAAGCTGCCATTTGAACATGTCTAGGATTTGAGCTTGTTGTGTGAAACTTTGTATGAACCTTATTCATCACTAGTGGACAGGACTCCTTGGAGTCCCCCGGTTTTTTACCCAGTTAAGGGTTTTTCCGGGCAACAAAATTACTGTGTGTTATTTGTTATAACTTGCTTAACCCTTCCTATTAAGTTATTGACATGCTTACTTCATGTTAACAAATCTGTATGATATGTTAGATGTTTATCTGTCCTGCTGAGTTATATATGTGGTATATTTGATTACTTGGGTAGTTAGGTCTTTTAGGGTTTTTACCTGCGTTAGGGTTTGCTGTCTGTAACATTCTTGTAACTAGTTGACTAGTTGTCAGACTAGTCAGATAGACAAGAAATTCTGTTTGTTACAGGTTATTCCGCCTGGTACCAATTTCAGAAATTATCGGGGAACCCTTATATATTACTTGGCTTTATACATATGATATTTGATATGTGTTATTTGGTGAAATTATATGACTATTTGATCAACATGATTCATATGTTTATGAGTATATCTTTGATTCTTGAATAATATTGTTTGTTTGGAATGCCATGTTGATATCCTTTGTTAATTATCATGAATGATAACTATTTCATGCATTGTGGAATCATTGGGGAAGTATCAACGAAATTGAATAACGATGATCATTGCATGATCATTTGTTGGAGTCCCAAATTGGGAAAGTATGTGATTTATGAAAATATGGAACTACAAGTAGTTGAGTCCACTCTCGGGGTACCAAGATCTATGTTCAACCGATAAAACAATCTATTCGGGTTTCGGGTTTAGGACTGAGAGTTTGACAAGATGACTAATGAAAAGAAATGGGATTATTTGTTAACTGGGTTAACAAAATTAGGATGAAGAGGAAACATTACATTCATGCATCATTATTGCTTCCGTTGTGTTACATTGCATTGTGGTTATTGCCCTACTAAGCTAGTAGCTCACCCCTTATCAATTATTGACAGGTGTTGAACTGAAGACTTGAAAAGTAGTCGAATTTCATGGGAAGTCTAGAGAACTTTTGTGATGTACAATAAGAGTATTTTATTTTATTTTATTTTATTTTATTTTATTTTACTAGCGCGCCGGGCGCGGGGTTTATTTTATTTTTATTTTCTTTTATGCCGACCCCGGGTCCAAGGCGTGACAATTTTGCTCAGGCGACACTTGTTGAGGTCTTGCCAAATACTTTTCAATTTAGCAAAGTACATGTTAACTGGATAGCTTGTTTAGTACTAGTAGCCCTGCAGCGGAGCTCATAGATTTGAGACTCATCAAACCCATCATAGAACATTTGGGTTATACTCTTCTAAATATCCTTGGCCGTCGGTAGCTCGATGGACAATCCCAGTAGATGGGGCTCCATGGTCTTCAACAACCAACCCCTAACAACTGCATCTTAAGTAACCCATTTAGTATAACCTGGATTAGTTTCTTCAACCTGTGAAGTTTTTCCAGTAAGATAGTCAAGTTTCCCAAGCCCCACAGCATGTACTTTCATTATCTTTGACCAAACTTTAAAATTTGAGTCGCTTAGCTTAAACTCAAACAGTATGGCCATTTTTGGTCCTAGTTTTTTCTCTACTGCACCATATGGCATTGAAACTGGTAACAATAGCTCCAGTCTTCTTCTCTTCGGCAATCGTAGAACTAGGGTTTCAAAAGAAAAAAAAATTGTAGTAAAGAAAAAACCAGGACCAAAAAAGGCCAAGCAATATGGTGTTTAGGGTTTTCGATTTTTGGGCTAACCAGAAAAACAACAACCGGCAGTAAGGTAAATCGGGGCTAACCAAGATATTGGTCAGCTAGGGTTTTTTTCGGGAAGAGACAGGCCAAAAAACTCGTTTTGGTGCCAAGATAAAAGTATAAGAATATTTAGATTTTAATTCAATTGTATATTCTCTTTGAGGTATGATATATATATATAAGTACAAGAGTGTCTAAGTACAAAAAATCCCTAATCAAAAGAGAAAATCTCAATTAAAGAAATTACAAATCAACACTAAAACAGATAGTTGACTCACGCCAACAAAATCCGCAGAGGAACTAGAGCAATTAATTGTTGATTTTGTGAGGATATTCGAGGTTTGATCCTGGTTGTAATTCAAAGATATTTGGGACCCAGCTTTATGTAAATTAAAATCTAGGTAACCAGCATATGCATTGTCAACAATTTGAGATTTTGATTCTTTTGAATAAAATAAGTTCATATCAGTTGTCCCACAAAGATAACGCAATGCATGTTTAACACTATTTAAATGTCTTCGAGTTGGTGTGGAGCTATATATATCTTTCTAATAAGTTAACAGAAAAAGTTATGTCAAGAAGTATACAATTTGCAAGATACATTAAAGCTCTAATTGCATTAAAATATAGTACTTCAGTACCACATAAATACTTCATTTTCTTCTTTTATTCACATTAAGTGATCGAACAATCATATGATTACTTAAAGGATGAGCTTTATCCATATAATAAAATCGTTTCAAAAATTTTTCTGCATATGTTAATTGTGGATAAAGATTCCATTTGCCAAATGCTCAATCAGCAGACCGAGGCAATATTTTGTCTGTCCAAGATTTTTCATTTTGAATTCTTTCATTCAATAATCAGCGAACTTTGTGTATGATCTTTAGGAGTTCCAAAGAGATTTAAATCATCTACATGTATTGCAATTACGGAAAATCCAATTTCAGATTTTTTAATAAATTAAAACACATGTGGGTATATTGGTTTATTATATATCCTTCTCACAAGAGATATTCACTAATTAAGCCGTTTTTCCAAGGAGTTTCATTTTGCTTGGATCGCTTATTTTCTAAAACACCCAAACGCTAAATACCATCATTTTGTCACACCCAAACCCTAAAAACCAACAATCTCTAATCAGTTTTCTCCAATAATTATCATCAAGTTACTATTAATTGATGATTATGTCATAACATGCTTTCTACAATAGGGTTGTGATTCAACAATTTAAATTGTTAAGTTTTTAGATTTCAAAGATTATTTGTTCCGCCACTAATTATAGTACTGTAATCGATCTAGTGGTATTTCTCATCGCTTGTAAGCGAGAGGTCTTAAAATCGAATCTCGTGGATGACGAGTTCGATGCCAGCTTATTCTCCCTCCACCCCTTACTGTAAATATATCGCAATATAAAAAAAATTATTTGTGCCAAAAATAAGCTAAATAAGGAATCATTAGCTGTTTGAATATCCACATCTTTATTAATTTCATCTTTATCTAATGAAATGTTTTTATATTTTCTTTCACATTTTAGATGACCAAATATATAGGTTTAGATTTAGATGATTATTTGCAAGAATCACTCATGAACAATAACCTAAAAAATAGACGACCCGAACATAGAAATGCAGTATCGAGTAGTTTTTGAAAGGATGTCCATAAATTAAGAAAATATTTTTATTATAGAAAGACTGGTTTTTGTAATGGCACAAGTTGTAAGCGGAATGGAGAAAATTTGCAGTAATTATATTAACATATATATGAACCAAAATAACTGGACAAGTCAACGGATGTAAATATTCTTGTTTCTACACGTACGACTTATTTATCAAAATATTCAAAACTGTATATGAAACCCATGAAATTTATTTACAGACTAGACATGCATGAATATATAAACACAGATAGACCTATAACTTAGTAAAAAACCACTACTTTTCTAATGCAAGCTACGTGATCTTCTCAAGGGGCTTACCCTAGACAACAATCGATCCTACTAAGCATATCAACCCCAATTACCTACTACATGCATACGTCCAACACCATGAATTTTCAATACAACCCAAAAGAAAAACACGCGCACACTAGAAATTAACCCCATCCTCATGAGTACCAAGGCTCATGATTCATGAACATACGTAATTTTCTTAATTTTTTTCAACATTTTTACCCTTCACCGAGTGAAATAAGTACGGGGAGAGAAGAGGCGACGAGGTGAGAACATCCCCATATACCTCGGTGAAGCAAGGCCATCAATTGAGCGGTACTCGGGCATGATAAACCCTTCTCTCTCCTCTCGCGGTCCGCTTCGGTTGGCCCCGTTGAACGTGCCATACTTCACCAACTTGCCCATCCAAGACTTCTTCTTGGGTGGAGTCTTGTGTCCTCCATTCATTTTCTCACTAAGGTACTCCTTCACTGAATGCAACCCTTGCTCGAACACCTCAGGAGGAGGAGAAACCATAGGGTTTCCTTCCACAATAAGCTTTTGAAGCTTCTTGAGGCATCCAATGGAGTCTGGTAGGGCTGTGATCTTGTTGTAGCTGACGTCCAATTCGACAAGAGACATGAGGAGGCCAATGGAGTATGGTAGGGTTTCGAGGTACTGGAAGTTTTGGCTCACATTGAGAACTTCAAGGTTGATAAGGTTCTCGAGATCTTCAGGAAGGGACCTGAGGCAGTTGAGACGAGCATCGAGTATACGCAGAGACGTAAGGTGGGTGAGGGAGCGTGGTAGGAAGACAAGCTTGTTTGAGTTCACTGATAGCTTCTTGAGGTTATTGAGTTCAAAACCAATGGTGTCTGGGAGGTGGCTCAGCTTGTTGAAGTTAGCATTCAGCTCTTCCATTGACCTGAGTCATTTTAAAATCACAATTAAGTCCAATTGGTTTTAACATTAATCTACAATCTGATGCAAAATTATATATCAATATCACTGATGATATTTAGAGATTAAAACTATTTCATCTCAATTGAGTATGTGTTGTATTATCTCTCATATGTAATCAACTAAGCAAGTGTTTAATTTTTATTTTTCACTTATTTCTTTCCTTCCTCTTGGTGTACTCGCTGATATAAGTGCAAAAATTCTTGGGTGCTCTGGAGTACGGGTACTCCGGATTTTTTAACCGTTGGATCTTGATTTTTATATTTTAAAATAAAAATCTAACCGTTAAAAAACCCGGAATACCTCGTACCCCGGAGTATGCAAGAAAAACTCATATAAGTGCCTTGTTAACTTGTGAGACAGCTAGTGGTGAACTATTTTGTATTGGGTATGACCTCATTAAAGTGCCTCAACCATTTTGTATTCTTTAGCTTACGGTTGTACGGCCTAGGGACACCATGTCTTTGCATGCGCGATACGTGTAACTGTTACTAGAATTTTCAATTTGACAATGAATACACTTTTGACTTTTTTGTTGTAAGTTCTCCACACCATTCATTTGGCTCCTACGAGTCAAAAATAGCAATCACCGCATCAAAGAGGCACTTCCAAAATAATTATATAGTTTTATTGGGAAGTGATTAAATTGTTGACTGCTCAGTTAAGGTGTACACACTCAACTCAAGTACTAGAGCTATGTGTGTTCCTCTAGGACAAGAAAGATATACACCAACCAGAAAACAGCGTCTTGAATTGGAAGGGAAAAAAAACCAGATAATTAACGATCTTCCTTGAATAAAATTAACTATGGTTTGTTTAATAATTTTTATTCGATATCAACTCTGATCATGATAAGGACTACATGTTAATTTTCTGGATTTCATGTGATGCAATGGGTGTCCAATAATATATAAGAAAGGATGACATCAGAAGACGGTGTGTTGATAAATATTAGCAGTACAATATGATATTTAAGGTTTTTAAAAATTTGCATCATATGCATAAGAAACTTGTTAATGACATCAGAGATTTTAGATCGATCATGCATGTAAAAACAAACCAAATGCATGTAAAAATGAATTTACACCAGATTGTACAAAGAGATATCTAGACTCAACCCAAGTGTTTTTTACTTCTCTCTCTCCTTGAAAGAGAGAGGTTGCAGTGGATGGCTAAGAGTACTTGTCCTTTACATATATTTTCACTTCAAGATACATATATAATCATTTTGGGAACAATTATTTGCACTTCAAAAATTTAATTGTGCACTTTTTGTAAGAATATTTTTCTTTCTAAATATAGATCGAAAATTTAGAGTGCATATTTAGATTTTTGGAGTGCTAATAACAACTCCATTATTTGTCATATAAAATTGAAATTTTCTCAGAAGTCAAAACAAATGGAGAAAACTTATCCCACTAACTAGTATATTCATCCCGAATATTCCATTAAATTAAGGGAATTCTTTCAGGTACATTCCAACTTTTATTGTTTTTAATGATCCTAATTTTCAAAAAATCACTAATAAATAAATAAAGCGTAACGCTTGTGTTAACACAAAAAAAAAGGCATAACGCTTGTATATACATTTATATCAAGCATGAATTAATGAAATTGTTCTTATTTTTCTATTTAAACACCACAATATATCTAAGTTCACCCCATTACTTAAGTTTAATGTTTTTATAGTTTTTAATTGTGTGAAAAGACAAAATAAGACATATTACTTAAATTTAAGATTTATACAAACCCTAATTGTTCATCTTCTTCTTCAACAAAAAACCAGTCTTATGATGCTAGACCATCGACCCTTTATGCCTCTTGTGATTATGTTTTTTTTTATCCAAATGGAGATGGACAAATTTGGATAGATGATTAGACTTGAGAGAGACATAATAAAACTAAATAGTCCATGTTTTGTGTTTTCCAGTAGCCCTTTCTTTTTTCGTCAGTGGTTAATACCGACTGTGAGCATGTAGCCATCAACGGCATCTGCTCAACTGCCATAGCCGATTAGCCCATCAACACGATAAAGACTCCAAATGTAGGACAGGATACTAATTGTGAGATTATGAACACGAATCAAAATTTACAGACCCAAAGTGTATATTAACTATGTGATCGACATGGAAAAGATTGAAATGTTTGCTTGTAGTGCTAAATCAAATTAAAACAAGCCTAATTAGATTTCAAGTTAAAGATTAATCAGGTTTTTAGGTGTGGTGTGATGATGTTTTAAGGGCAATTTAGTAACAAAAGTGGTGTACTTAGAAAAAGTTAAAAATTAAATTTTTAATGGAGTGTAGATAGAAATTGGAGTGAACTAAGATAGATGGTGAGGTTTAAATAGAAAAACTCTAATTTAATTGGAAAGAAAGGAAGAGATGACAACGAACCTGCAATTTTCAATAGTTTTTGGGAGATATGAAAGAAGGTTTCCGGAAACATTGAGAACCTTAAGCTTGGACAAACAACCAATTGAGTTTGGAAGAGATTTCAGCTGATTTGAATGCACGTCCAGCACTACCACGTTTAGTAATCTTGCTGTTAAGGATTCTGGTATGTTCTGTAAAATTTAAACCAAGAAACCATATTAAAACAAATATTTATATGTAATATAAATTTTCATATAAAAATTCATTCAAAACCTAAATAGCACAGCGCTCTCTGAATACCTAAAAGGCTAAAAGGGAGTAATATACACAAAATATTATGAAAATTATGCCCTCTGAATTGACGAAAAGATCTCACAACTACGTACGAGACAGATGATTGTGAGAATTGGACGTATAACACAAGATTTTCTCTCTAATGGAGATGGAAGCGTATACAATTCACCTAAAATACCTGAAGATTGTTATTGGAAAGATCAAGCTTGCAAATAGTCCCCAAATTAAGCGAAGGATTGGGAAGGGCATCAAGAGACATCCCACTCAAATCCACTATCTCAAGCCTCTCTTCTTCTATCGATCTCTTCCTCTCATGAGCAGCTTTTTTCTTCGTGTCCATTCTAATTTGCTGCTGCTGTTGCTGTTGCTGTTGCTGCTCGTACATCATTTTCGCCGACCCGAGAAAGATTCTTCAATTCCTTCCCGAGAGAAAACAGAAAATCAAAGATAGAAATTTTCTAGAAGAGGCGTTCGTGTTTGTGTGCTGTGTTTTGTTACGTGCTTGTTTGGAAGGAAAGAAAATTAGGGATGAATAAAATTCTAGGGAAAGGAGAGAGTGTATAGGTACGGAGAGAAAGGGAGAGGGAGGGAGTAGGTGAAAGTACTAGCTGACACGTGTACATGACGTTTGTCAGCAAGTACAAGGCCGTATGCTTAGGGTTAGGGGTTGCGTGGCCATGTCTCCCACTTGGATAAAGTCAACCCTTACCCTCCGGCCACCCGCCAATGTCGCTCACTTTGGCTTATTCTCATTATTCTTTATTTTCTACGGTTGCATATTCTCATTATTTTTTATAGCCTATTCTTATCACTTATTATTTCTTGGTGTTAGGACAAATCCAACTAGCTTTTCTTTATGTTTTAGACTTTAATCACACTACTAATATCTTGTAGTTTAATAACTTTAAATTTGTTCCTTTCAAAAATTGTCAAATGGGTAAGAAGTTATAAACATGAAATGACAATATCTAGTAATCGTTTTTTATTGAGTTCAATTGTTCAATTTCTTCCTTTGATTTATGCAATTGCTTAACTAATTGGATTTAGGAAAAAATCCAAAATAATAATAAATTGTATATACAACGCATTTGGCACTACTCCATGTTTGATGGACCAAGCTCCAAGGTGTCTTATAGTTTGAATACAATATAGAATTCTACTGTGTGTTATCACAACTTGTACTATTAATACTTAAGCGAAAGAAACAAGAACTAATAATATTAAAGATAAGATGTACGGTGCTTGTTAGCTCAGTTCATTAATAAATAATAATGTTCACCTTTTCAATTGAGGTATTCAGTGCAATTCCTCTCACTCCCAATATAGTTTGTATAAAAATAAAAAATAAAGATAAGATTGCATATATGTACTGGCTAGGTTGCTAACAGCTCCATTGTTTGACTGCATCCATCTAGAGGTTGCCAACAGCTAACTTTTAACAATTTGCATTGTCAAAGTTGGTCCCAATTAACAAGCAAGAAGAAAACAAAAACTCTATTTTTATAATAATTAACGGATAATACTTGAATACTGACCAGTCAGTACTTAATTCTGCTGACTTCCTACGTGGTTCAATAATTTCAAACCTTTTATTTTATCTCTCTTTCTAACATTTTGCTATCTTTATAACCAAAAAACCCTTTGTGCTCGTGATCAAACACCTTTCTTCTTCCTCCATCTTCCATGGGTGTTGAGGGATTGGGCTAGGTTAGGGTCGGGGTCGACAAAGAAGCAGGGAGAGATTGAGGGTGAGATGCAATGTTTGTTGTACTGATAGCTAATGGTTGGGGAGAATTTTTCCATGACAAATTGGCCCACATAATTGGTCAGTACAAATTGGCCACTGACTGCAGTACCCAAGTATTTTCTATAATCCAATCAAAAAATAACAATATGCTATGTGAACAATTAGATTTAAAACACTTGTCAAATGAAAGCTTCTCCCAAACTCGACTATTTTGCTAACCAAACACACCAATTCTTCTCTTTACTAGTATCCATCTTCTTTCTCACCAAGAACACTAACAGACATATGAGACACCATGTAGACCAGCCACCTCCATCCCCTTCGTCCTGAAGCGTCAATCTATGAGAGTTCGAAGGAATCTACATAAAACAAATGGTGAATTTAGGACTAGGCTTGGATCGTACCCAGAAAACCCATTTTCTTCTCAAAATTTGGAGATGAATGAGGAGGAGAAGAGGTGGAGATGGCGGAGCGGCGATGGCTTCGGGGAGGAAGGATAGGTGGCGGAGCTGCAATGGTTTCGTGAAGAGTAGGTACCAGCTGCCATGGTTTTGGGGAGTAAGGGGAAGGAGCGGAGCTGTCATGGGTTCGGGAGGAAGGGGGAGGGATGGAGCTGCCATGGCTTTCGGTGGAAGGAGGGAGGTGGCCGATGGAGTGCATCTGTGTTCTTGGTGAGAGAGAAGATGGATGTTTGGATACTAGTAAAGATAAGAAATGTTGTGTTTGGTTAGCAAGATAGTAGAAGTTTGGGAGAGACTTTCATTTAACATGTGTTTTAAACCTAGTGGTCCATATAGGATGGTTGGCATTGGATACTCAATCCAAGTATTATCCATAATATATTGTCTATAACTAAATAGTAGTAAGAAAACCCATTAAATAACATTAAATTGGAGACAAAGACATATATTCCTTGCTGTAGATCAATCTTCTTGTCAAGATTCAGAAAATTTGGTGTCCACTAAATTTTCATTTTGCGGGAAACATATAGAGAGAGAAAAACAGTTCCTCTTTAAATTTTTCATTTTGCGAGGAACATAATCGATTTCTAGGTATAGATAATAGATTTGGAGGGAATGGAGTTCCCACTCAATTTTCCATGAAAAATTATCCATGTCGTGCTTTAACATTTTACAACGTGAAATAATACGTTTTTCTTGGTAGTGATACATCATCCATGTACTCCAAAGAAAAAGCTCTAAAAAACTTAAAATTAACTCTAAATTGAGTAAATTCAATTATACTAAACCATATAACCACCACAGGATGACCCAGTGGTTTGGGCGAATTTCAGGTTCATATTCCACACGACTTGTCCTGAATTCGATTCTTGGCACTAGTGAATTGCACAATGGTAGCTAGGGAGAGGCTAAAGTGTCTCTATGAGTCTTCCCAACCCTCGAAAAGGTGAACTGTTGTTGCTTGGCCACCGGCTAATCTCTTTTCTTTTTTTTTAAATATACTAAACCATATATATCCTAAGGGTGTTATTATTGGCACTCTAAAAATCTTATTGTACATTCTAAATTTTATATTATGCTAACAAAAGGGGAAAATTCTTCAGTGGTACGTACCATTCAATAGTACGGCCATTGAATGGTCCAGATTAATTTGCAGCGGGTCTCAAATGAATCTTAGACCATTCAACAGTACGTACCATTCAATGGTACGTACCACTGAAGTTAAACCCAACAAAAGGTTGCTTTACAATGATCTTTCAATGAGGGATCTATTTCCTCTTATAAAAGAATTTGAAATGTACAATGAGATTTTTAAAGTGTCAATAACATGAATTTGGTTAATGTCAGTAACATGAATTTGGAGTACACGTATAACTACTAATCAGTAATACAACTATAGTTAGTGTAACTGCAACTAATCAATGTGCAGGATCAGTTAAAGTATAATCAAGGCTGCTTCTATTTCCAGAAACACAGTACTTCCCTTTCTCGCATACACTGAAATATTTCGTCTCCGAATATTTTAACCGTTTGATTTTTATTTTAAAATATAAAAATTAAAATTTAATGGTTAAAAATTTCAGAATATCTCCGTACTCCCGAGCACCTAAAAAATTTTGTCCCCTCTAAACCATTAAGGCTTCATTTGTTTCACCTTTGTAGGCGACACTAGACTAGCTAGGAGTATAATCTCCTGTTTGTTGTGACCAAGGACAACTTAAATGATATTAAACGAGACTCGCCTCGATTATTGGCGTCACTAAGGCCTCGTTACCGGAAGCTCGAGCTCATCCTACCCCTTCCCCGCTTCTCTTTCTCCTTATTTTCCTCTCGTTATTAATCCCGACAGATGTATGAACCTCTGCAAATTCAAATTGAAATACTCTAGAAAGGTCCTAAACCTACAGAGCTTTTCAATTCGAGAATTACTTATTCAACTTGAACCCACTCTAAAATTAATTCTTGGAGACCTTGATTTTGGTCAAGTCCAACGAGGATTTATGGTCGAGCATCTTCTCCGTCCCATTTTTGAAGTTCCGGACAAGATTAGACGGTGGTGAGATTAGAGAGAGAGAGAGAGAGAGTGGAGGGGGGTGGTGATAGACGGTGGTAAGATTCTTTATTTAGTTTTTGATTTTTTAAAGCAAAAGTGATTTTAAAAATGACAAAAGAAAATTTTGGACTAAAATGCACCAAATGCTTCACAATTTTTATCATGTTCAGTTCATGCCAAGCCAGTCCAACTTAGTTTATAAAGTTAGTTCAGGCCAAGATAGTGAGCCGTAACAAATGGGGAAAATTATCTTTTGATAGTCTAGAAAATATCTTGGGTGGTACGTGCTATTTAATAGTCCGGCCATTAAATAACTTCAAATTAATTTGTAATGGAATCCAAGTTAATTTTAAATCATTTAACAGTATCATTAAATAATACGTACTATTAAACTTTAACCCGATAGTCTCGTCACAAAATATTTTTGTGATTTAAAAGAGTTAAGAAAAGCAATGTAATCATTTAACTGTTGAAACTGATGGTTTGGATATTATGCCCTGGAACATGTTCAGCAACATGTTCCATTCCATACCGTACCGTAGAGAGAGTGGTTAGACGGCCATCATCACAATGAACTGTTTTCTATAAGCCACTTCTCTTATCAAACTTGAGATATTTTCCTTTTTGGTGCAACTTGGGATATTATATATGAATTATATTCAAACATTGAACCTTAAGTGGTTGGAAAGTTTGGAATTGTCGAGAATAGATATATCATGACTATATATATCACCATAAAGAAAAAACCATTCATTGTATTCATTCAAATAAATTAAAGAAAAATTGGGGAAAGGACAAAAACAAAACATGTTTAAATACTAATTTGGTTGAGGAATATTGGACCGAAAGCTAAAGGTGGCATAGAGGTTTCGATTGAGAGCTTATCTGCGAAGTAACTTGGTAGGATTCACTTTGAAATATATTATATGATCTAAATCGTCTTAGTTTTTAAGTATTTCTTCAAAGATATTCATTACAAATGCAATCAAGAGTGAACCTCACAAGATGTCCTCAAATAACCTTGTTTGAGAAACTACTTAATAGGTGGCATATATGTTGAACTTTTTCCTTTTGAAGGTACAATATCTAATTGATAAAGAAAAACCAAACAAGAAGTGAGGAGGCTCTTCAAACCATGATAAACTCTAGCTGTTCTAATAGAGCCCAATATATCTAGGCGTACAATATCATCAGTTCATCATCTTAAACACGGAGTAGGCTACAGTGCTCGCAAGCATTGAATGCTCACACCGATCTCACCATTAAAAAGAGGGAGGAGGGAGGAGAGAGGGGGGGAAGGAGGGTGAGATGGGTGTAAGCATTCAATGCTTGCGAGCACTGTAGCCAGTCCCCTTAAACACATCAAGAAAAAATAGTAAGTCACTTCTCTAGATTTAGAATTAATTGACGGTTGAACTTGAACCCTATAATTATTGCACACCGTTGTTTGTAATTCACACATTATTTAAAGAATCTGATGCAATATTGTGCTGGAGAACAAATTGTTTTTTCTCCCATTGCACATGCAAGTACTCACACACATCAAAAAATATTTGTGCCAGGTTGCCAGCAGATCCTTTTCTATCAAAAATATCCGACCAAATGAATAAAACATACGACACCTGCTGGTTAGTTGGCAACGTTTTAAATTAATTACTAAATAATATCCTAAGTGTTCTTAAATATTAATGCAACAATAAAAATCCCAGTGGTGTTGTGCAGTACTTGACCTAACTAATCGAGGACTTCCAATCAAACCATCATCAATCTGCTGATATTCTTTTTCGTTAATGGTCGTTAGCATAATTGGTGCCGGGAATAATGCTTTAATTCTCTACATAAATATGCGTTGTATGTGACAAGGAGCTTTAAATTACACTTAAAATTCAGAGACACGTTTGTGTGTTCATGTTAGTCAAATTAAGATATGATTTAGGATAAGCGATGAACTAATCAAGTTCAAATGCCAAGCCAACTAATTGGATAGAAGTCGCCCACAAGATTGACAAGGGATTCCTTGAAGTCTTTGCTTTTCTTGTGAACCGTACATTGTGTTCCTTGTACAGCGTAAGCACTAGATATTAATGATAAGAGTTCAACCGGAGTTGCCATCCATTATTTAGGAGCTATGACGATATCATGCTAAAACATTTGCCCACATTAAAAATTTGGACAAACTGTACTGCAAGTCTTTCATGATTTGGACGTGAAGGTGGGAACAACAGTTACAACGTCAAACAGCTCCTGGTCGAGAAATTCTTTTATACGAACAGTCGTATGGAGCAACTACACACAAAAAGTGGGATCATATGAGATTCTATGTCGGGGCGCACTTTTTGTGGTAGGGTTGTCGTATACACTGAGATGTAGGATGAAAGAATTTTTCATGTTTTCCTCGGTCTATTGAGAAAAAGATTTTTGAATTCTATACAGATTCTATATCGGGCGCACTTTTTGTAGGTAGGGTTGTCGTATCGAGATGTTCGGATGAAAGAATTTTCATGTTTTCCTCGGTCTATTGAGAAAAGATTTTTGAATTCTATACTTTGTGTGTACATCAATGTCGCTCTCACTTTCTTATTTCTTTCATTATTCTCTTTTTCATTTATTTAGTTTAAAAACTAACAAAAACGGAAATACGTAAACATTACTAAGAAATTGGGTTTAACTTCAGTGGTACGTACCATTGAATGGTACGTACTGTTGAATGGTTTAAGATTCATTTGGGACCCGCTGCAAATTAATCTGGACCATTCAATGGTCATACCATTGAATGGTACGTACCACTGAAGAATTTTCCTAAGAAATTTCTCCTATATATTTCCATTGTTTAGGAGCTATCAACGTGATGATTTGGAGATAAAAGCTGAGAACAATATTTAAAAGTCAAACCAGTTCATGTTTTCTTCAAAAGGGACAAAATTCGTGTCTTAAATTTCACATTGGCTATTCTTTTTAAAGATCAAATGAATATTTACAGAAACAATCAAGAGTCTACACAAAAGTAATGTAATCAAAATGTCATACACGTCAAAAGAAACACTGTAATATTAAAATACGATTCTTCCTTACGGAGGATCCACATCTTACCAATATGAAAGATAACACTCACAAGGATTAAACCTTAAAAGATGTAGAACTACCGTAGATGCACCATGAGGAAATGACTGCACCACCCTTTGATGATGATTATCGGCAAAGAAGCGTTGCTATGAGTCACCATCAACAAACGTCAAGCATCCTACATCAACTTTGAGTAACATATGCTGCTCAAAGATTTGAGTTTGAACCATAAGCCATAGACTCTATAAAGCAAGATAGTAACTACAACCATGAAGACTCTTCTCGCTAAAGCGAAAGAGTGGCTACAACCAGGGAATGCAAATGGTTAGAAGATATAAGAGAAACATAGAGGAGAAGAGAAAAAAGAGACCAAGAAGATTTGCAGCCAACCCAAAGGTCAAAGGTGAAAATCGATGGCGGATGATTTTTTTTTTTTCTCTATTTTTCTCTCTTGCGGTTAGGGTTATTTCCCTTCAGTTGATGTATTTAATTTCACACTTGGTACTTGTGTATTTGTACCCCTCATTTTCTAATTTCTCAAATGTCTATTTATCTGAAAACATAATCAAAGCAAGTGACTTATACGGCAAGCAACTCAGAATATCTTCCTTTGCACCCAAACTCTGTTCAAATTCCTCCTTCTAATATGGCTTGTCTATAAAAAATAATAAATAAATAAAAGCAGAAACATAAATGTTATTATCCGCTTCCACATTCATGTATATTTTTCCTCTCTAACTATAATTTGTTAAGATATAAAAACCAAAAAAAAAAAAAAACCCCAAAACAATACATTTTAAATGTCCCCTTAGTTTTTGCTCAAAAGCATGACGAGTAATACTAGATCCAAATAAGCAATATCAAATGTCCCCTTGTTTGGTGACAAGAAAAGCCAAACAAGGAGCCGGGGAGGCTTGGGGAGATGCTACGTTTGCTTACATATATGATGCAAATTTAAATAAATACTAAGGGTTCCATTTGATATTGCTTATAGAATGGCTAAAAACGTTTTAAGATACCAAAAGTGTCTTAGGCAAAAAATAGAAACGTTTGAATCTCTATTTAGATAGTAATCTTATTTAGGTAGGAATCTTAGACTAATTACAATTGGAAATTATATGTGTATAATATATCTTATGATTAATTTGAGAATACAATTAATCGTAGAATTAAGGGTTAAATTTGGTAGGAAATAAAAAATAACCGAATGTGGACAATGAGTTATCAGACCTAAACTAAACTATTGGATTATACCTAATAATTAGGGGAGGGCATAAAAACTGAGAAACCGGAAAACAAAACCGAACCACAAGAAAAAAAAACTGAAAAAACCGAGTTTACTAAAAAAAAAGTCAAAACCGAATTGAAACCGGACTGAACCGGTCTAAACCGGTTTCGATTCCGATTTTAGTCTTTAGAAAACCAACTGGAACAGAACCGAACCAGTAATAAATGAATATATTTTTATTTATTATTAACAGCAACCCAATATACTACAGAACCCAAATACTTCGTTAAGCCCAATTATTTTTTGGACAAAGCCCAATTAAAGCCTAAAGCCCATTTGTCATTTTTTTCTATCCATATAAAAACTTCATATAAAACTCTCAAACCCTAATATCACCCCCACCTCTTTCACTTTCTCTCAGCCGTGACATGCCTTCCTCTCTCTTTTGCACTCTCCCTCCCCCCCTCTTCTTTTTCTCTCTCTTTTTCTCGAGTTAAACTTCAATGGTACGTACATTCAATGGTACGTATTGTTAAATTATTTAAAATTCATTTGAGACACACTGTAAATTAATCTGGGACCCTAAACCGATTTTATTATCATTTTGAAAAAAACTGGACAGGACCAAACCAAACCGGTCAAATTTTTCGGTTTCAGTTCCAGTTTGGAGTGTAATTCGGATCAAACCGGACCATGCTCACCCTTACTAATAATTGCTCATAAAAGTGGGAAAATCTTGAGTGGTACGTACCATTAGTACGATCATTGAATGGTCCAGATTAATTTGAAGTGGACCCCAAATGAATCTTAAATCATTTAACAGTACGTACCATTGAAGTTTGACCCCATAAAAGTGGACTTATATCAAGTTTACTCTGAAAAAATATATATATTCTTAGGATAAAAATAAATAAAAATGTGTAGAATGAGAAAATAAATATGCGAAAATCAGTTCCCTAATTAGATAAAACGAAAAATGTTACTTCAAGAATTTGAGTGGGTACGCACCGGAAAAATAATAATGATATGCAAAACAAGTATCCATTTGCTGCCAATTGTAGTTTGTTTCAACATTTTTCTCAATATTGTGGTCACTAATAACATGAGTAAGCCGGATGGCTCCTCCCAGCAACATTGTGGCCGAACAGGCCACATATGACAGATACAAAGGCAGGGAACATAAATTGCATTCCAAATTATCTCACTAATGATATTTGTTATGATAAGATAAACCAATTACCTCATGCATGGGCGAAGCTAGAAAGTTAGTTCAGTGGGGGCACAATTAAGTAGTAGCGGATGCAAGACTCTAACCTCATTGCATCCTAACGTCGTTTAATAAGTCTGTTGTTGTTGATAACCATGGCTCACAAATGTATGCATGCTGGAAAGAAGCCCCGGGCTCAGCCAAGTGCTATACGAAGAAACAGTTTTCTACACTTTTCAATTTAGTTACCGTACTTTTAATTGTTTCAAATCAAGATCCTATGTAGTTAACTATCGATTCTAGTTGAGGTACTGTTTTGTATCAAGCATTTGACAGAGAACTTTCTTCTTTTTATTTTGGTAGTTGTCATATAATGATTCCAAACAAATTTAACATGGATCACGTCTGAAGAAGAGTACTTATAATTATATCTGTGTGTGTTACATAACGATTCCAAGCAAAGGGTTAAATAAATTTAGGCGTAACTGGACAATTCAACTAAAATAAACTGAGTTGTTCATTTGGTAATTATAAAACGTGCTAGTTTTTATACAAATACCATGTAACAGATTGTACTAAACGTACAAGTTGATCATGTACATATCTTGATATATACCTTCAAGGTATTATACTTGTAGGCATTGGTTTTTATGGTAATTCAAATTATGCAGTGGGGTAAGAGGCTTCCATAGCAATGCCACAAAGACCTTCCTTTGCCTCAACACCTCTTTGCATTCTTATGTACCCTTCTTCACCCCATTCTGTGCCCCATGAGTTCTTCACCAGCCAATACTTGGTCCCGTCGGCACCAACTCCATAACCAACTGCAGTAACACCATGATCAAGACTCGTTCCACAAGTTCCGGTAAAGACACCACTTGAATAGAATTGAAAGTCCGAACCACTAGCATCAATGGCAACAGAAATTGGTTGATTGGCAACGGCCTTCAAAAGGGCATCTTCACTGTTTGCAGGCACATCTTCGTGGCCAGTTATCTTGGCTGCATGGCTAGCCTCCTTCTTGGTGTTGCAAGTACCATCAACACCCGTGTAAGGGTAATTAGTCTCGGTACTAAGTCCATGGTTTTGATTGATGAACTGAAATGCATCGTCCATCAAACCACCCTCACAACCTTGGTCCACACCGCTTGTGTCACAATCAACCAGCTCTTGCTCAGACAAAGATATCAATTTACCGGTTGTAAGCTTAGTAATCCCTTCCATGGCTGCCACCGCTGAAAAAGCCCAACAACATCCTACAAGTATTTTGTTGCGATTAAATGTTGTGTTGAATTTTATGCATCAATTAAATGTTAGTTAGATTAATAGGCATTGTTTTTCAATATTTCAGTTAAATCAGAGTTTGAATACTATAAACGTTTACTGAAGTTCTAAATTTGTCTCCAAATAAATTGATTACCGCATTGGCCTTGGTCCTTGATTGGTGTTACGGCTCCTTTCTTTCTCCAATCTACAGTTGGTGGTGCGGTAACATTTTCATATTTGAAAGAAGTCGTCTTTGTGGAACATTCGTGCCCCAGGAATCCATTTCTTGAGGCTTTGAATTCCTCATTTGTAAGGTCTGCAAATTGATTGACGCTCAATTTGTAAAGTTTGTTTGCATCCTTATTGGAAGATTCAATAAATGCCACATTTTCCTTGAATATGTTGAAACACTTCTCCTTCTCGTTAATGTCGGTATATACACGTCCATAACGAGCCATCCATTGCTCGTATTTCCCGTACATTGATGCATCTTGGAGTGTGCGAGAAGTGGCTTGAGAAGACAAGGCTCCCAGCATGAAGATCAAGGCCAAACAAATACATCTGCAGTAGTACTGGTTAATGTACTCCATGGTGTATAGCTAGTCAAGGAAGCAACTATAGTATTTGATGAAGTAAATGAATTCAAGAGAAGGTATACTGAAATGGCAGTCTCTTCACGGTTTATATAGGTAAGAGAATGGCGTTGCTATCTCCGTGCCCCAAAAGTTGATCTGCAATCTTCGTGCCCTAAAAAATGTTCTGATATATGCATGCCTGCTGCGAGGTTTTGCATCTATTTTTTTATTGTTTTTGTTTGAAGTCACGATAAATTACTAGCCAAACATATGTCCTTATGTGCATATATACTGGTTCATATATCCTTATACTATGTGAGTCAATACAAATATAACTTTGTTTTATTTGCAAAATTCATTAACTTGAAGAACTAGGCTCAAATTGTAAATCTCATGTTCTAACGCAAACAACTTGCTTAATTAGAATATAAGTAGTTAAATAAGCCACGTATGGTTACAATATAACTTTGTTTTATTTGTTTTCAGTTGAGAACTAGGCTCAAAATCCACTTTTTATACATACTTAAATTAAATCTGAAAATATGACTTTAGCCCTTGAAATTTAATTTTCTCTATATAAAACCCAACATAAGTTTTTTACTCGAATATAACCCATTGACTAGTGACACATCTCGATCCCGGACACGCCAGGTGTCGGGAAGTGCTGGCCGACACGTGTTAGGTGACGAAAGCCAATTATGCATGAATAAGTGAAAGAGTAAGAATATAAAGAGTTGAGTGCGGAAGTAGAAGTGTGGTGAGGGTTAAAAACCCATAATACAGGATGCATAACAGTCAGAGCAAAGTAAATAGTGCAGGAGTATAAATTATTCACATCCCCGTGAGGATGGATAAATAAAAGTTAACTACAAGTAGGAGTGAATCCTACATAAACTGAAGCAATGTCAGAACCGTCGACCACCGCCAAGGAAGTCCTCGTGTCACCAATAAGAGAACCCGCCTCTAAGTCCTGGAGGGGCACAAAACATAAAACAGTGAGTGGGTCAAAAAGCAAAGTTTGATAAAACCTCTGTTTTCAAGAGTATACTAACCCCTCGCTGGAAAACAAGTATAGTTGAAAACACGTCATACCCTCTGGCATGAATCTCAAAATACTATAATAAAAAATATACGGGTACTCCCTGATAATGATTACTGACATGCTCACCCATATGTAAACACACAAGTCCAAGTAGCTAAACTACGAGGAACAAGCTCGGTATAAAAGTAATACGCTGAGTACTACAATGACGCGAGTCTAACGCTAAGCGCTGTGCACAAAGTGCGTCACACAAGTTCGAGTTGCCTAGTGCAACCTAGAACAGGCTAGTACCTACAATGGATCCAAAGCTGCATAGCGGTACTGGTAGTGACTCCTCCAAACGTCAAGGCTAGTCCTGGCCACAAGACTGAGTACTAATACATGGGGTGTTATACATCTACTGATGAGCAACAGTATAAAACATGTATGGCAATATAATACGAATGTTCTACCTCCAACAATCGTATATGATATGAGTTATGCTAACAGTTTGAAGAAAGCATTGAAAAACCATACGTACATATACATTTATCAAAACAAAGACCCACTCACTCACCTGTAGGTAGCCGGGTCGTAGCGCCCCTGTCCTAGGTAGCCCCGGTAATCTTTTAGATAAGTCTCACCTATATGAGATATCACTGTAATAATGATTAAACTCATAAAGGTTATTAAATAATTAATTAATTACACCTATCCCTTGTTTGCTCAACTAGGAGGTCCAAAACACCTCGAAAAATATCATACGTACTGCCCCTAGGTAGTACGCGTCGTCACGAGTCGCCTCGCGAAGACGGAATCAGAAAAAGATGCTCCACGCGCGGCTCAAACATGGGAAGCCGCGGCTCCACGTGCGCAGCTCCACGTGCGGCTCATGCGCGAGTCAGCCGAGCCGATAAACGCTGACGTCTTCGCTGACGTCAACCTTGTCTGAACCGGTTGCTGACGTCAGCGTCGGTCTGAACCAGTTGCTGACGTCAGCCATGCCGGTCTAGACCAGTTTGCTGACGTTAGCGCCGGTCATCTCTGGTCTTTTTTCGGTCGTCGTCGCCGGAATTTTGGCTGGTTTCTGAAAAAATTTTAAAGCTCCATATCTTCTTCATTTCTTGGCCAAAATTTACGTGCCATATATCAAAATGAAGCTGGAGAAGAGTAGAATCACGGTGTACCTTTGGATTGGTCGTACAAGCTCGGGAAATGGCCTGTAATTGCCTCGAAAGTTGCGGTTCACTGTAGCTTTGTCGACCTACGTCAAAACTCAACCAAATCAGGCAAACGACCTATGAAAATTCATCTACTCAACGAGAGGAATACAATGGTGGTAGTTAGAAACCTCACCTCGGTCTAGATTGGCCGGAAAATGGTTGGAAAGGTCCGGTTCTTCCGGTTGCGTTTCCCGTCAAACGGTTAGGAGTTTGGACGAACGGTTTGCACCGTTGAGTCCACGGCGTCGAGACGAAGAAGGTGGTGATTTTCGTTGGCCTCGACTCGACGGGTTTTCGTCGGTGTGCACTGTGCACACACGGTGAGAGAAAGGGAGAAAAAGTCAAAAAAACTGGGGAAAAAGAAAAGTGACGGGGAAGAAGGAAAAGGGGAAAAAGAAAAGGAAAAATTGGGTTTTGGGGGTATTGTGCACCCACCAAAACAGTAAACTTACACGCTCACATGTACGAAATAAACACGCACGTGTAAAAAATATCCCCCAGGAATTATTTTATAACAAACTTTTTACGGGATATTACAACTAGACTCCACATAAGCAAATTCATTAATTATGTTTGACTTTACACATTTTAAATTCTTTGGATGCCTAAAATACTCATTTTTGAGTGTTTGATGTACACAATTAATTCCATACGGGTAGTAAGGGAGAATTAATGACTTTCCAAAACGAAAAAAAGAAAAAAATATATTAATGCTACAAATTCATTGCCTTATATATAATAACAATAAAACATGCCTAATATATGTAATAATACATGCTTAATTAATGTCACGAAGTTTATATTTTACATATAAATGTAGGTAAATTATTTTACACACACACATGTATAATAAAAAAAAAACATGCCTAATATATGTAAAAATTCATGCAATATAATTTACCTACAAAATAAAGAAATGTTATTTGGTTCAAAATTAATTTACCTGTATTTTACATAAAAATATAGGTCAATTATTTGCATATAAAATAATAATAAATGCAAAATAATTTACCTACAAAAATAAATAATGTGCTAATAAATAAATTTATATATAGGTAAATTAATTAGTAAAAAAATAGAGATATGTTATTTGATTAAAAATTAATTTAACTATATTTTACATAAAAAGTATAGGTAAATTATTTGCATACTATAAATTTATAATTGTGAAGTCAACTCTTGAAAGAATACAATTTTTCACTCCCACAAATAGTGCACCTAGCTACTATTTGAATTTTAAAATGTTAAATTGCTTCATTAACATAATTAGGGTATTGTGGCATAAGTTGTAAATAATTTGTAATAATAGGTTACTTATTTTCCCACATGTCAACAAGTTTGAATTTTGGGTTTTATTTGAATGTTTAAAGATAGATGGGTTTAAGTTTGAAAAACAAGAGTTACAAGGGCCTATATCTAAAGAACCCTACTTAAATCTACTTTTTTAGTTTAAGTTTCTATGTTTGTTACAACATGAATAAGCCACGTGAATCTTAGAGATAGATAGGGGCCTGCAGAGAGGGAGATATAATCAAAGGCGAAAGTATAACTTGTTGCAGCAAAACAGACAAGGAGATTGTACAGATACAAGGGACTTTCTTGCATACCCCGGAGTATTTCGTACTCCGAGTATTTTAACCGTTAGATTTTTGTTTTAAAATATAAAAATTAAGATCCAACGGTTAAAAAATTCGAAGTACGGAGTACTCCGGAGCACCCAAGAATTTTTACATATACAAAAACAGTCTTTGTGAGCATGTATGTATAAAAAATGGATAACGTTTCTTCACTTCCATGTAAAATCAAACATAGAAGCTTGCATTCCAAATGAACTGATCCTTGTTTGATAATTGTTTCAGCATATACCATTATAATCCATTCCTAGTAGTTGCATGATTGGTTTTAGCATATTCCATTGTAACCATCTTGATTGGTTCTCTTCTTTAGATGTTTTTTTTGTTTTTTTTTGTGTTTGAATGTTGTTAGAAGTACTTTCTAATCTAAAAACATTTTAAAGTTTTTCGTTCTTTTGTTTCTGCAGAATTTAGACTCTTTGGGTTGATATGTGGTAAGTTTTACATATAGGAGTTTGTTTTTGTTCACCTCCTAACTCAGGGTGACCATTACCCCCTTTCAGAATTTTACCACGTGTTTCTTTAACTAACTTATAGTTAATTATGAATTTAATTAAACCTTTTATGAAAGAAAAATTTGAATAAATTAAAAATAAAATTTACCATTTATTCATTTCTCAAAATCATATCCCATCAATTAAACAATTTATTAAATTAATTGAAAGAAAAATGTAACTCTTGAAATGAGAAACCTGTTACGATTGTCTATTGTGTGGCTTAGCTGAAATTCCAGACCTTGATATCTTTGTTTTGTTTTGAGTCGAGAGTCACTTCAATCTGTAAGTTTTGGTTCGTATTTTTTTTTAATGCATGAGTGCTTTGTGGACCTTCTTCTAGTTGTAAAGTTGCACTGTTTAATAAACCCACTTGCTTCATTTGTCGAAAGGATGGCAATTCGCTTTTCGTTTGTTGAGGAATTTCTCAACAAAAATGGATTAATTCAATCAATTGTTTAATTGAAGGGATAGGATTAGGGGTGCAAGTCGGGCAGGTTGGGCGGGTTGGATGGTCAACCCAACCTACAAAATTCTGGTTTGGGTTGGATTCAGGTTCATGAAGGTTCGGGTTTTAATTGGGTTCATACTTATTTGGGTTGTGTTTGGGTTCTCCCAACTTTATCGAGTTCAATCTTATAACACCTTATTTTGCATGATTTTTTAAATTTTGAACCAAACAACGTCAATATTAGTTAAAATTATATTTACACATCACCATTCCTACAAAAGTTAAAGCAAACAACTTGGAGACTATTTCTAATGTTTCAACCATGAAAAGTTGAAATTAAATAATAAGACGTATATCAAAACTTCAACCAAAAGAAATGTAAAAGTAGCACTATCATTTATTATCCATATGAAAACTGACAATAAACTTCAAGTATAGTTATTCTAAAACTTATATAATATGAAGTGGGATGGGTAAAATATGCATGAGTGAATTCGGACTCAAAATCGAGTTGAATTTGGGTGGACATTGGTGGGAAAGGCATCATCCCAACCCAACCCAATAAAAGATCAGGTTGAGGTCAGGTTGGGTTTGGCGCGAGTTTTTTTCTTCATTCTAACCCTCCTGATCGAGTTTGAAATCGGGTTGGGCATGGGAGGATTCGGGTTGACCCAACCCAAGTTGAACCCCTAGATAAGATTTTGAGGAATGAATAAATGGTTAGTTTTATTTTTAATTTATTCAATTTTTTTTTTCATAAGAGGTTTAATTAAATTCATAGTTAACCATAGGTTAGTTAAAGAGACACGTGACAAGATTTTGAAAGGAGGGTAATGGTAACCCTGAATTAAGGGTGAGCAAAAATAGACTTTAATCATAATTGAATATTTGTCTTTAAAATAATCCCTTAATTGTAGGATTAATTTTAAAGCAATATTATCTCTTCTTCCTCATAACTCTCACACAAAATCTTTTTCTTTCTTCTTTTTTCTCTACGCTTGGTTCTTCCTCTTTTTTGTTCCATCTGTTTTTTTTCTCATCCTCCTTCACAAAAATCTTCTTCTTTCCTCTTCCATAAATTGCATGCTCCATATTAAGTTATCGTTCCTATGATGTATTCATCATATCTTTTTCAAAATATTTTTGTATTTTATTCTACCTGTATTATAGATTAATTGTATTTTATCTACCTACATATCACAAATTTTTTTATAGGTCTTTTTGATAATCTATCTCTTGTGTTATATACCTATACGGTAGGTTTTTGTTCATAGTCTACCTATAACACAGATTATTTTGTATTATCTATCTATATCACATGCTTTTTATAATCTACCTCTATCACGCATTAATTATGTTATATACCTAAATTATAGATTTTTTATCTACCTCTCACAATGTTTCTTTTTAACTTTTGATAAACTCACAAGATTTGTTGTATCTGAGTTTTTAAAATGTTTTTTTTTTTAAGATTTGTTGTAGATTAAGGCATTTAAAGATTCAAATTTAAGGAATTTAAATATATTTTTATTTTAAAGGACAAAATAGACGTAATAAAAAATCAAATAAAATTGGACTCAATTTGAAAACAGTTGAATTTTTTGAACCTGGATCAAAATACTTTTTTTTTTATAACTAGGCTACCATCTTATTCACACACTCTGGCACAAAAAATAATACAAAACTTCTCCTTTTATAAATAGTTTAAGTATGCATTTAAAAAAGGGTAAAGTGCCGTTTGACCCCCTAAACTATTATTCCAGTTAAAATTGACCTCCTGAATTATTTTTTTGGTAAATTAACCCCTGAACTATTTGAAATCAGCTAATTAACCCATCACCGTCAGATTCAACGAAATTTCATCCACTTTGCTGTCAAATATTAGCACGTGTCATATTTTAATTAGTAGCTCTAGTTGACATTCTAACGAATTAACAGTAAATTGGATGGAATTTAGCGGTAAGGGATAAATCTACTAATTTTAAAAAGTTTAAGAAGTTAATTTACCAAAAAAATAGTTCATAACCTTTAAAAAAATTGTGATTAGTAATGCTTGACAACTCTTAAACGGGCGGAGCTCCGAGCTGCAATAAGGCACTTACTTGGGCTCCCCGTCCCCCTCCCCCTCTCCTTTTGCGAAATGCTCAAATACACTAGGAAAAACAGTTGAATCTGAAGCTTCCAATTGGGACAGTTGTTTAAAAAACAAAGTCAAAAGCACAAGCACTGAGCTAAGCACCTGGCTGACCGCGCGGAGAACTCGAAGCCAACGGAGATGGCGATGACTGCGATGACTGTGGCACCTCTCCAACCCAAAACACTTCCACCCAAAAGCCCTTACCTTCTTCCCAATCCCCCCAGAAGAGTCTGCAACTTCAAGGCCTTCTCCCTCCACAATCCCCAGCTCTCATCACTCGTGGGTCAGTTCGAACCCACCATCCCAATAGAGCGAGCAGTGACTCCGCCCAGCTCATGGTACACCGCTCCTTCCTTTTACTCTCTCGAACTCGACACCCTTTTCTACCGTGGATGGCAGGCCGTAGGTCAGCTTCCAATTCCATTTAATCTTGGGAAATTGGCTAAAACTATCAGAAATCAAATCCCAGTTGTTGAACTGATCAAAACCAAATCAAATATTGACAACATAGCGACCAAATGTCAACGACATACTGAAAACTGATCATTTCGGTAATTGGGATTTGAAAAATGATCATTTCTGCCAATTTTCCTTTTTAATCTCACTGCTTGATATCTGTTTGGTTCCTGAGAAAAACCGAAAGGAAAATTTAAGAGCTTTTGAATGGTTGTTGGTTTTCAGGATATACAGAACAGATTAATGACGCAGGAGAGTTTTTCACTGGCAGGTGGAAACTTTTTTGACTAGTAATTAGTTAAGCTCTGTTGGGTTTTTAGTTTTTTTGGATTTTGGGTTTTGATTTATTTTGTTAACTCAGCAGATTGGGAAACGTAGAGTTTGTGGTGTGCCGAGATGGCGATGGAAAGCTTCAAGCTTTTCACAATGTCTGTCGGCATCACGCGTCGCTTCTTGCGTATGGAAGCGGCCGCAAGTCCTGCTTTGTCTGCCCTTATCATGTCAGTTTTACATACATTGTTGTTTGCTGATTGCTTCAAATCATCCTCTTAAGGAAAAGAAAATTAAACTTAAGTAACTAATTACATTAGTAGGTTAATTAGAGTGTTTTAGATCAATTTTTTTCCAACCCCGATTAGCTACAAAAATTATACCTTGTAGGTTTTGATTATAGTACATCATTACATATGGGGTGCTCAGTCCCTATGCACTCCATTTTGTTAATTGAGTTTCGTTAACAAAATTATACCTTATCTTGGAAATAGCGTTTCGTTAACAAAAATTGTTTGTTAATCGAGTAAAGTTTTCTATGGTTTTACGTTCTGATTATGTACTTACGCATGCAATTGCAAACCCTATTGCAGGGATGGACGTATGGATTAGATGGTGCACTGCTCAAGGCAACTAGAATAACTGGAATACAGAACTTCAATGAACGCGTATGTTGTCATATTGTTTTGGATGCAATCACATTCCCACTATTGTACTATACGGAGGGATAATTTTGTTGATTTGTCTGGCCATGAAGGGTAGGAGTTTGGGCTTATACCACTAAAAGTAGCAACTTGGGGACCGTTTGTTCTTCTCAACATGGAGCAGGATGTTGACAGCGATACAGAAAAAGTGGAAAATGAATGGCTTGGAAGCTCTTCAGAAGTACTGAGTAGCAACGGGGTTGATACTTCATTAAGTTTTGTTTGTCGACGTGATTATGTGATTGAATGTAACTGGAAGGTATGCTCCATGCTTGTTCACTTTAAAGTTTTCCTTACTGGATGGGTTTCCGCTGTTGATGATAATCTTTAACGACTCCATGTTTAGGATGAAGGAGCCGACAACTGATTACTCTTTACCCATTTCTTTTTGCAGGTCTTTTGTGACAACTACTTAGATGGAGGATACCACGTGCCTTATGCACATAAAGGCCTTGCATCCAGTCTTAATCTTGACGGTTATTCTACCACAGTATGCTTCCGTTATCTATTTTACTCTTCTTGGCATATGTACATCAATTGACAGAAAGTCCCTATTTACATCTCTGAAAGTGTCTGCAAGACCTTCATATACCATGGATTACACATGTTTTTTGAACTTTCTTCGAGTACATACAGAACAAGGAAGGGATTTCTTATCTAGAGTTTTGTCGAGAGCTTTTACTGTTGCTTTTGGCCTGAATTTTTGTATTGTTCTGTTTCAGTGTTGGTTGTCTTTGCATCTGACGTACTGCTGTTGATTATATAGATATATGAAAAGGTCAGCATTCAAAAGTGTGAAAGCGGCTCGACAGAAAGGAAAAATGATTTTGATCGGCTTGGATCAAAAGCGCTGTATGCTTTCGTGTATCCAAATTTCATGATTAATAGGTAATGGATCAGTGACTTAATAGTGCCAACGATTGCTACATTAGTTGCTCCTACAAGTTAATTCTTCAACGAAGTTGGTATTAGTTACAACTAGGGTTTTTATGGTTTCTCATAGGTATGGACCTTGGATGGATACCAATCTAGTACTGCCGCTCGGACCAAGGAAATGTCAAGTGATATTTGATTACTTTATCGAAGCTTCTCTTAAGGTAATCTATGTCTCTGTTATCAACAAAATTATGTTAGCGAGTGTAAATTAAGTCAGGACGTCGTGTTTTCTCACCAAACCATTTAGGGTACTCGTGTGAAAGAAACAAGCGACACAACCAAATCATTCGTACGCCCCGCCGCATACTTATTGTTTCGTCGTGCTGTGCGTCTTCGGTGTATTTTTCTGTTTAATGTATATATTTTGGTTCTCAGGATGACAATGATTTCATAGAGAGGAGTTTGAAAGACAGTGAGAAAGTACAGGTACAACCAAATCATTCCTGAATCGTTGCATATCATTCGTATCATCCACGCCTAATGCACAACTGGTTCAACAGATGGAAGATGTCATGTTATGTGAAGGTGTTCAAAGAGGTCTTGAATCGCCCGCGTACAATATCGGTAGATACGCTCCGACCGTTGAGAATGCCATGCACCATTTCCATTGCCTGCTTCACAAGGGCCTAACAGAATGATGCATTTGTATCTAAAGAGGATTCTTAGGTGTGTCATATATTCCTCGCCTTCCTTTATAGTATCAGACAAGATACTTTTAAGTAAACGTACTACAGGACGCGGAATACACACCGGTTGTATGGATTTAACGAAATAATCGAAACATTAACGATTTGTGTGGAATGTTCAAAGAGTCGCGTTTTCAGTTCAAATATTTCTTTTTTATAGACAAATCCATCGTTCCAAAACAAGTCAGACTGTAAAACTCCAAATCACTCATTAAGTACATAAACTGCACAAGTAAATTCCGGTCAGCAGAGACCAAGCCATCGCTCCTGTAAAGCTGAATCGCTGCAAGTATATCCCCTACTTAACAAAAGATTAGTTTGTGGGTTCTGTGAAATATGATTTGTCGTTGGCCAAAAACCGAAAAAAAAAAAAACGATGCAGATCCAGAAACCAGAAAACTATGAAACCTGCTGCTGTAACTGCAGTATATCTTCACACTTCCTACCCACTACCCTGAAAGACGAAAGGGCAGGTGACTATTAATCACTGGCTTGGAATATAGTACTACATCTTAATCCCGAAGCAAAAATGTACAAGAAATCTTACCTCTGGATTGTTTCTTCGCCTAGGGATCATTCTTGTAAAATACTTGTGCAATGGAGTTTCTGAAACCGGAATCAGTTTCCCGAGAACAGCAAGAGGCCAACTGCAGGAGAGGAGAGTTGAGTTCGTTTGGGACCAACAAAAGAAAACTAGACTCCAGAGGGTTTAACTTATACTACAAAACACGACATAATCATAGCTTCGTTTGGGACAAATAATAAATATCATCGTAACATCAATTGAACTTTAACGGTATCTTCACCAACTCACCTGATAAAAGCTATTACAGCTGAAATCAGCCAAAGATTCCAAGTAAGTGGTTTTGTTTTAGTGAACTTCCCAAGGAACTCGACGATGATAATCTAGAGAAAAGCAAAGCCAAGTGTAAACAAATGCAAACTTTCACCAAAGCCGCATGAGAAAAACAAAAGCACTAAAGTATCACCTGAAGTACGAGAGTTATTGTCACTATTCCCATAAAAAGGAAGTTCTTGGTGATCCCTTTGAATATATTGAACTCGTCAGGCTTTCGAGCATTGAATTCATTGAAAATCTGCAAGTTGAACATTACACTTCTTAAAGACGTCCTTTCGATAAATCATGTTTAAAAATACAAACGAATAAACCCTAGCAGCTTCATCCTCATACAATATTCCATTACATCTGAACTAACAAGTTACATATCATTTTCGACAGATCAACTTTAGTAGCAACTTAGTGCAGAACTTAATAGGAAAACTCGATGTGAGAAGCAGATTGCTCAGACTTGCTTGACAAAGGACACCAGAAAAAACAACAAACGTAGAATACTTAATATTAACCAGCTATGACTTACTTGACATAGGACAAATGTATTGAATATCAGAGTATTCTTCACTATGATAGCATTGGGACCATGCAGCTTCAGTATACTTATTCCTTGGAAGTTGAGGACAAGTAGGACAGTGACTTGGTAGAAAGCCTGAAGTTCGAGAACAATATATCAAATATACAAACAACAAAGCAGAGTATGTAGCACGACAATACATGTTATAGAGCGCCAATACTTCAATTAACATAAACTCAATAAACGCATGTACCTGAACCAATAAGTTCCTCCACATTATATTTGTTATGAGAGGCTCTCTGTAAAACATTGTACCATAAGGTCATTACTATAACCATCCGACAAGCAAATAGTCTCTGCTTAATGACATGAAATATCCAATACATATAGGCCAAGAAGAAGGTAAGCACATTCAAAACAATAACACAATATTTTTAGATTCTGTGCACAAGAGACATTGTAAAAAAAGAGTTGGAAATTTCTCTCGCAATCCCACAGATGCCTTACAATTTCAGGATTTAGTTCCTCGTTATAGTTATGTAAATATATATGGCTATGATAAGCATTGTCAAAAATGACTTGTTGATAAGGACTTGAAAACTAATTGTAACCGATAAAAAAGAAACCTAACTGAAACACATTTTGGCACAAAATATTGTAACTACATTTGTCATAGAAAAGACCAAGTCTTGTTCCCTTGCATCCCTTTTCAGGGTAGAGATCCGGTGCACTAAGAAAACAAGAACTTTATCCAAAACAGCATGACAAAAACAAAAAAATGGAAGAGTTGATAATTTTGTATCAACTAAAACAAAATGCTCACAAATTTTCAGAAACTTTTGGTGACTAACAAAGATTAAGATAGCGTATTTGGTGATATAATGCGATTTTATTTTATTTTTTCTGTATAAGGAAGCCATCATCACAGATACCTTACCTTCGACCAACAGGGGGTCTGTCCATCAAGTGATCTGTAGGTGGCTCCGTAGCCAATGCTAGTGCTCCAAGAGTATCCATGATAAGATTCACCCACAGAAGCTGCACAAGCACAAGAAAAAGAGGCATCCACAAGTGTACACATGGAGGGCGATAGATATATGTATATATACAAACAGAGATAGAGATAGAGATAAAGAGAGTAGAGAGAGAGAGAGAAAGAGAACCTGAACAGCATTTAGTGGAACGTCACCAGATGATATGGCTGCCACGACATTTATAATTAGTGCTGCAACATTGACTGTAAGCTGGAATTGGATGAATTTCTGAATATTTGCATATACTGATCGACCCCATCTAACAACCTACAACCATTAGATAAACAAAAACACTGCTAAATATTTGCAAATTTGGGTTTCTGAATTGGCACTTGAAATAATAATGAAAAAACAGACCAAAATAGATACGCATACAGTCATTTTCCAATCCGGACTAAATTACAGTACATTCAACAGCTCAGACATGACGTGTAAACACAGTTATGTTACTGATAGAAGAATGAGCTTGTGTGTATGTTACTGATTAATTAAAGCACTAGACAACATGTCTATTAAAGAAAGGAGTCATGAACAGAAAGGTAGAACAGAGCATAACAACACAATAGACAATGACATTACTAACAAAAATTGCAAAATGTTCATACAGTTACTAACCTTCACAACTGAAGCAAAATTATCGTCCAAGATAATGATATCTGAACTCTCTTTGGCAACTTCAGTCCCTTGAATACCCATTGCAAGACCAATGTCTGCCTGAACTCGAATGTCGATTATTTCCAAAAAAACCATCAAAACATAAACTCATTTAACACTAAAGCTAAAAGGGACAAAAAATGACCCGCTAAACTGCAAAACTAGTGCAGGGATTCAAACACATTAGCTGCTACAATAAATAATGCGAAACCAAAGTGAAGGGTTTCTTAAATCAATGGGTGTTTTTAGTATTTAATATCCAGGGTTTTAGTCTTTGGATTTCCTACTTTTATGAGGATTAAGATTCTTTCCAGTTTGACGAGGATTAGATTTAGTTTCCCATTCTATTTTGATTAGGATTTCTTTCCTAGAATAGGTTTACTTTCCTGCGTTCATTAGGTTTAAGGCTTTATAAATATCCCTTGTAATTCAGATTAACAAACAATGAAGAGTTTGTGAATAGAAAATTTCGGTGTTTCAGATATTGGATTTCTTATCCTGTGATGGGATTATTTTGGTGAGATGCCAAAATTCTTGGTGAGAGGCCAAGAACGGGTGTGATGCCCCTGGAGTGATTCCAGTTATCTTCTATTTTCGTTTTAATTGAAGTTTTCTGTGTTTTCATTTCCGCCAACTACTCTAAATTCCGCTGCCCAACTCTGTCCTACATCAATAAAATCAAAAAGAGAAGAAGGGGAGGGGGGGGGTTGAAAAACTGAAGTTGAAACATTTGAGAGACCTCGTGAAGTGCAGGAGCATCATTAGTGCCATCTCCAGTTACAGCAACAACATGACCCCTTCTCCTCAATGCTTGCACAAGCAGAAGCTTGTCATTGGGGGAAGACCGCCCCATCACCTGCACATTACACAAAAAAGAATCAATTTTCCACAAATCTTGTGTTCACACTGCAATCATCAAAACATGTCACCAGAAACAATATGAAAGTAAATACGAGTAGATATTCAGATCATACCGAAATCTTTTCAGCATAATCTTCTCTCTGCTTATCCGAAAGTTCACGGAAAACTTTTCCTTCAATGAGAGTTGGCTCGGTAGCATCTGAATCTGGAGCAAGTATGCCACATTCCATAGCAATTGCTTTCGCAGTTTGAAGATTGTCACCCGTGACCATGCGTACCTACAAAATTCTCAGATTGGAAGGAGAACTTAAGATACAACATCCAGGTGTTCACTTTCTACAAAAAATAGCAAGGAACTGAGGGAGCAAGTGGAGACTGAAAAAAAATCTACAAAACAATATAATAAATTAGTATGCATAGGACAGCCCTATGACAAACAAAAGGCAGGTTGATCTACCCTTGTTGCACAATAAACAAGCAATTGATACAAGTTGACAGCTAAATTTATTAGCATAGAATCTTTGGGCTTTCTACAAGTTGGGAACTGAACCCTTTCTGTTCTCTCCAGGCCTAATAAACACTCTTAATCCGAAAATAAACACCCCTCTATATGAAGAGCAAATATTCAGAAGACCATTCACATAGATGTTACTAAATAATACCTTAACACCAGCATTTTGGCATAGTCGCACTGCATCTCCCACCCCAGGCCGACAAGGGTCCTGCAATTTTTTTTAATTCTCTAAATAAGCTAAACAAACCACAAGTGAATGCAAATCTGGAAGGTGCCAAAAGAAGCAACATATCAGCTTAGAACAGAGGATGTTAAATGTTACGTGCTCCTCATCTAAGTTAGTAATGCAATGTCTGAATTTATGAACGCACTACCTTTATACCAACAATAGCAAGCAGGACAAGGTCGTCTTCAGGCAATGCCCACTCAGATAGTTGTTCATCATTTGGAACATTTTCCAATTCATGCGGTCTATAAGCAATGGCAACACAACGCAAACTGCGAGTAGCCATATCCTCAATTGATTTCCTGAAAATGATTGACTGCAGACAAAGGCATATTTCTTTAAAATGAAAGATTAGTTAAAAACTTCCAAAGTTCAAAGTCACCATAAAAGGAACACAAAATAGTAAGAAAATAAGTTTAGGAACAAGATTCATATAATTGATAATTATGGATAACTTGTACAACTTCAAATTTTGCCTTTAAGCTTGAAAAAAGGTTATACTGTCTTGCAAGATCACAAAGGAATGACTAAAATAATAGGAAGAAAAAATACAGACTGTATTATACAAGTGTTTCACTAAAGGAGAAACTGCAGAAATTAATTATCATTTTTATCATGTAAAAGCCAAAATTTTCTCCTACCTTGTCATTATCCATAGCTACCAACTGGTCATGAGGATCCAGGTACTTTGTACAACAGGCCAAGACTATTTCAGCGGCCCCTTTCCAGTGTATATGAACTTCGGAATTGGGCTGTACAAATAGAAAAAAGGCAATCAACAATTACTTGCAGTACCCCTTGGAGTTGGATGCAAAAGAAGTTATCCACAATGATAATACTAATATTCTTCCCCGTGTATTGTAACCGATATATGAAGACATTTTACAAAAGAGAACGTATGATAACCATCTAGATTCCTGAAATATTTGTTTCATCCGCGAAGGTAACAAATAGACACAACAATGAATGTATAACTACTAAAACAAAAGTCAAAATGTACTATCTTAAAGTGCAGCATAATATATCCCTTATTACCGAGAAATCTTAGTGTGGCATGGTAAGATTCTTAAGTTGCCTACCAATTTAACTGCAGCACCGCCTCGTTTTTTCTCAGAGTTGAATGGGAACACATGAAGAATTGAAGACTCAGACCTGACGGCATCAAAATTCATTCCGAGCTGCAAACAAGTTATCAATAATTAGTTGTGAGTTTAAGGGATGAAGTCACCAGTGAGAAGTGGCAAGATACATGAATTGGAAAACCAAACGAAAGAACCTTGATTCCCAATTGCAGAATTGCCTTTTCAGTTGGTGATCCAGAAACCTCTATATCACCGCCAGTCTACAAAAGGGAAGAAACAGCAAATTATTACAATACTGAGCCTAAGCCTTTATGCTAAAAAATTCTTACCAAGAAAGCAACACAAATACTTTAAGCATACCTCAGGCGTATAAACACTGCCATTTGTATTCAATGCGATGCCTTCAATAAGCAAAGATGATAGCATTGGAGACAAGTCTGACTTATCGCCAGAGAGATCGATTTTCCTCCCACCAGTAAAAGCCTCAACAACAGTCATCTATACTCAAAGAAATGTAAAAAAGAATATCACTCATTAGCAATCTTAAGCGAGAGAGAGAAAGCACCCACACCAATTGACTAAAATTTTCTTTTAGTTAGACAACACTTTAGCTGATTTGAACCCTCAAACTAACTTCATCTAAACTAGCCTAGTTGATAAGACCTCAACACCTCGGTCGTCATATATTGAACAGCGGAAAAGAAACTGTGCATTTAGAACTCCATCGTAAGTTATACCCACCTGGTTCAATGTTAAGGTTCCAGTCTTGTCGCTGCATATAGTAGTTGCAGAGCCCATGGTTTCACATGCAGACAGCCTCCGCACCTACATTTAGAGCTCCATCGTATGCTTAAACCCCAAGAAAAGTACATATACTTAAAAATTTACAAAGGCATAAAACTGAAAAACAATTAGACATACCAAGGCCTTATCTGCCATCATTTTTCTCATTGAGTAGGCAAGCCTGTGACATAGCCAAAGAATGAAAGGGGGGTAAATGTAAGGAATGAGGAATGTAGAAAGATGAATGCGTGCAATAGAAACGTATGTTTTTACAAGAGAAGATAAAACAAAAGAGTTTTCTATTTTTATTTTTCGTTTGGCTTGGCGGGAAGCCCAGGGACACAACACATGGTACTGAAGACTTACGTCAAGGTAACAGCTAATGGAAGCCCTTCAGGAACAGCAACCACCACAATGGTGACCTAAAACATTTTTCAGATTAGTCAAATTCACACAAACGCTTGTATGCAGAGTGAATAACCAGGTTAACAATGACACACCACGAACAAGTATTTACTGAAAACAACCAAGGAGTTATTGACATACCGCAATAGTAACAATTTTAATGGCTCCATCTATGGCATCTCCAAATTTTGTCTTTCCAGCCGTAAACTGAGGGCTTCCCATTGCATTTTTTGTATGGCCAGTAAAGTATCTGCACAAGTGATAGTACTCTATCATAAATCAAGTGTCACTGTCATAGAGAAGGGGCCACTGACTCACTAGTGAAGATCAGAATATACCTAACCAACAGGACTATCAAGACGAGAAAAGCCACTGTGAGTCCGACAATACCAATGAAAGTTGCAACCCCGTTTAAGCGCACCTATTCAGAGATGTATATGTTGAGTACAGGATTCCATGCATTGAATGAAATTATTCAAGTTAATAGCTCATTGCTGACCTGCAAAGGAGTTTCTTCACCAGTATCTTCTGAAATACTAGCCATGAGCATTCCCCATTCAGTATTAGTCCCAACACTGGTTACCTGAAGAAACAATCATAATAATATTAAAACATTGAAAGTTATATTTCAAAATTACATGGGCAGCAAATAAAGACAAGCCTCTGAAAAACAAAGTTTCAGTAAGCAGAAAGAATTTCAGATATGCCATTGACTGACTCTAGAAAAAATCTTATAAATCTGTATGTGTCATGGGAAAAGGAAAAGAGAGATTGGAATCTTTACCAGCATGCTACCATTTCCATCTGCTACTTTGCAGCCAGACATTAGAAATGGATCCTTGGAGTCCTTGCGAACCTGAAACAAGGAAAATATAAACATCATATGATTTACAGAAAATAAATGGTCAATCTTCAAACAAGGCTAGAGAACATGTATAGAGGCTCACAATCTTGCTCTCTCCAGTCATACTCGACTCATCTATCGCAAGTGAGTTCCCAGTTATTAAAATGCCGTCAGCAGGGACCTACATATAGAATCACAATATTAATAAACTTTTCAATAGGAATTCAATTGTGAAATATACATGAAACATTTACTGACAAATGTTCATACCTGATCGCCAATATTAAGGGGTATAACATCACCAACAACAAGATCATAAATTGAGACCTCAACACGTCTACCACCTCTAATGACCTGCACGTTACCTCCAAAGCTAAATATCGGCACATGAGAAGAAATAAAATTCACATAAATCTGACGGCGATGAAAACCAGAAGCACACCTCCAAATGTATATTTCTCTTTTCCTCATTTAAATTCTGGAACTGAAGAGATTGTCTGTAATCACTAACGGCTGCAGGTAAAAAATATAGGAAAAACTGATGAGTGTGTACCACTTCAGATTAATAGAAACTCCCATTTATTTTAGAATTCAAGTAATAAACTTGTATAAGCTCATGATTGACATATGCTTAAACACCCCACAAAAGAGCATAAATGATTAAACATCATCCAATTTGTAAGAAACCCATATACGGCTATGAGTGGCATGCATAGCACCCCCTTCAATAATGATATATATATATATATATATATGTATGTATACATACACACACAAACACATGCACACAAACACATATATACAGAGAGAGAGTAGAGAAGATAAATAAATTTTGAACTCAAAGCTCCAGTGTCAAATAATGTGCTTGAACGGGGAATTGATGTATTCTGGCCACCATGAATAGTCTTCACTCAATTTAGTTTTTGGGAGATAATTACAAAACTTGCTGAGCATATTCACAGAATTTTATTTGAATATGGAGAGGGAAAGAAAGAAAACTGTTAAACATCTATAATATATATGTTTAATGTTTAAAGCAAGTTGACTAGTACATCAACACAACAGCCCCTACAAGCAAATTAACTAAAATGTTGGAAACAAAAATGACAATCAAATATATACATTTTAGACATCATTGAATAAACATGCTCACTCAATACCTGTGACAACAATGACAAGGAGAACTGCAAAAGCAATGCTGCCCCCATCATACCATCCCTCCTTTATACCCTGTAAGCAACAAATAACGCATAAGATGAACACCACCATAAACAAATTTTGTGTTTAAAATGTATAAATAAAATGGGATTCACAAAAAATTTTGATGTCACTTTTCTCCATATATGATTACAAAATCATCAACATTCCCACAAAAAGTGACAAATTTGCAACCATATAAGCACTATATCTGTGGTAATGATAGAGGTCATTTCTCTAAATTTGGAACACCATGGCCCTCGCAATATATGCAATCAACTAGGGTGTACTATTTAAGAAAAGACAAATCATGCTACAACAATAACTCAGACTCCAAAACAAACAGGACATTATCAGAATACAACAGATCACCACAACTAGCAGATATTCATAAGACCACCCTAAAAGTTTCACATCCTACTCTGATTAAGGATGAAGCTATTAAGAAGCCAATGCCAGCTCACCTCTGTTTTTATACCCAGCGCTAAAGAAGCCACTGCAGCTACCATCAAAATGATCAGAGTAAGATCTTGCCAAGCTTCCCAAAGAAATCTCTATCAGACAGAAAAAGAAAGAAGAAATATATTATAACAGAACAATCTTTTCTTCTTTTTTCTCTTATTATATCCAATATAGAAACTTCAAAAGTTCACAACTGTAGCAAATTTACCCAGAAACTTCTTGCTTTTTTCCGAGGATATGTGTTCGACCCAAATGCATTTTTCCGTTTAAGCAAATCAGCATCATCTCCATGAATTCCCTTGTCGAGATTTGTTTTCAATAAGTCCCCTAAGCCTGTGACCTGATGTATGAAAACAACAGAACAAATATAAGCAACAGTGTTTATGTACCAATTCAGATCACGAAAGAGGTTATGTGGTGGACTTGCCCCCCCATATTGTTGAAGAGCAGCAAAATTATGATCCCTTGTCACTGGAACTAGTTCCTCTTGTCCAATTCGAAAATCACCAGTAGAACTTGGTTTCGGTACAACAATTCCTAACAATAAGAAGCAACAAGTTAACTACAGAACTACCGCAAACAGTTTCCACACCAGGATTTATGCATCACAATGGTGGAGCGAATGAGAGAAATGTCTAAAACACAATCCTAAAAAAATGAAACAAGAATGCAACCTCACAAATCCTACAACAATTTAAATGACAATGAACCGGAAATGAACAGAGCATGACAAACAAATTGCCATGCCGCCCTAGGATTAGACCAACAAAACCCTTCAAACAACGAAAATGAATATTTACAATTGGAACATATGCACAGTATAGGAAATCAAACATCTGCTTGTTACCTGGTATTCTACAAGAAGAGTGAGGCAAGACTACACACACTTGCTCAGAACTGAACAATGGCATGCTCGAAAACAATAGTAGTTTATTCAGTGAGATAATTTTTAGAAAGAAATACTCTCCTAGTAGGTATCATACCACTGTTGGATTCAAATAATTGAAGCATGGGGCAATATCACAATAATGTTGCATTTTTTTCCCCACAGCTAATATTTGCAAAGATTTAATGGAAAATTAAAATAAAGAAAAAGAAGTACCATTCACTTGTTGGTCTGCAGCTTCCTTGAAAAGATATGCAGCCTATTTTAAAAATAAAGAAAAATCATATGTTAGGATACTGATAGGACATGCGTGACATAAGACACATATTTTGAAGTGAATTACTCGTATGGCTTGTGCATGTGCTCTAATCTTCCTTAGTGTATGCTGCTTTTCTTCTTCCTTTTTCAGGTCTAAGGTGTACCGGAATCGACGAGAAGCATTCAGCACAAGTGCCGCTTGCTACAACATAACAAAAAATAGTTTAGCCAAAAGCCTCAATAAAAAGATCAGATCAAATAAAATAAAATAAATGACTTTCGCTAAAAAATGTAAACTAAGAACCCAAAAGAAATTTCCAATTATTAGTTAAAAAGAGTATGGAAACCAGGTATTTCATGGACTTTCGCCAAGCCTGACCTGGTGGCATCTAGGGTAGAAACTCCCTTAAAAGAGAGGCATTTTGTGTCTTATTGTTATATCCAATATAGTAATTTCCCTTGGCAATTTGTTGCTATTAACCAAACCATTAAATTGAGAAGGTTGAAACATGAAGAAATGCGTATAATTCACATCTATCATGTGTGGGGAAGCTAAGTCGCTCACCGCAACTCCCCATGGTTAAAAACATAAGAAATATGTTACAAACAGAACCTTATCATAAGAACACCAAATTTGTGATCAAACTTTTTGAACATTGACATTATATCGATTTTGTTATTAAAAAGTTGGTAACACTCCTCTTATACTCGTAAAACTTTTAGCCAACAATTTTCTGATTTTATTTCAACTCTACATACACTACTTTATATGTTAAACTTCTAATTATGGCCATACTAAACCTAACACCGTTCGAAAAGTCCTATCCCCTTCTTCCTGAAAAATTGGGACTGATCTAGTCCATATAGAGGGAACAACTACACTATAAATATAAATCTACCATCCGGGACCGAAAACCAACATTAGAACTGCATCGCAGAGGCAGATACATAAACAGATAAAACATATGGACCAAAAATACACCCCCTAAACAACATCAACATATACATATCCATACATACAGAGATGAAGAACAAGTTGCAAAAAAAAAAAAAAAAACAATATATATATACAAAATAACTGTAAAACTACAAAATGTAATATAAATTGGAAAGCATACCCTCCAGCGCTTGAGGCGGTCGACCGAAGCATCCTTAGTTCTGGCAATGTAAAAAGGACTCGACGAGGACTCGTCGTCCAAGTCACCGGAGCGGTTGCTGCCGGCCTCCAAATCCGTCCGTGAGCCTCTCGATTGACTCATCGTCAAATACCTGTCGCAGGAGAGATGGCGCCGTTAGTTTCTTCAACCGCCGCGCCCTAACCACTCGAAAATCCTCTCACACTCCCAAATTCTCACTCTCCGAACCAAAGTCTAGCTCCCAAATCTCTAATTTCGCTTCAAATTTTTGAAAACTCGAACGCTCATCACTAATTTTTCTACTGTCTAACCCATAATAAAAACTAGTGCAACTTCCGGTCCGTAATTTCAATATTTATCCGGAACCTCCGCTCGCTCCGCCGCACTTTCTCGCTCTAGAAAACGCTCCGGCCCTCCACTTTCTCTCTCTAAAACTTGGCATAAACGTTAGGGTTCCAAACCAAAACCGGTAAGTTTGGCTACTATTTATAGCAGGATAGAGCGTTCTTTTACAGTCGAGACTCTCTGCCGTACGGAGTTCCTACTACCTTCTTCGACTCTTCCTACATTCTCGCTCAAAATCTCTAAAATATATATAAAATAAAATAAAAAAACCAGTGTGACAAGGCACGGTAAAAAAAAGGATATTTTGGACAAGGGCTAAAAAGGTAATTACACAAACCTTTTACTAAAACCTACTAACCTAGATTATGGGCTCGTTTGGAAATATTTTTAAAATGATTTTTTGATGAAAGTTTTTTTTAGAACTAATTATTAGTAAAATTGCAAGTGAAGACTGAAAAAGCACCTTGAAATGCTTCATGCAAGAAGCACATAATTAGTGCGTCTGGCATAAAACACTTGAAGTGCTTTTAAAACTCAAAAATGATTTTACCAAAAGCACTTTCAGCAGTTTTTAAAAGATTCGTTTGTTCAAACGAGCCCTAGATCTTCTTCTCCACTATCACACTTAGTTTTAGATCTGTTTAATCGAATATGTGTATTGATATTCTAATTTTTGAAGATTTGTCTTGATCTTCTAGTTCATCTTATTCCTTCTCACAAAAATCCGAAAAAAATGGAATTGAACTAACACCAATTTAAAAATTGTAACAAAAAAAATTGCTTCAACAATAATTAGACTTAGTAATAAGTAATTAAACACGTATACGATGAATGAATAATTTAGATTATCGCTTGTTCAAAAAGAAAAAATTATATTGATAACAAAAAGTTGAAATTAAAAGAATAACCCTTACAATGGGTGCTAAAGGAGAAGCAATATGGGCTTATTGTATGCACCAATCAAATCATTGAAGTTTAAACTTCGGGCACAAAATAGGATTTTAATTTACAAAAAAAGAAGACGGATAGATTAGAGACGGGGTGCCCAAGTCAATCTTTTTGGCCAATAGAAGTTTTAGTTTACGAAAAAAGAAGACAAGCGAATAGATAAGAGACCAGTGACAGAGTCAATAATTTTTCTGTTAAAAATCTTTTTTACTAGTGGGTATTTCAATTAGTAAATCAGGAGGTATTATGGGCAAAAAGGTTTGAGAAATTGGTTCCTACAATAAATTGTAATAAATATTAAATATTTACAGTATTAATTACTTTAGGGGTATTTCTTGTGGCCTACGCGAGATATGAGCAGTGACCGACGTGAGAGAGAACTTTGCGCTCTGGTGAAGAAACGCGTTTGTGATTGTGAGTGACGTACGTTTCCGCGTCGTGGTGGTGGTGGTGGTGTCACACTATGCACGTTGGTGTGTCATTTGCTTAGTGGTTTAGTGCTGGATTTGAACGTGGGTGCGTTTTGTTGTTCTTTGGCTTGCTTTTCTGACCCATTTTCTTTTCTTCTTTTTTTTCTGTGGGCTGCTTTATTTCGTTATTAGGGAGTAAATTAATTAGCATGATGTTTCTTGGAAGCAAAGAACCGAATCATGTGATTGTTTGATCTTGTAGTGGGAATTTAGTTTGATGTTTGTTGGAGGCAAAAGAGAGATAGTAAAGTTTTATCTAAAAAATATTGTACTAAAAAAGGAATTAATTGGTCATGTTCAAATAATTAAAAATGAAGATTGTGGGTGGGCATTTTAGTGAGTTTACCGACTAAAATGTCTACCCGTTTAATAGTGGGTTGAGTTGAATTGGATTGAGACTGACCTATCTGAATGACAATAATTCTTAAACATACATGAATATTAAATATATTTATACATAATTTAATAACTTTTAAATGCACTTAAAGCTTGATTTGAATATTGAAATTTATGTATTAGTAACATGTAGTGATATAACAACATCAAATTCACATGATTTAGGTCTAATTTGACATAAGTATTTATTATTTATCTCTCATACTCACATTAGGAAAAAAAGGAAACCAATGAAGCCAAACTCGTGGAACTCGCTTAATCCAACCTGCCTAAGAATGGTTTGAGTGAGTTGGGTTGTCAATTTTTCTTAGTGACAATGAGTTTAAACAATTCTAACCCAAGCATATTGAGTTGCCCAACAAGTTAAAATTTAACCTGACCAACTTAACCGACGCTCACCATAATAAAAATGTTTTATTCTTATCCTTTATATTAGGAGAAAAAATTCAGTGGGCCTACTCAGCATTGATACGAAATAACAGTCCTGCTAAAAGTTTTCCAAAGAATACATTCACTAACCTATCATTTCCATGGAGAAAAATTGATTGAGTGACTGTTAACATGTGGAAGCAAAAAACTCGTTTGGAAATTAGATCAAAATGTATTGATTAGGCAAGAAAGTAACAAAGTGCTAAAAAAGGTGTAGAAACTAGGGCAGTAATGGAAAGTTCTGTTGAGTCGGTCCGTAAGTTAAGGCAGTTGTGAGCATAATCATTCTATAATATATTAATGTCGATGTGGTGGTATAGACTGTTGACGGGTGGAAAGTGGAAAGTTGAAAGGCGTAGCAGACTGTCCAAAGTTTCGAGTGTAAGACGTGGATAGGGCAAACAGCGAGGCAACATATGGGGGTGACATGTGGCAATTTGGAACTAGTGATTCCGAGAAATACTTATATGCAACGGATTCAGTGTTATGCGGCATCCCGTATTCAATAGTACATTGTCAAATACAATTTTTTCTTCACATGACAATATATTATTGGACTGGAACGCTACTTGACAGTGAACTCGTTCTATGTAAGTTACTCTCACAGTGAACCCGTACTGAATTTCCCAAATTAATTTTCGTAAATTCCTAGAAGAATCAATGGAGCATAAGTTGAGAAGCAATTAGGTGACAATGGGGAGGGAAGAGGAAGGAGGCGGCAATGGGAAACACCACCCAAAGTTAGGGGTTTGATTAGTTTCTGAACTTTTTTTATTAATAAAAGACTGAAATTTTTAAGTTTGTAATAGATGTGATTATCCACCTCAACTGCCATCAAGATCATTTTTAATTGATGTGTTAATTCACCTCAACTACTGCATCATATAGTATGAAATTGTAGTATATTTAAATAGTAAGAATATCATTACTCTTTTGATAGTCAGAGTTTTATACTATTTTACGATGTTTTAAATTTGAATAAAAAATTTATGGTAATAATAAAAAAAACAATATTTAGGTACTCACCAGACAATACTCAATACTAACCATCGCATGTGGAACAATCAGATAATAACATCTGTCCTTTTTAAACACACAACCACTTCATCAAAACTGGTTGCCAAACATTTTCTATTCTAGTATCCAAACGTCATTCTTCTTCCTCATCAACCTTCGCCAACCAAGTTAAATTGGTAAGTTGGTTTAGGGAGGATCTTATCCTAAAAACTCAAATTAGAATAAGGTTGGGGGATGTAATGACGACAACTAGAGAATAGTAGATGATAGATATATAGGTCTCGTTTGGTACGTCGAACTGTACTGACTATTTCAGTCGGACTGACTAATCTGTGCATCGGATAGTACTGACTAATATAGTCAGTCATTTGGTGCAGTATCGGACTAAACACCGACTATTTTAACACTATGTTTGGTACTGTACCGGATAAGAAGACTTCGTACTGTTTTTATTTTTTTATGACAAATAATGTTTTTAAGAGAAAAATTGTTGACAAAATGAAAAAGACAGAATCTTATTTGTTTGGTGACTATTTTCTCCAAATTATACCTATCTCAAACCACACAAACACATAATCCAACAAGCAGCAAGCCAATACAATTGAGTGATTTGTTCTTTTCCCTTTTCCAAATTCAGATTTTCATTCCACACAAATTTGTCATAAGGGCAAGAAATAAAAAAACCCACACAGCCGCATCAACAAAAATAAAACCCACACCATGGGTGTCTGAATCTCTCCCGATTCTAGTTCGATTCGCCACCATGGGTGTTTGAAGAGGGACGGTGTGGGCTAGATTTTGATGCCCAATCAGAAAGGAACAAAGTCAGCTTGGTTTTGGTGGCGCGACTGGTGCCCAGACGCAGCCTAGTTCAAGGGCTTTCAAGCTCTTTTGTGGTGTGTTGGTCAGCGAGAATAAGGGGTATCAGCTGGGTTTCATTAATCGGTCAGGAAGCTAGAGAGTTTAATGAGACCTTGAAGAGCTCAGTGTGTGAAGGAGAGCGTCTCAAGATGGACCCATAGAAGATTAAGATGTTGAGGGCCGTGAGGTTTTGGAGATTGATGGAACAGATGGGATTGGAGGAGGAGAGGCCAAGAATGTGCCTAATGGCTAGATTGATCAGCAATACCTTGAGTTCAAGATGATGGCTGAACCGGGGAAGGAATTAGCAAACGCCCAGAAGATGGCTGCAGGACGGATGACTATGAAGCGTGTTTAGCATTTTTCTCCGAACTAAAATTATACACAGGTTTTGGGGGGGACTTTTAAGCAGGCATGAGAGGTACTAAAGTGGTGGACCCGGATAAATTAATCCGGGTACTAAAATTCTAAAATTGTACATAAGGCGCCAAACATCAAATCCGTATTAAAATAGTACTATCCGGTGTGTATACGGGATGCCAAACGATGCCATAGGGTTTGGCATTGGAGTCACTGGAGAAGAGAGGGATTTGGGATTGGGTCGCCGAGAAGAGAGTGATTGGGGGTTGGGTCGCCGGAGAAGAGAAGAATTGGGCGGATTGAAGTTAGGGTCAATGGAGGAGAGAGATTGAGGGTGAGATCTGCAGTGTTTGTTTGCTAGAATAATGGAGCTGTTGGTGTTTGGTTAGAGAGGTAAGAATGATAGATGTTATTATTTTATTAGGTCACGTAGGTTGGTGAGTAAAACGGATACTCAGTAGTCAAGTATTATCCTAATAATAAAAATAGTGTTTTTGACAAGTTTTTTGCAAACAAAACACAATTACATTTGGTAGGAGACTTCAAATGTCCGAAGTGTTAAAAAACTCAGAGAGTCACAGTTTTTACTTAAAAAATTTTAGTACACCCTAATATTTAATACTATAAAAATAAACAGTTAAAATTAAAATATAGTCATCTATTTTTCATTTTCTTTATTCTTTTAGCCCCGACGTAAAACAGTATCCCCGCAGTACACCAAGAAGAAGTGAAGAGTTGACTCCAGTGACCAAGGCAACATGGTCAACGTATTTTTATCAAATAAGAACAAAATGATCAAAGTTACGACAACCTTTGTTATTATTTGTCTCCAACTAAAAAAGGTTCCAGCTCCCTTGTCGATCGATATTCCAAAACTATGGTCGGCATATATTTTAAAAAAAAATAGAAAATTTGACTTTTCTCTTTAAAATTTATTTTCTCTCACTTTCAACCCATCATATTTATTTTCTATAAGAAAAATTCATTGATTAGGGTCTAACTAAACAAGTTTTCTTAACTTGCTTGATGACTTAGATTATGTGTAATTTCTCTTCCAAGAGTACCCCATTATATTTTAACTTGACTTTAGGATGAAATTTTGGGGAATTGAATACTATTTTTGTCTCTACTTTATTAGGCTTTTTCAAATGGTTCTCACATTTTTCAAATGGTTTACAATATGTCGTTCTTTCAATTGTTGGAGCTCTACCATATTGCCTTTTCATTGTTCTGAGTTCTATATTAGACCTCTTTTCAGGTTTTGATTTGTTATGTTCTCATTTTTTATTCTTTACTCAGTTTGGTTCAATTCCTTATGTTATTTCTTGTTATTTTGATGATTTATATTAGTATTCTATAAAACAGAAAGAACATATACATTAATTTTTTTATCAAATATATGAAAAAATAATTTATCTCACTTATATGTTTTGTCATGTGCAAGAATTCATTTCATTTGGTGTTTCAATTCTGCACTTATTTTTATTTTTTGCACATAAATATAATGTACCTACATTTTTTTCTATGAATTAATTTACCTATGTTAATTATTTTATTTACTTGCACTATTTTTCTATGAATAATGCACTTATTTTTATTTTTCTATGAATTAATAATTTACATTTGTGTTTTGAATTACATATAATTTACCTACTTTACAACGTTTGAATCTTTTTGTTCAATGGTTTGAAATTTGGAAGACTAGAGAAATTTTAGGGATTTAAGAGTAGATTGTTGTCTTTTTGAATGTCCATCAAATTCAATATTATTAAAGGCTAGAAATTAGGGCTTGTTTAGGAAAAAAAACGCTTGGTTCCAAAAAGAGATGGATGGCATAGTTTGTAAATAAAAGATAATTCATGAGCAATTTTTATCCTACGTGATAGAGATTTTGAAAATTGAGTTTTAATTAGAAGTAAATAAATAGATGGGTTTTTGTCCAAACTATTAAAATTGCAAGGGCCTATTTCATAATGACCCTAAAAAAATTTGTTGAGTGGAAACTAAAACTCCAAAAGAGAGGAGAAAAAACTACTGAGAGACAAAATCTTTGGATAAACTCCAACGAGGATTTGGGAAGCCCAGACAAGAAATTAAATATGAATATATATATATATATATATAAGAATAATTAAATAAACAGGAAGAAATTAAGAAAAACAAGATTGAAAGATGATGACTAAAGGCCATAACTCTCCCCCTCCCGTTTTTCTCTATATTTTTTATGTTGCTTTAATATCGTACATTTTTTCTCGATTTTTCTTGCTTGGTCTTCAATCTGACACATATTTTTTTCTTCTCGATATTAATGAATAAATGATGAAAATTAAAGATAAGTAAACTGATACGTACCTGAAATTTGCAGAATATTCAACAGCTACTACTGGTGTGTTGTATGATATCTTCAGAAGAAAAAACGATGATCAATATCTCTGCATCGCCAACAAGATTGAGATGTTATATATAATTAAGATGGCCTTGATATTCCTTCTACTAAATAATCCAGCATGCATATATATTTTTCTTCTCTAAGAGTGCATGGCCTGAAGTAATTTCCAGTAATTAAGGAAGTATTTACTCTACGTAAAGCATGCAGTTTTCAATCAAAATGTAAACTGGATACAGCAAATTTATATATAAGCAAAAATATCTAGGGTTATTTAACCAAAAGAAATAAGTTCTTGCTAGGGTGGACCGTAAATTGGAATAACTTTGTGCATAGGTGGAAAGGTATAAAAACGATGCAATAATCTGCCTTTTATTTGTTTATTGTCAAAGCACTGTACATACTGATTAGTGACATAAGTTTTTGCAAAATTCAACTTATCTTCTCACCAAATAAATGCACATTGTACATATATACATCTTCTAGTTTCGTTTCAACAATTAGACTAGATGTAAATAGTTGAGTCTAATTCGTACATATTTGATAATGGTCATTGACTCCAATGAGTTAAAAATGGTCATTTTTTAATTTAGAGAAAGTAATATTAAAAGAATTAAGAATAACTTTGTCGTATTCTAAACCAAAAATGTAGTATGAATTGGCCTGAAACCTTTCACGCAATCAATACTTAAATCAGTTAAATCAACTGGTAGTGTATGCTGGCTTTGATCTTCACCTCTTCACAATTAACAACTATATCATATATGTATGGCTTTATGAAGTTTCAAGGAAGGTACAAAGCTTCTCCATGAATACGTGCTATATGTGGAAAGGGACTACTAGTAGTTTCTTTCATCCCCGCCATCTTTTTCTTGGTTTTTTTTTTTGCTTAATTTTTAATTTATCTTATTTGGTTCATCGATCTGTATGCTAGCTTTTAAGTGCGGTGACCTTTGCTTCTCAATTGGTTTTGGCACTGCTCATATATCCATGCGTATAAATTAAATGACCTTCGATCGGGACAGTCGTCACAGGCTGTCTTATAAACTTTCTTCTGGTTTAGGGTGCATGATTTCACGTCCAAGTAATCCAACACCTGTCCTAATCCAGTTTATCTTTTAGGTTACTCTTTATTTTGAAAGACCTCTAATTAGTTTTATAGAAGGACTCTATAAAATTCGAGTTATTCTCAATCTGTGACAGGTTGCATTGAGAGGTTACCTTACACTATTATATAAGGACTTGTCCATTCTCAATAGTTTGAACATTCTAGTTTGTTGAGAGTAGAAGACAATCTTGATTCTTTGTCGACAAATGTCTTCATCATCTGCAGGTAAGTTGAGCTTAATTACTTGCGTTTAGTCCTAATTACTTCGTAAAACTAAAGTTATTAAGAGATAAATTGATAGACAAGCAACAATGGTCTCAAAATCTTAAGTTGTGAGAATGGGCCACCAATAAATATCAAGCTTAAATACCATTTCTTGCGTGCAAATTCATCTTGTAGTTGGAGAAGCAGACCCAAACATATAGGTGGAGCCTCACATCACACCATGCAAACCAACAAAGAAGTGGTATCGAAAATCGAAACACACATGTCCTAGCCTCTTGCAAAGCATACCCAAATATCATCATGTTATTAGACAACCAATAGCCTTAAAAACTTAAGCTTTTAAAGAGTGACCTCTAATATATATCAAGACGTACGTTAACAGGATGCTAGATGGGGCGGATGTCATCATTAATCACATACTAGCCACTTAATGTTGAAGCAGATGTCCTATATCGGAAACATCATGAAGTTAAATCCCCTTATATTAAATGGTTTCATTACTAATTGCATCTACCTAGCCAACAACCAATTTTTAGAAGGATCAAGTAATGCTTGCCATCTATATCTTTGTTTACTTTTGTCTCTTTAATTGACAAGGCCCATCTTCTAAAGATGTAAATTCACAGCCAAAATGGATGTTTTACATCCACTTAAATTTGTTCCTTGAAAAGTTTTTCGGCCAACAAAAAATGTAAAATGTTCATTCGAAGACATTTTGCATCTCCCATTAGACCTCTAGGTAATGCTATCTTAGAATCAAATATGAAGTTGCAGCCAGGATTTGATCTCTTTTTATTCGTTTCCCATGTAAAGTGATTGCAAATTTGAATTAATGCAAAAGAACAAACATGAATTATCCATGAAAGATATATATATATACCTACCTTAGCGAGAAACCAATAGAAGGAAATTTCCAAGAAACTTCGTGTATAAGAAAATTGAAGTTACCGAGAGTAGTGACTTAAAAGATCGAAGCAGCTGTCCTCCCGGGAAAATGCAGAGAAATTAGACGATCAGATATACTTAGGTTTTGATTCGATTCCAGATGTCGAAAAGTAGAAGAACAACTTCAAAAAGATAAGAGTAAAAAGAGGGCTTTTGCATCAATATATATTCTTCCTAACAATTTCAAGACATGCATCTTCCAAAAACTGACGTACTTACATTGATGCAAATATACGGCAAAAACGCGTTTCGATCAGAGAATATATATATCATCAAAAGTGATGGACTGAATAATATTGTTGTATATAATTATAATTCTGTGTGTGTAACTTCTAAGGATGACATTTGTGGACTGAAGATGGGATTTGTCATAATAATTTGGAAAATAGTCAAAAGTACTCACCATTTGCCTTCTTAAATCAGAAACACTCACTTTTTAAAAATTTAATCAAAATTACTCAACATCGACACCATATAGATAGCGTATCAACATATATATATATGTCGATATTGTATTGATATAGTGTCGACATTGAGTACTTTTGATTAATTTTCAAAAAGTGAGTGTTTTTTATTTTAGAAGGCAAATAATGAGTACATTTGCCAATTTTCCTAATAATTTGAACTCAGAGATTAGGGGTGGGTGTCGGGTGGGTTGGTTCGGTTAGACTTTAATCTGTTGGCCAACCCAATAAGCTCAAGTTAGAATTGTTCAAACTCATTGTCACCCAAGAAAATTGGCAACCCAACCCACCCAAACCATTCTTAGGCAGGTTCCACGGGTTGGGCTTAATTGGTTTCTTTTCTTACTCCTAATGTGAGTATGAGAGACAAATAATCAATACTTACGTCAAACTAAGTCTAAATCATGTGAATTTGATGTTGTTATATCATTACATGTTACTAATACATAAATTTCACTATTCAAATCAAGAATTAATAAACAAGTGCATTTAAAAATTATTAAATTTTTTGTAAAAATCTATTTAATATATATGTATGTTTAAGAATAATTGTCATTTGGGTGAGTCGGTTTCTATTGGATTAATGATACGTCAATCCAACCCAACCCACATATTGAACAGGTGGTTCGGTTGACTAACTCAACTCACCACTCATCACCGCACATCTTTTGTTTTGTACGTCCATATTTTCTCTGTACTATATATTTTCGTTGAGACGCCTGTACTATATATATAAAAGCAAGACTTGTACAATTTTGTCCAAATTAAGGGATTTTTTTCTGTAATATATTGGATATGTTTACTTAAATATACCCATATATAAATTTGGTCGAAATATATATACTTTTTCCCACAAGAAAAATTGAGTGAAAGAAAAACCCTTAAAAGACAATAATAATTAAAGGCTGCCATCTACTCCAATATATTCCAGGTATATGTGTCTTCAATTCCTACCTGGCTAATGATCTTATAGATCAACAACTAATTAACAGGTATCATGCAAGGGTCGGGGGCCCTATCTGAGAGATTGATTGGTTGGTAAACAAATTTTAGGATCACAAATAACCAAATTAAACCAACAACTCCATAATTATTACTTCTGTTGTCATCCGCCCCAAAGCATGTATGCGTTTAAACTTTAAACGTTCTCTGTTGTTGTTTTTTCCTTAATTTTCTTTCTTCTTTTTCTTATAAAATATTCAACTTTTTTTTGGCATTTTTGTGAAGATCAAAGGGATCGATATATATATTGAAGTTATTTTGATGTCTTTTAGTTTTATTTTCCAAGCAAGGCTGACCATTAAAGTCACCGAATATGACAGATGCAAAAATGAATGAATTCGTTCCAAGTCATTAAATATACATAGTATCCGCGTCTTTATTCTAAGCATGTTTAAAAAAAAGAAAAATTCCATGTGACTGAAATTGCTTGGTAATAATCATATCCCAAATATTATATGGATAAATATGTAGTACAGAAAGTCTTAGCTCAGCAGATGGCTTTTGATATAAATGTGGAAAAAGTAGACCAAACTTTAAGTTCGGGGGGACAAGGCCAGAGCATAACACATAATTTTCTTGCCCTACAAGCTTCATTTAATTTAGGGTTGCATTATAAATCAGAGACATAGTAGATAAGCTTAATTATGCAGGTTTAATTCCTTTGTAAATCTACAAAAGCTAACTGAAGTTATCTACCAAATATCGATATATATATAGTACTACTATAGATTGATGATATCTGGTAGAAAACATCTTGATATATCCATATAATGTACGTAGCAGTACTAAAAGTTCTAGCTTTCGATCGCCGGCCTGCTCCGGCAACGGCAAGTCGCTCATGAGTTATAGAATGAAAGTTTCCACGCGTGATCCTTGCTCACCCCTAAGACCCCGGCACTTATATTAGCGTCTTTTCCTGGTAATTTTCCTTTTGGAAATTGACTGGTCATCACAGTGTCAGTGTCTATAAAAAATTCTACATCTCTATCCACAACTCCACTTGATGATAATTCGATGAAAGCTGTACGGCCGGGATGGACTATTATTTTTCCACTGATGTCCAGCCTGCATATGCAGGCAAGACAACAGCCACACACAGTACGTCAATGTTTTTTCTTCTTTTCCTAGTCCCCTAAAATTTCCACAAGACTAGTTCTGTTTATGGCTTTATGCACTATGGTATGTAGCAAACATGCACGCCAAGTCTCTGGGATATTATATATAGATTATCATATATCATCATTGGCCGGACAAATAAATGAAATATGTTTGAAGTGTTTCTGCTTAACTAACGAATAACTAAAGTGGGCAAATTTCTTGATCCCTTTCTTTTTGGTAGAAAAAGAAAAGAACAGTTTGATGAATCGTTTTACATGATGGGCATCTTGACACCGCAACATGGTGTTACAATTCTACTCAACTTATAATACGTGTCTTTTATTAATATACTCTAGAAGTGGGACATATGATATCAACTATATATCGTCCCCTCATATAATAACACGTGAAATGGTAACATCACTTGGCAAAGTGTTCCTGGCACACACAAATTTCTCATCCTTTTGCAACCAACCAATACCGAAAAATTAACTACATATATAGGATAATATGTGCATCCCCTCCTACCCCTAGCAAATAATAACATATTTTCACTACATAAACTTTATAGTCGGAACCGCTTAATTTCTTAATCTTCATTTGAAGATTATTCCTGTAAAAAATCATTCAAATCAGAGATAGTTTATGCATTCAAATGTATGGAACAAATCGGCAGTGGGAGATTAAGTAACATATTTATGATGAACTCGTTCATTTTTTGATACATTTAAATGACTCTAGGATGAAAGTCTAGCTTAAATGCTTATAACATTTTGAATCTCTCCACTAATGCTAATTGGTTTTAGAATATATACTCATGTTCAAACATAGCATCAGACCAGCAATCACACGGTCTAATATGCTCTCATGTCATGAAAGTGTAGCCTAAATTAACGAGTTCATCATAAACAGGTACTATTTACGATGAATAGGGTGAGCAAATACAAAAGATTTTTTATTTTATGAAGGTGAAAAGGAACAAAATTATTTGTACTATTTTGTACATTCCAATACAAGTAGAACTCACTAATGTGTTCCACACTAAGGTAAATCCTATTCCTACGTGTTTAGAGAGATGTATAAAACATATAGTCGATCGGTTGAAATGTTTGATATATATATATACACACACACACATGATAAATGACCTCTCTCCCTACCTCGTTTGTAGTAGATGGAGTGAGGACACACTTTCCTCGCAGGCTCATCTCGTCATGTGAAACCCTAATTTATAAAAGACATATAGATATGGATGCGTTGGCTAGCACTGCGTTGCTCTGCACAAGATCAGATATGGGTGAGTCACATGCTGCAGTTCGTTTGGACGTCCGGTTTGGGTTGGCATGTCTAGGTCATTTGGCCACATTGGTATTATCTTCGGTGTCATTGAAGTGTCAGATGACTCAGATCTTTTTAGACACAACAAAAATGAAAGTGTTCATGGTTCGAGGTCAAGTCAAGGTAACTAATGAGACGGAGACATTAAAGAAGAAAGAAAACACAAATGCATACTTAAGAACCGAGAGTGCTACCAATCTTCTCTTTTAAATTTTATTACGGACATTTAAATTGTTTGTTTTAGGTCATTTAAAAAAAATTATATTTATAAAAAAGATTTAACAAAATTTAAATCACTTGTTTGTTTGTTTTAAGTCATCTAACTTGTTATTCAATAATAAACGAATTTGCGTTTTTCGATTACACACTAAAATCATGACAGCGTTAATTGAACCGTTAAATAATTTTTGATGTGGTTGATTTTGTTACATAATTAATTGATCTTAAAATGGTAACGTAGAAACTAAATAGTTCTAATCATCAAGTAAAATTGCATGATTGTACGCATAAAGGAGAACATTAAAACAAAACAAACAAAAAAATAGTTAAAAAGGAAGATTGCTAATATCCCCTTTAATGATGAGATAAGCAATATGTAGGCCTCCCGTATAGTATAATACTCTAGGTAAATTGTTCAACTACTCTGATATTTATAACTCCACCTAATTTTGACTCTCTATAAAATTTCACTTCATCTTCCTTGCTAATTATCCAAATCAGTGGGGGCATTTTTGTTGATGGCGTTTGATTTTTTTTTTGTCAAAATTATAGCTTTGAGAGATAGAGATCATTGTACCATTCCATTCAACTGTGTCTGAGCCTAGGAGGAAAAGTTATATAAAAAGAGTAGTTGAGCTGCTTCTCTAACAACCATGACTGACAACCACATTTGCCTGCTTCCCGGCACCTTCGAATTCGTCATGGAATGGAAGAAAAGAACTTAGAAGCCTACCAAGTGATGATTTCCAGCCACATGCATGTGAGACATATAATGCATACTCACGCGCATACAAGACTGCATGAATATTCATGCGCCTACATACGGCTGTTTTTTCATGGTTAACTTTAGCCTAAGCTCCCAAAAGCTTGAAACTTACAAGGACATGGTTAACTTTAAAATTTCCAACCTACTTTGTGTTGGAAAAGTTAGCAATTTGGAGTATTTTAAGTTAGAGTGTTATGGTATTTTTCGTGTTGGCGGTTTTTATAGTAGGATAAGAATTATGATCTTACTTTCCTATAATTTAATATGGTTTGCAATTGCTTTCTTGTTTGTTAAGATGTGAGTCTTTTAAAAATACACCTTGTAACTTAGTCGGTACGAATTACGTCTATCAAAATATAGTCTTTTCAAGTTTTACGTGTAGCTTTCTTGACAAATATGTATATTCTTATTTCTTTTGAGTCATTGAAATAATAGTAAAAGTTTGTAATCAGTTTTTCTCGTTTCTTTGATTTTTTAACACTTTGGGCTTTGCTATTACAAAACAACATCCCTTACTTCATGTTCAAGCTACGGATTTATGGTGATTGGTTGACAAAGTCCTCCCGTAATCCCCACAAAAGTATCTTTATAAATTGTATATGGTCCAACTTCCAAGCTTCGCTTCAATTGAAAGCAAGGGATATTTATATTTTATATGTAGAATGTGCAAGAATTTCCAGTTTTCTGTTTTTGGTAAAGTTAATTGCTTTTGGAAAAACTAAAATATCTGTGTTCTTTTAATATCCGTTAGCTTGTTTGAATGCTCAGTGTGTTGATATCCTTTTTTTCCCTCATGAAGCATCGAATGTAATCTGTGTAAGTTACCGTTGCTTTCCCTTTGTCAAAAGCTAACAGCATATCGGAAAGAAACTACAAGCAGTTAAGTGGATATCAACTATTAAAGAATTTGGTTGAGAAAATACGCATACGTTATTGAACGTACCCTTTAGGTTGCTGGTATTGAAACTCTAAAAATTTCATCATGCATTCTTTGTGAAAACACGAGGGAGAAAATTGTACTTCAAAGAGTGCAATGATTGTGTGTGTGTGCACAAGTCAGTTATGCACTACTCTTGATTTATAAAAATATTGATGGAGAAATTGCACTTTGGAGAGTACAATACCATGAGCGCACCCGCCACTTGACCTAAAAAAAGTGAAACATGTGAACTACAAACACATATTAAGAGACGTAAAAGCACGTGTGGCTGTTGGGTCAAAAGCATGAGCAGAAATATCCAAACCAGCGATGGGCAATTTGTGGAGACGTCGAAAATCTCTAACTCATTTCTATTCTCCCATTTTGGAACGCTATGTTTTTTCACTTTTGGGGGTAAGGAATGACATCTGTCAAATTTCATCTTGTCAATTTATCCAATTTGGGCCTAGCAATGGTTTGGTTTCATCACACTCTGGCATTGGGCTGGCAAAGTAGTAACTCTTAATTGGGCTCAATACGTGGGGGCCTAGATATTACTTATCCAATAGGAGGTATATATCTAAACATAAACCCAAAGAAGTGATTAAGATTTGAAAACATTTATCCTTGCACTCGAGGTTTTCATGTGCAGTTGCACATTCCGCCAATAACACAACGAGTTCACCTCATATGGAAAAAGAAGCACCAGTCACGCATAAACTACTTGCGGCTAGACATAAATTTTTTTTAAAATCAAAGTCTCTGGAGTTGACAATTACTAGCACAAAAAGAACAGGAAAAGACATAAAATTTTTTTGAAAACCAAAGTCTGCGGAGTTGACAATTACTAAAACAAAAAGAAGAGACAAATAAACTCAACTCATCACAAAAATAATTTGATGTACAATCTTCGGACCACAGTTTAAGAGAAAAATACTATCAAAGGACTGGAGCCAGCCTTCCATGTTTAGGAGGGGAATAAAATGGCTCGTCCCATCGATATCAATAACAAGAGAGTTATAAATAAACTCTAAATAGGTAGAAGCTAGCCCTTTCGTTGAAAACTTTGTAAATATAAAATAGGCCGGTATCATGCTAGGGTCCAGGAAGAATATGTTTCTGCAAGTGAATACCGTTCTTGACTTGTGCCTTAAGGAAAGCTTTCCAGTTAATCTTCATCAGAATAATTGAACTTGACCGAGTGTGACTGCAGATCAATCTGCCCTCCTCTGTATGTCCCACGCTTCTTCTTGGTCTTTTCATGCCGAAAATCCCTACACATTCAATGGAAGGCATAATTAAGAAACAAGTGCCTAAAGACCACAAGGAATTCTAGTGTGTGCATGCACACGTGCGTGTGTGAATGAAGGACATAAAGCTTGAAATTAACAGGAAGCATCACAATCGGCTCAATAGAAATAATATTTTTTTATTTTTGAATATTTATGTTTAAGAGTGTCAAATCATTCAGCTCTTTATGTACACAAGAAATATATTTTAAAATCTTTTCCCTGTCCACACTCTAGTAGGACAGATATAAAAATTAGTTCAAGAGTCCTGTTCTCCTGGGCAGCAGTTTTTGCGAAACTGTGAGCAGCAATTAATTTGCACTACAGTGTTGGATTACAAACAATGGGAGTGGGTTATTAGCCATAGGATCCATAAGTTGTGCACAGGCACTCAAAAACAGTGCATTAGTTGAAACTTGAAATACATCGGAGTTTACCCAACAAAACCACTTTCACTATAGTAGAGGTCCACAAGAGAAAAAGAGAGGGATGGTTAGAGTTGAAGAAATAGGAGAGAGCAAAGAGAGGTGGATGCTTATCCCTGTTTTTCTGGAAATAACTTAACTCTAACTTACGCATTAGAAAATGTGGAAAGACCTAAAATTTTGATTAATACAAAAAAATAAATTCATTTGCATAGAAGTAACATGTTTTTTTTTTAACAGTATTATATATTACAATTATTTCCTAACAGACAATATGTTCAAAGGATTTATACCATTTATGTTTGTCACACCTTTCACAGCCGATCATCTAACCCTTAACCCTTTCCCTTTTCTAGTATGATGATGGGTTTCTTCTCTGAAAATTTTAATCTACTGAACCCCCATTCCATTCTTTATCCAAGTTGATTTCCAAGGCAATATGAGGGGTCTCCGTTCAAATGAATTAACACACAAGAGACATCTAAATGTAGCTTTGATTACAAGTCAGCTAGATGACTTTTTTTCACTATGAACCCCACCGGTTGTTTACCCAATTAACACCCATACTAACTGTCCGTCAACTTATAACCTTTGCACAGCCTGACTCCAACTTAAATCAAATAACTCCTATTACATTTTAAGCCCTTCACTAAACATGACCAAACCATCTCAAACAATTATTCCTCACAATTCATTTTATCCATCCCGACCCGATTGTATATATATAGATTGTTTATCTTGACACTCATTCACATGAAATCTTTTTCTCAACTACACTGTCTGAGGCACAACTCAGTTCAATGGGCATGCTAGTTTGAACTTGCCAGTGATGTGCACTTTTTTCATAATTACGAACATTTTTGTGCCACCAAAAATAGTAGGCCTTGTAGCAATCCATTAAGCTTCACAGGTGTTTTAAAATCATAAAATACTACTATTACATATGTTATCTAATATAACCATAAAAGGTTTCACCAGATAACTATGGTGCAAACTGCAAACTTATTTCGGTTTTTAATCCAGCCAACCACCTACAAGATTTAACAAAACAAAAGGAAACAACAATTTGGACACCAAAAACTGACCCACTCTCCAATAGAGGTGTGCCCTACAATTGTATGTGGGAGCCACCTGTATCAGAGTGTCGGTTTTGTTTATCTAGCATTACTCCAAAAGGAAAAGCAAGATGATAATTCAAAAGAGCACAAAACAGTTTAAAATACAACAATGTCTTTAGTTAACATTAATAAACAAGTGGCAGTCAGACTACACACCTTCCTCTGACTTGCCCCAGAATCTCTTGTGCTTTTGCACCGTAGCCAATCTCTGCACCATCCTGCACAGAATTGAAAGCAAGAAATTAGTTGACAAAGATAAGTACAGAGTACAAGAAAAGAATACAGAAGCTAATCAGTCTCACACCTTTGCCCAGTAAGAATTATCTCGAAGCTTCTCATCAACAAATTCCACCTCATCAGCTTTTACTCTTTGAAATGCATTAACAGTCTTTGGCTGCAGTAACAGCATTTATCAACATTGTTTAACCCTGAAGTTTCATAAGTATAATGTACAAGAGAGAAATAGAGAAAAGGAAACAAACATCAATCCAACAACAGCATCAAGTGCCGCATGTGAAACTCATGCATAATATAAAACACAATAAAAGTTGAGAAGAAAGTTTCACAAGAAAAAAACTCATTTGAAATGACTTAGTGAACAGTAAAAAAAATACGACTTCAAACCGCCTCCAAAATCACTAAAAATTACATCTAAATAATACTAGGACAAAATAGCTTGAATCAAATTCAAAAGTAACAAATGAAGATAAAGAGTTCAATTTGAGACAAGTTTTTCATTGATTCACAAATAAGAAAATGAAGGAAATGCATTTGACATGACATGTAGAACCTAGAGAATCTCAAAAGAGGCTTCATGAATAGCTCACATCTCAAATGGTTCCTATTACACATAAAGACAAAGGAAATACCTCAGCTGAACCATTGTGTTGCTTCTTGCTTTTCTTTATCAAAGACTTCTCAGAACTTTTCTCTAGGTCACCAAAATTTTCAGCTTTTCCTTGCGATGCATCATTATTTGCTGGTTGCTCACTTCCCTTGGATGCTTTTAAACCCTCTACCTTTCTACGCTTGGATTCTTCATCTTCTTTGTTGTCGGCAGGCTGTGAATCATTTTCTTCAGAAGCTAATCTTTTTCTTTTTTTGGAACCTTTATTCTCCTTATCGGTAGCATCCACGTCTGATATCTTGAAATCATCTTTTCCAGAACTAGTTCCATTCGTATCTCCTATGCTAAGTGCCTTCCCATTCTCACCACCTAAACTTTCAGAAACCAAACCATCTTTCTTTTTCTTCTTACTTTTAGGTTTGACACTCTTCTCATCCATTGGATTGTCATCGGCAATTGATTTACCAATTTCATTTGCATCATTTTTTCCTTCCAAGCCATGCTGCTCTGCACCAGCACTGACAGAATTGGTACTTGATTTGTTCTTCTTTTTCTTCTTATCCTTTGGTTTCTTCTCTATCTCAGAATCACTGACACCGTTTTCCTTTAAAGGTTCAGTTGCGCCAGGAAATTGCTCTGATTGATGTTCTTCTGCTGCACCGGCAAGAGAACCAGAAGCTATCTTGGACTTCTTTGCCTCCTTGGATAACTTATCAGCCTTTACCAGCAATTGGAAGGCATCCTTAAATACTGTGCAGAATTAAAAGACTAACATAAGAGCTATATAAAAATAATAAACATATAACTATACCTAAGACTCATACTCATACACATACGCTAGAGAGAGAGCTATATAAAAATAATGAACATATAACTATATCCTAAGACTCATACTCATACACATATGCTAGAGAGAGAGAGAAAGAGAAAGAGAGAGAGAGAGAGAGAGAGTCCAAACATAATTGTAAATTCCTGCATACCTTTCTCCTCGCTGTGGACATTTGTGCCTCCACTACTACATAACAAAGAAACACAAGTAAAATTAGAATAGAAACTGAAATTTAATGTTTAACTAAACAGCAGTATGATCACCAAATGTATTTGAGGCATTATGGCAGTCTTCCAGACAGCATCGGGATTCTTCCCATTAGATTTCATGCCAGTGATTGCCATCAGCACAATTCTAGGATGCTAAACAAAAACCTAAGATAACCCTCTAAAACCACATGTGACAACTATTGTTTAAAATATCATCCTTTAATTTAAAACTGCTTAAGCATTAAAACAAAATCAATCACAGTCGCGATAACATTGATTTCCTACTTTACAGAACACTACATAAACATCAAATCCCAAATATCTATATACCATGAAAGATTAGCATAACACCATCCTTCTTGCTACCTCCACATCATTGAACATCCAAAAAAACAGAAAACAAAAGTTCTGTAATTTATATTGCCACCAACAAACTATCATCTGTATTAAACTCATACCGTTTGAATACTTTAAGTAGACGTGTGCAAAGATTAAAAGAATCATTTCAAAAGTATTGGAGAAGATATTACAATTGACGACTGTCTAGTGTCTTCATATACATTCATTAAGAAAAGAAAGGAAAGTTGAAGCATTGATCAACTTACCACATCTCAGAATACTTGCAGTACATTTCTCCCAAATCCAGAAGCGAATCCTTCACTTCACTTTTCTGCAAAAGGGTCAATAACCAATTTTGAATTCAATTCACTATCAACCACAGAATACAGTATAAACTTATAATAACTAAAGTCTATCTTCTGGGACAATGTTACGAAAACATCATAACGGATACGAAAATTGATACTGGATCAATTACTTAGGGTCCAAAACAAACAGAAAAAAATGCTACAGAGAATGCTTTGATCAATTAGGGAGTTTTCGAAGACGGTTTCTATCAAATTTCGAAACAACTTTCTGAGAATGCAACAATAAAAATTCATGTATGCTCTGCATTTTCATTTTTTTTCTAGGCAACCAAACAGACAAGTGCCCACCTCGATTCCAGCTTCAGAAAGGAACTTTTTCAAGGTTTTGGAGAACCCATTGCTCTCCAGGAACCGAGCCACGGCGCGGAGGAGTGGACCCTTCTGGTCGGGACTCAGAGTTTGGGCTCCGTCGGCAGAGCTATTGGGCTTGCTGTGCTTCATGTCTCGGTTTGCGAGCAGAACTTGGCGAGGCTTGAATGCGAGAAGGGTAGGGTTGATGGCGTCGTACTGCGTGCTTGTTAGGGATTTGGGCATGCGAGGATTCTGAGTAGCTTTATTGGAGGAGGACGAGGAGGGAGAAGGCTCCAACGCCGACTGAGGGTTTTAGGAGGAATTAGGGTTTATTTGTGGCTCTGAAGTTTAATATTCAGACAAGGAATTTTGCATAATTACGAACAATGACATTATCTTGGAAGAATTTCCTCCAATGCACATCACTGTGCATTTTATTTACACAATTTAATAATAACCATTAGATTGAAATGGACAAATGAGATGAAGAATTTGTGTTTCAAGTCACAACCGGGTAAAGAAACCCATAAAATGAAATCCACTTACAATTTGGTCCTATGTCCATTGTCTCAGTCTCTCAACTCTCTCACAATCGTTTGATTTGGAAGTTAAGAAAGGGCAATACACACTCACACAACATAATTTTTGTTTGTTGGCAACCTCTAACCGCGACACTCTCGCAACTCTATCTCTCTCAAACCTTTTTATAAAGCTGAGTTGCAAAGAAACATTTGACGAAAATAGTTTGTTGAGATAATTTAAGTTAACTAAGTCCAATTTAAACTTCAATAGTATCGAATAAAATTTAATATAAATTGTTAGTTAACAGATGAAATGGTTAATCCATTAATATAACAGGTTGGATTTGGATGATTAGTTAGCTTAACCGGTCGGATTTAGATCACCCATGTAAAAAACAGTTTTTGGGTCAATCCGACCCAGATCCATTAAACGCAATGCATTGTCAGCTCTAGATTATTGCCACCACCTAAAACCCTAATTTCTATTTACCTGCAGCCGCACACTTCTCGGTCTTTCCAACTCTTCTCCTTCTCCTGATACCATTTTTGCAGAGAGAGAGAGAGAGAGAGAGAGAGAGAGAGAGAGAGATGGGCGAAGAAGTGAAGGCGGCGCCGGTGGTTCCGGAGTCAGTGTTGAAGAAGAGAAAGAGGGAGGAGCAATGGGCTCTTGCCAAAAAGCAAGACCTCGAATCTGCGAAGAAGAACAACTCCGAAAACCGCAAGCTCATCTACAACCGGGCCAAGCAGTACGCCAAGGAGTACGATGAGGAGGTACATCTACACATACAAATACACCGTCGTTTGATTAGTATTGTTCAATTTATTTAGTCAGCTTTGAAATTGGTGTTGGGATTTCAATTGGGTTTCCCATGGCATGATTTGCCCAATATTTTTTTTCAAAATTTTCAGCGAAAGGAGTTGATTCGATTGAAGCGCGAAGCGAAACTGAAGGGTGGGTTTTATGTAAACCCAGAGGCCAAGCTGTTGTTCATCATCAGGATTCGTGGGTATGTATGAATTTGGTTTAATGCTGATTGGGTTTGTATTTGGTTTAGTGCTGATTGTGATATTTGTCCTTGCTAATTTCTGTTTTTTAACATTCAGAATCAATGCCATTGACCCAAAAACTAAGAAGATTTTGCAGCTTCTTCGTTTGAGACAGGTAAAACCCTGATCGAATCTCGTATTTCTGAAATGGGTAATTGCAGTAGAGTAATAAAATGCAAGTAATGTTTCAATTCTCTGGTTTTCATTCTTTTTTCGGGTTGTTGCAGATATTCAATGGCGTGTTCTTGAAAGTAAACAAGGCCACATTGAACATGCTCCACAGGGTTGAACCCTATGTGACCTATGGGTATGTTATTTTTTTCGTTTCGAGCTTTGTAGTCTCATGATCGTTATTTCTGGGTTGTTTGTTAATTTTATGTAATGGACTTCAGGTATCCTAATTTGAAGAGTGTCAAAGAGTTAATCTACAAGAGGGGTTATGGTAAACTTAACAAGCAGAGAACTGCTTTGACTGACAATTCAATTGTTGAACAGGTAGAGAAAGTATATGATTAGTAAAGTTTAATAACTTGATCAAATTTTCTTTAAACACACCGGCATCCTTACGCACTAACATGTGAAATCACAGGCTTTAGGAAAGTTCGGAATTATCTGTGTGGAGGACCTTATCCATGAGATCTTGACTGTCGGGCCCCACTTCAAGGAGGCAAACAACTTCCTCTGGCCATTTAAGCTCAAGGCGCCTCTCGGTGGTCTGAAGAAGAAGAGAAATCACTATGTTGAAGGTGGTGATGCTGGAAACCGTGAAGACTATATCAACGAGCTCATCAGGAGGATGAATTAGATTTATGCAAGATATTCTTCTTTTTGAAATTTTGAGGTGTTAACTTGTTTTATTTCGTGTCAATCAACTTTATAAGACTTATAGTTTCTTTACAAACATGGTTTGGCTTTGATTTTTCTTACCATGAAATATTGTGGAATGCAAGTTTTGGAGCATTGGATTCTCAATACTAGTCCTATTTCATGTAGTTGATACCAGCATTATACAAAGTATTAAATAGACGTATGCATTTTGTATCGTTGACAATGTACTACCCTTTTGGTTTGAAGGTACGAGAAAACAAATTATATATCCTAATTTATCACAAAAAGATTCGAAGAACGAAGATTTACATTTTTGCAGAAAAATCTAAGGTTTAGGGTCTAGTGATTTTTTTCTAAAATTTTTTTAGAGAATCAAAGTTTAGCACTCCAAAGATATGAAGAATGAAGATTTAGGGTTTAGGGTTTTGTTTTGCTTACCTATTGAAGATTCAAGAGACTGATAGCTTGATTTGTTGTTGGCATCGGAACTTTGTATGAATCAAGTAGTTGGGCATTAAAGCAAAAACACTATCTGCTCGCTCTCACAGCCGTTCCTCTAACCCTTAGAGGCTTTCTCTAGTAAAATTATTAGATCATTTGACCTAACAGAATCTAATGGCTCTTGTTTAGATATGAACTTAAATGTTCACTTTTGGTGTGCATTGAATAAATTTCATCGACGCTTAACCCTTCCCCTCTTCTGGTATGATGACTCTGGATTGTCTTCTTTGAGCATCTTAATCTAATGAACCCCATCCATGATAACTTCATCATTATGAGATTATGATCCACGTGACACGCTCTAATTGAGTGTGATTATTTGTGCTTCCACAGTATATAACATACATGTTTGCCACAGTTTAAGAGTCGATCCTCTAACCCTTAACCCTTCCCCTCTTCTAGTATGATGATGGGTTTCCGCTCTCAAACGAATAAAGGATAGAAGAAACCTCCAAATGTAATTTTGATTACAAGTTAGCTAGATGATTGTGGGTTTATATTTACTATTCGGAAGTTTTTCGATTTTCAACTTTTTAGTACCAAAAGTTTTATTTTATTTTATATATTTTGTCTCACTTCGAACCGAGACATTGATATTTTATTATTTGCATACATCCGTTAGTCTATCTGTTAAGTGCTCAGTTAAATAATGGCAGTTACAAGCCATTGTCCGAAGGTCTATGTGGCTAATTCTATATATCAAGTACCGCTGGATATTACAAAGAATTATTCGCCAAAAGAAAATTTGAGATGGTATAACAGATGTTGATGCTTCTAATGCCACTGATATGGATCCCCCATGTCATCGTATTCACTCCAAACAGTAACAAGGACAATTTAAGCCAATTATTTATGGTGTTATTTGATTTGATATGTACTTACTTCCCTGTTCGTAAATGAATAAGCGTATTTCATATTTCCAACTGGGATTGTGGTTTTCATTATTTGCCTCTTACTGCAAGTTGCAAAGTTATTGGGCCTCTCATGAAGGGGACTAGCTACAGTGCTCGCAAGCAAATATTCAAAAGTAGAACAATGGCTGCGGTAGCTCTTTTCAAGAGTATTGTTAATGAAATTCGTAATTCGTGTAGGAAAGGATAAGCAATACAACTAAATTGGGTATTTCCAACTCAAATTACAAATGATAATTTTATTAAAGCAAAGGGTAAACAATACAACTAAAAAAGTACCAATACGGTTACCTTACATATTTTGAGACAAATTAAGTCATTCACAAGAATACTTTAAGCCAATTAAGGCTTGAAGCCAGTAGTCAGGCTCACTAGGTTTCACTACGGCTCTTCTTGCGATTTCTCGATCTCCAGGGTGGGCTATATCGGGATTCTCACCACAACACCAACACACTATTTCAGCATAACGGCCAACTTTTGCGCCCTCCGGGCACATAGACGCCCACGGGCAATGCAAATAAAAGTGGTCATCCTTCTCACAAAGCAAACAGCGGTTCAATGTTCTGGTTTTATCTGCAACTGAACCAAAAAAACAAATCAACAATTCTGACCACACAACCTACATGGAATGCGTAATAAATACAATTATATATAAAGCATATTCAAGGGAACGTCGGAGCAAGTTACTGAGTATGGGTCATGATTGAAGATAAACTAATTAGCAGCACTTATTCAGACCTTCAGTTTTTATGGGTACAGTACAATGGCTTCAGTTTCAATTTGCAGCTATTTCACTTGTCCAATGCCATTGCGAATTAAGTTTTTACAACAATCCACTTGATAAGGACTTGATTTTTAATTGAATCGTTGATGAAACATATATATATTAATAGAGACGCTAGCTTGCAGCAGATTGATGAAATGACATATTTATGATCGATCCCATCGACAAATTACTAGTTAACTTGACATACATTATCCTATGGGGTTATGCATCATCAACATGCACAAACAAAACTAAACAACTAGACTAACCAAGTTATATAACTTGAAAAACCAATCCAAAAATTTGGCACGGTACTTTTTAAAGACAGTAACAATAGATCTTTAGGCCTCTCAACCAATAGCTATGTCAACCACTATAACCTATCCTAAAGAAAAACCTAAATTGTAGGACTTGAGTACATTATTAACTAACAGTGGGCACAGCAGCTGGATTTATACATTACACACACACTTTTCAGCAACTGAATTAATTCCCAAATCAACACAATGGATTACGGGGGTAAGCTAGAATGCAGACATAATAATTAGGTAAGCCAGGCATACTGAGTCGTAGACGACTAATATAAGTAAGCCATCCACCCCCTCATCCAAATACTGGAAACAGAAAAGTAATTAGCAGAGCCGTCATGGCGGAGTAATTAACCATTTTTCTTTCTACAAACAATCCAATTCAATAAAAGTTTGATTCGTTCATCTTGCAATTAAATGTTGCCCACATATCAGTTTCAAAAACAACTACGAAAGCAACTTACAACAATGAGCAAAATTTTGTTGAGTACTACTCAATTAAATTTAACATTTTCGTTAGACAGAGAATATAATATATTTCTTTAAAACTAATTTCATATCAAAAATAAATTATTACGATATCAATCAAAAGAAATTATACTACTTTCCTAAGTAAATAAAATATAAATAAAGCCAACTTTCAATCACAGAAATTTTAAGTACGAAATCAAATTCTGGCACCAAAAATAAAAAGCAATTCCTCAAAACCCAAGTAGAGTGCAGATAATAGATCTTCCTCACAAAAAGAAAAAGCATACCAGGATTACCTGCTCTTAGTCCTTCTGCTTCAGCCGCCTTTGGTCTTTCTTCTTCCTCAGCCGCCTTCAATCCATCTGCCTTAGCCGCTTTTGATCCATCTTCAACTCTAACCCATGTTTTTTTCGCAGGCCGCATCTGGTAGGATCCTACTTTCGCGGGTGGCAATGATGTGTCTGTGCAATAGATAAAGAGATTGTACAACTTTTAGTGTTTGTTGTTGTGGTGGGAGGTAGCATAACTTTCATCTCATTTACACGTCTCGGAAATGTAAATGAGATGGTTTTCTTCTCAAATTGGCATCTCTTCATTACAAATGAGAATTTATTAAAACAAAGGGTAAACAGTGCAACTAAAAAAGTCCCAAACCAACAAAACCTCCCAACAAAACATACATAATTAAACAAACAAGTAGTAGCTATATAATTTGAGACAAAGTTTTCATCATAAGTTACTGTTCCTCCTCAGGGGTGAGGTACTAAGTAAGTCCGAATTTGCTCACCACGCTTTGTAGGTTTCACTATAGCTCTTCTTGCGATTTCTCGATCACCCGGGTGGGCTATATCTGGATTGTCACCACAACACCAACACACTATTTCAGCATAACGGCCAACTTTTGCGTACTCCGGGCACATAGACGCCCACGGGCAATGCAAATAAAAGTGGTCATCCTTCTCACAAAGCAAACAGCGGTTCAATGTTCTGGTTTTATCTGCAACTGAACCGAAAAAAGAAATCAAAGGAAACAGAAACGTAATTTGCAGAGCAGTCATGGCAACAGAAAAGCAATTAACCACTTTTTTCTTTCTTTCTACGAACAACCCAATTCAATAAACAACGACAGCAACTTACAACAATGATCAAAATTTTGTTGAGAATTTTGCTACTCAATTGAATTTAACATTTTCCTCCGACAGACAGAGAATAGAATGTATTTCTCTGAAACTAATTTCATTCAAATCAAATCAAATCATTACGATACCAATCAAAGAAAATTAAAATATTAAATAAAACATTCCTCCAAACCCAAGTTACCTCCGATAACTTACCAGGATTACCCGCCTTTGGTCCTTCTTCTTCCTCAGCCTCAGCCGCCTTCGATCCATCTGCCTCTCCAAGCCGGGGTTTTTTCGCAGGATCTGGGCGTGGTTCTAGATCAGGCCGGATCTGGCCGGATCCTAATCCCAATTTCACGGGCGACATGGATGCGTCGGGAAATTTAGAAAAATAACTAAAATTTGAACCTCGTATATAAATATAAATATAGCCATTTTTTTAGTTTATGATAATAACCAAAAATTGATTTAAAGTACTGAATTACCCTTTATGATTAAAAACTTAGATAAACTGCTATTTACACTACAAGGTTTGGAGGTGATTTGCAAAAATGAGCCACAAAGTTTCAATTTTTGCATTTTACACTACGTAGTTTCCGAATTGCATCGATTTAACGTCTCCGTCAATTTCACCATCTAATTAGACGTTAGGTGGTGACGTGGCATAGACTTGGCCCACACATTTTAAGCACTCGTTGACCATCAATTTTTTAAAATGATTAAAAAAGTAAAGTATTAAATATTGAAATTGACGGTCAACAAGTGTTTAAAATGTAAGTCAAGTTTATGCCACGTCACCACTTAACGTCTAATTAGACGGTGAAATTGACGTAGATGTTAAATTGATGCAATTCAAAAACCACGTGGTGTAAAATACAAAAATTAAAACCTTGTGGCTCATTTTGTAAATCACCCCCAAACCTTGTGGGTGATTTGTAAAATGCAAAAACACCAAATTCTCATTTTAATTTTGTTTTTTGGCTTTATTGAGAAAACCTCATTTTAATGGTATATTCGTACTTTTATATTAAATTTTGGTTATAATTATCATAAACTTAAAAAAGTGGCTATAATTCTATATGGGGTTCAAATTTTGGTTATTTTTCCAAATTTCCCGGATGCGTCCGTGTGACATTAATAAAGAGAATTTGACGCGAGTTTTAGGGTTTGTTGTTGTTGTTGTTTTAGGGAGATATGAATTTCTCTATCCTATTCTCATCCAAGAAATTTCTAGCACGCTCCGGAGCATACAAAGTACAAACGCGGTACCCCCAATTAAATGAATGGTTGGATGTGGACTGAATGATCCAACGGCTGTGAAAGCCAAAGAAAAAAGTATGTGTGACCTGTTCGCCGTCTTTCTGGACAAATTTGGAAAAATGCCCCTATTTTAAGGGAGTTGGCTACCATACTCGCAAGCATGGGATGCTTACACTTATTTTACCGTTAAAAGTATCTAACGGTTGGGAAAATAGATTTGAGAAAAAAGAAGGGGACCGGCTAACCGGTCTCTGGCTGGGCATAGGGGAGTTGGCTACCATACTCGCAAGCATGGGATGCTTACACTTATCTCACCATTAAAAGCATCTAACGGTTGGGAAAAAAGATTTGAGGAAAAAGAAGGAGACCGGCTAACCGGTCCTTGGCTGGGCGTAGTCTTTCTTCTTCCTCTCTCTTATGTCCCATGATCGCTGACCGCCAGACCGGCATGGATTCGTCAATTACAATCGTCAATTAATAAGGGGAATAAATGGATTTGACAGAGCAACCAGGTGACCGCCAGAGGGGAGATGGAACGGTCAGCATTGGGGTCTGGGTGTGCAGATCAGGTCAAGGTCTGGGTGTGCAAGGCAATTGGAAGGTCAGGAGGTGGTCTAGAAGATGAACGGTGATGGGTGCAGTGCTTTCATGGTGGGGGATGGTGGATTTGGGAAAAGACGCAGAGAAGAGTGGGATGGGGGATGGGGTTGTTCGAGACGAAGGGAATGTTGAGGTCGATGACAATGGCTATGGCAGGGTGATTGGGATGGCAGGAGGTGGTATAGAAGAATGAAGGTTGGAGGCGATGATATCATCATTGAAGTGGTGCCGTTTCGCGATCCAGGAGGGGGAGCGGGAGTGGATTCGTCTGGATTCACCTAGCTTCGACTTCAGAATGGCTTGAAGCGGCTGCAGGAACGGCTTGGGAACAGCTGTCGCCCGGTGGGTACACCTTGCAGGTGTGGTCGTCAATTGCTGATAGGGGTGGGCGCGGTGCGGTTCGGTGCGATTTCGAGTGAAACCGCAACCGAAACCAAAATTTTTTGCGGTGCGGTTTTGAAGCCAAAACTGAAATGAAAGAAATTTAACTAAAAGAACGAACAAAAATAAGCTCATACCTATGGGCCACATACTAAAAGAACGCTGAAATGCAAGAAATTTAACTAATAACATTAATAAAAAATCAGCCTTATTAGTCATTTAAATATTTAAATATTTTTTTGGGTCAAACTCACTTTACTACTCTCAAGTATTGTGAAATTCTCACTTTGCTACCGTTAGTTTTTTTCGTCTCACTTTCATACCTAAAGTTTGATTTTTCTGACACTTTCATACCTCCGTTAGTATTTCCGTTAAGTTCTCCGTTAAAGCGTGACGTGGCACTGTGGACAATTAAAAAAATTAAAAAAAATTTTTTGGCAACTGAGATTTTGAAATAAGTTCCCGCCAAATTAAAAAAAAAATTTTGGCAACTGAAAATTTTGTTGGGTTTTCCATATCCCTCTGTTCAATGAAAAACAAAAAAATAAGCCATAATCCCTCAAATTTTTGGGTTGAGCCACCACTTTCACAACATATTGGAAGATCTAAAAGATCAAGAACAAGAAATATCACAACTTCAATTGTCATGAATTTAAAATCCAAAAGACCACAACTTTAACAACTAATTCCAAGTTCTACAACGTTCAATTCACAACAAATATTCATATTAAAGATCCAAAATAGTGAGAGTGAACATTTACACTATTGGGTCAAGCTGTTCTACCAAAATAACCAAACCAAAATACCAAGGGCATATACAACTAGTATCCAAACAAAATGAACCCTAAACCACCTTTTCTCTTTCTTTTTTGACCTCCTCTTGCAGTAGACTTTTAGGAAGCTTGAGTTAGCTGAGATGATGGTTGTGGCTTCAGAAGTGCATGCCTGTGATGATTGAGAGAGTTGATAAGAGGGTGGTCTCATGTCCTGCAACAAAACCATGCATCAATAAAGTAATTCAAGAATACTACTTTATAGTTAAAACCCATGCATTTCCTCGTTTGAGAAGTGCCCAAGTAATGAATAACACATTAGCTTCTAGAATAAACAGAAATAAAGAATCAGTAATGAATATCAAAATTTTACCCGACTTTTCTTGCTTTTTCTTCCCTTTTTAGCAGTTGGAAGAGGATGAGTGGTTGGGCATGTGGCCTTGTTGTGTCCACTGAAGGGAAATTATGAGATTTGTATAGGATTTCTAATGACTAGCATGCATATACAACTTCAAAATTCATATGCATAAGCAACGGAAGCATTTATATCAAAGCAATAGTTATGCAAATCCCCTTCAAGAAGCATAGGTTTGTATTTGATGCATCTAAGAAAAATAAGAACAAGGTGAAGGTGTAGTTTTATACCTCTTGATCTACTCTTTAGACCAAGGATGGACCACCTCCAAGCCCTTTGTTCTTGGAACTCCTTGAGCCTTGCTTCCCTCCTTGATTCCTCCACCTTGATTGATTGCCTTCAATAGGTTTCTCCTTGAGCCTCCAAATTAGAAGACCTCTAAAGATCCACACCCACTCAAGTAGTGAAATGGATGATGGATCATCAAAAGAAAGGGAGATGAGTAGCTATCCTTTCTCTTGGGATGGCCGGCTGTTTTAGTGAGGAAGGAGGAGATATTTTTCTTCTCTTTGGTTGACAAAATCAATCCAAAGCCATACCAAGTAATGGTGTGAAGTATGGTGATGTTCCACTTATGAAAGTTTCATTAAACTTCCATATATATAAAAGAGGTGAGTCAACTTTTGACTCCACTCACTCTCTCTCATTCATAGCCGGCCATTGAGTGTATTTTTGGGCTTTTGGGCTTTTATAATATCAAGTCATCTTATGCTTGAATAAAAGCCCAAAGAGGTTTAGGAACCAATGGGCCCTAATGAACCCGAACTTTTCATAAAGCCCAAAACGATCTTTTATCGCTTCTATGATTTCATTAGACTTTCTAATTAATCATAACACTCAATTAATTCAATTAATTGTTTCCATCATTCATATGTAGTTCCACCACAAGAGTGTATCGGTGTACAATCATTTTAGGTTCTAATTAGCAAGGCAGTGAGGTGATTGGTATCAATCCAATTGATTAGTTTTAATCCAATCAACTAGTGAATTAAAACTTATTTTAATTCTTTATCTTCTTTGATGATTACTAATTTAATCATCCATAAGATCCCACAAGCCATGAGTGACATCTAAACATATATCATGGCTACCCAAGCTAATGTAGAAGTTTGTTCGGAGAACCTATTCAATTGGAATTACAATGTAATTCGATCCTTCTCTAATACAATACTCTCAATCACACTATTAGGGTATGGATACATAATGTCAAACCCCTAATGTGATTATACCATGTTATATGATTCTATTGAGTCGTAAAGGAACACTTTCCATCACTACGCTCATTACTTCGGCCGAAGATTCCCGAATCATATCATAGAGTATTCTTCCTCTCGTAACGAGGATTAGAGATCCCTTGTTGATCATTCACTTGCCTCCATGGCTAAGTAGCTTAACCCCAACTATGCCGTGGACACCCTCCTGATTGGGGTGCCTTTGACATAATCAAAGATTAAGGACTTAACCACAAGACAACTATGATGTCTCAGGTCAAAGGATTACTTACATATTCCAATCAATGGAGTTACTTGCTTGACATGTGAGTAGACCTCCATGCAAGTACTCCCTTTCGATTGTATTCAGTGAACTCATTCCCTCAATGAGCACCTACATACTTGTCATAGTGTCATTACACGAATGGCTGAGACTCTCCATCCTTCCCATTTGAAGCTGACATAGTACGTACTGGTCTATGGATTGTCAGTATCCCTCCGACAATCCCATGACCAGGAACATTTTGAACATCATGGTTATGAGAAGAAGGTCTCTACAGTCTAACTTCATTAGATTACTTCTTCCATCAATCCATTGTCCATGGATTCACTATTTGGACATTTATCAACTATTGAGATTGTCCTAATAAGTGACTTTGCCCTTTTGTTGTATTTAGGGTTATCCAAATGTACAGTCAATGTCCTGAAAAGTTTCTTCCAAAGATTGACTTTCAGGGCATATGTCCAACATCCACAACCCTTGCAAGTAGTATAGTTCACAGATTTTTGCCCTTTCCTGCTTAACTTGAATTCATTTCATATTTTTTTTTTGGGTCTCACAGGCTGCCTTTTGAATGTTGGAGGAAGAATGCATTTCTTGTCAGATGGCTCCTAAAATTTCATTCCTTGAACAGGTTGAATCAAGTTCTCATAAGTAGCATAATACTTCTCCTTCTTGTACCAAGAGGAAACAAATTCCTCAGGCTGTCTCCTTGCATAATAGATGGCTGAACAACTATGTATGCAAGGAAAACATGTCAAATCCCATCTTCTGCATGAACAGGCACAAGCATTCAAGTCCACCACATATGTATTGCCTCTGCCTTCATCCACTTCAAATTGGTCTCCTCCAAACCATGTAGCTATTGTGTATGAGCTTTTCAGCTTGTACTCCTCCAACTACTTCTGAATTTTGGGACAGATAGTGGCTTTATCTTTCCTCATTGCATCTCTTCTCAACCATATCCTTTTCATCAACAATACCCTTATAGTCTCAAGCATGGTAATTATAGGCTTGTCCCTACTCCTCAATATAAAGGAATTAAAACTCTCACACAGGTTGTTTAAGAGAATGTCACACTGAGTGTATGTATCAAAGTGTGACCTACTCCAATGCACTGCTGGTCTCTTCACCAACCATTCATAAGCTTCCTTTTTCAACCTCTTCACCTCAGCCATACTCTCTCTAAACTTAGACATCGTAGTTGACTTGGCAGCATTCCATAAGGCATCTTCTAATGCTTTCCTTTTAAAGCCATCTCCCTTGAAATTGGTGTATAAGTGTCTTACACAAAACCTATGCTTACAGTTGGGCAACACCTCAAAAGCTGGTATTAACCCCTTTTGTTTATCAGAAATAAATGTCCAACTGTCCTGGTTCACAATCCCCAAATCAGCAGCAAGTAGTTCCAGAAACCAAACCCAGTTGTCCTTGTTCTCAATCTCTTCAACGGCATATGCAATAACCCAAGTTTGGTTATTTGCATCCATTCCCACTGCAGACAATAACTGGCCTTTGAATTCTCCTTTTAAATGACACCCATCCAACCCCACTAGTTGTCTGCAACCCTTATTGAATCCATTTTTGCAAGCCCCCAAACAAATGTAAATCCTTTGGAATATGACATGATCATCATCATAGGGCAGCACCTTCATCTTAACTGTACTCCCGCGGTTTGTCTTCCTAAGCTCATCACAATACTCCCACAATTTTGTGTATTGCACAACATTACTACCCTCGAGGATCCTCAAGCATTTTGATCTCACTCTATATGCTGTCTTTAGGTGGATCTCAACCTTTCTTTCCTCCTTCACCGTCTCTATAAAGGTAGTGATGGGCATTGTTCGGTTGATTCTGAACTTATCAACATACCTCTTCACAAGCCATGGTACTTTGCAGTTTGGATTCTGCCTCCATATCCTTGGACACTCATGTATCCCTACATAGGTCTTTATTTGCAGAAAGTCTTCATTGTACATCTTGGCTGCATACAATCTCCAAGGGTAGCCTTCTGCACACTTTGCACTTATCTTCCACCTCTCATTCCTTTTCAGCCAAACCATGGGTGCACCATGCTTAATAAAATGTGAATACACTGCCTCTCTCAATTGTGGTGCACCTCTGAACTTCAGACCCTTTTCAAATTGTGGATTATCCATGTTAGCTTCTTCATTGAATTCAGGGTAGATGATCTTGTCTTCAACATCAGAACCTGACTCATTCACACTATGTAGGCCATCTGAGTCTTCTATTGCATCGTTTAGGGGAACATCTTCTACATCTCTTGCATCAACTTCTGGAGGGTGGCTGTTTGGGTTCCCACCATTACCAAACCCTTCACCCCTTTCAACTTCTCCAATTAGAGTATCAACAACACTTTCATCTATTGCACCACCATCATCATCATCATCATCCAAGCTGTAGTCATTGTCCACAAATTCACTATCAGTAGTGTCCTCGTCTTCATTAACTTCAGTTGCACCATTTTCTCCAACACCCACACTACCATCACTCTCATATCTATCTCTTCCTTCATTATCTTCTAGATCAGCATTGTAGGCAATTTCATTCAAAATGGATATTCATTTTTCTAAATTAGCAGCAACTCATTTTGCTTTAGTCTTCTTTGATGTTGATCCATAACCTTTCACCCCTTTTGTAAATTGTATTGCATCAATCTCTTCCTCAATATCTTCTATAACTACCCCCCTTTTTACTATGCCACTCTCATCTAGATTCAGCAAAAGCTTTTGTTTCAGTGCAGCTTGCCTTGCATTTAGATGTTCTAGGTATAATTCAATTTCCCTAGTCCCTGGAACATACTTACACATGTTATCCACGTCTTCATCACGTTCAATAAGCCTTAATCCTTCAGCATAAGACATCCTGGGAATCCTAAAGTGGTACAAAATGTAGCCTTTGTACCCTAACTCTTCAACCATTGAATCAATTTCATAAAAAGACATAAAGTCTTTGTCTACAAAGTCAAACCAAGCCTCAAACCCACTCGTATATGCCTGTTCAGACCATTTCCCACCATGATTAATCTTCAATGAAAAAAGCTCTGGCATGCCTGCAAGGTGAAAAAATAGAACAAGTTTTAAAACACTACACCATGGAGACACCCACTATGAAACACTACACCATTGAAAACACAAACTAGAGCACATTGAAAACACTACACCATGGAGACACCCACTACGAAACAAAATTTCACTATATAAATCCAACAATTCCAAAAACTTGACAAAAGATTTTCACTATATAAACCCTAAAACAAGTATAGAACTTTAATCAGATTTGATAAAGTAGGATTCTTACCATATTCAGGTGTTCCAATAATATGTATCGGGCGCTTCCTCCACCCCATCGCCTCCGATTTTGAGCAACGGCTTTTCGAGTGACAGCCACTACTGGAAGAGGATGAGTGGTTGAGCAACGACTTTTCGAGCGACAGCTCTCATTCAAAGGAGTTCGAGTGACAGTGCTCCTTCGACGACGTTCGAGCGACATCGCTCCTTCGATGTCGTTCGTGCAATGGCTCGATTGTTGGTTTTGAGTTTGCTTTTTGGAGTTCTGCTTTTGGAAGGTGGGATATCAAAAGGAAGAACATGAAACGTTGAGAGCCCGCATTCCAACGCCTTATTTCTTTAACAAACAAAAAAAATTTCGCCAAAATTTTTTTAATTGTCCACAGTGCCACGTCACGCTTTAATAGAGAACTTAACGAAAATACTAATGGAGGTATAAAAGTGTCAGAAAAGTCAAACTTTAGGTATGAAAAGTGAGACGAAAAAAAACTAAGGGTAGCAAAGTGAGAATTTCACGATACTTAAGGGTAGTAAAGTGAGAATTACCCTATTTTTTTAAATGACGAATCCCCACAGCTCTGAAATTTGGATTCTTTGAGTTTTCATGCTCCCGAATTCCTCCCGCTCCCGAATCTGTGATTCATAGCATGGACATTATTTCCTCTTTAAATGCTAGGCTGGATTACCAAAAGATTGGATCACTGTCCATGGGCTTGGTTGCAGACCACTTAGTTTCTGCCATGTGTATTTTCTTAATTTTGTTTAATATTTTATTTTTATTTACAATATTAATAATAAAATCATTATGCGTTGGAAAATTATTACGATAGATGCTACGAACTCATTGCGACGCTGTCTTTGTCCCAACATTCATAAAACCTTAGTTTCAAAATTTAAAATTCTTAACAAAAATGATCTAAACACATTTGAATTTGAATTTATCTTAGAATATTCATAATAAATTCATTTTACGAGGGAAAAATATTTCGATAGTTGCTACGAACTCGATGTGATGCTACCAATGATGATAAAGCCCTAAAATGAGTTTTTATCAAGTAAATTTCCCTCGTTGTCAATGGTCAATGTTGGTCAACGCCGGTCAACGGTGGTAAACTTTGACCGCTCATAACTTTTTCATATGGAGTCAACTCCACGGACGGTCTTTTTCGACACGCTCGTAATGACAAGATCTACAACTTTCATGAATGGGTCAACTTCGAAATTCAACACGATAATCCATGAATCCTAGATTTATATTTAACCGTCGATTGTTGTTTACGTTTACGCTCCAGGCTTCTCCCCGTATTTCATTTTTTAAGGTTTTCTTTTTTGAAAACATAATATTTTAATGGATGTAGAAAGATGAATGGTTCATAGTTGATATCACATTCAGATTTTTACAGTTAGTAAAAATATAGCTCGGAGTTTATAAAGTTTCTAGAAACTATATAACATCGACTCATATTTTAGTTAATTGTAAATATCAGAACATGATATCAACGATCTGAACCGTTCATATTTCTGTATCCATTAAAAGATCATATTTTCAAAAAAGAAAAACTGAAAAAATGAAATCTGGTGAGAAGCATTAAGCGTAAACGTAAATGATAATCGACAGTTAAATATAAATCTAGGGTTCATGGATTATGGTGTTGAATTTCGGAGATGATCCCTTCGCAAAAGTTGTAGAGCTTGTCATTATTATTTTTTTACATTTTCCACACTTGTACATTAATTATTGTGAGTTTTTATTAATTTTGAATTTTTAAAAAAATACTATTCACGAGGGTTTCGAGGGTTTTAAAAATACAAACATCCATGTAACCATCGTAACAATGTAGAGGATGTGATCACGAGCATTTGCATATTTTTTTTCACATTTTTTCACACTTATAAATTAATTATTATGAATTGTTTAATGTAATTTGATTTTTTCTACAAAATTTGTGAAACATTAAAAAATTCATAATAATTAATTTACAAGTTTGAAAAATGTGAAAAAATATGCAGACGCTTGTGATCACATCCTCTACGTTGTTATGATGGTTACATGGTTATTTGTATTTTTAAAACTCTCGTAATGAATAGTGTTTTTTAAAGTTTAAATTAATAAAAATTCATACTAATTAATTTACAAGTGTGAAAATGTAAAAAAAAAAATACAAATGCGCGTAATGACAAGCTCTACGCTTTTACGATGGTTACATCACTGTTTAGATTTTTCACGTCCTCCAAACCCTCGTGAATAGTGTTGTTGGAAGGAGTTCAAAATTAATAAAAAAATCATAATAATTAATTTACAAATGTGAAAAATATAAAAAAAATATACCAACGCTCGTAGTGACAAGCTCTACGTTTTTATGATGGTTACACCATCGTTTGGTTTTTTAACGCCCTCCAAACCCTTGTGAATAGTGTTGTTGGAAGTAGTTCAAAATTAATAAAAACTCATAATAATTCATGTACAAGTGTGAAAAATGTAAAAATAAAAACGCTCGTAATGACAAGCTCTACCACTTTCGTGAAGGGGTCAACTCCGAAATTCGACACCATAATCCATGAACCCTAGATTTATATTTAACCATTGATTGTCGTTTACGTTTACCCTCAATGCTTTTCACTAGGTTTCAATTTTTCAGGTTTTCTTTTTTGAAAACATGATCTTTTAGTGGAAGTAGAAAGATGAATGGTTTGGATCGTTGATATCACGTTTAGATTTTTACGGTTAGTGAAAATATAGCTTAGAGTTTATAAAGTTTCTAGAAACTACATAACATCGACTCATATTTTAGTTAACCGTAAGTATCGGAACATGATATTAACAATCCGAATTGTTGATCTTTCTGTATCCAGTAAAAGATCATGTTTTCAAAAAAGAAAATCTGAAAAAATGAAATCCGGTGAGAAAAATGGAGCGTAAACGTAAACAACAATCGACGGTTAAATATAAATCTAGGGTTCATGGATTATGGTGTCGAAATTCAGAGTTGACTCCTTCACAAAAGTTGTAGAGCTTGTCATTACGAGCGTTTTTATATTTTTCTACATTTTTCACACTTGTACATAACAAAAAACACTATTCATGAGGGTTTGGATGGTTTTAAAAAATTCAAACGACAATGTAACCATTGGAAAAGTGTAAACAATGTGATCACGAGTGTTTTCATATTTTTTTCACATTTTTTTCAATTGTAAATAAATATATATGCAACTGCTCGTAATCACATCCTCTATGCTATTACGATGGTTACATGATCGTTTGTATTTTTAAAACCCTCGTAAAAAATGTGAAAACAAATATGCAGCCTATTGTGGCCTTGCTGTTAACCACTCAATTGCTGCCACCTATCATTCATTTCATATTTATGTTTTTTTTTTGTTATTCTTTTTGGTTGGGTTTAAGGATTTGCCTTTAAAAATTTCAAAAATTAATAAAAGCCCTAAAAAAAGAAACCAACCATGTGAGGCCTAATCCTTTTTAACTTCTTTGTTTGTGCTCTCTCTCCTCCCTCCATCAAGTGACGCCAAATTCTTTTTATTTATTTATTTTCCTTCGTCTTGCTCGCGTAGTCTTGCTGCCATGGCACCCCTGCGCCGCCATAGCTCGGTTTCTAGCACTCGACCACCAACATCACCACCAATTGAAGCCTAATCGACGGTACCTCACCACCTAATCGAACTATCACAATAAAACCCAATCAAACCAAACAATAGCTGTCAAGTGTAGGCGGTGTCAAATCGGAACACCGATGAAGTCGGTGCCCGTGAACATGAATGGGTTACTTGGAGGAGGTGGGCCAACTCATCAAGCTCAACCCTCAGGAAGCGTGGCTTCCCATCACCGAGGCCGGCAATCTCAAGGTGCACAGAAGCATCGAGGCCCAGATCCACACCGCATCGTCGTTATACTCTTTTCTCTGTAGCACCCACGACCTGATCAATCCACTTCTGCCCTCGACCTCTCCATACCGACGCAACCCCCCCCCCCCCCCCCCCCCCCCCCTCCAAAACCACCAAACCATCCAGACCTCAATCTTGGTTGCCACCATCTCCCTCTCCAAATCCTGATCATTATTAAAGAAAAATTGATGTTTCAGTTGCAAGATTTTTAAGTTTATGATTTTTTAGGTACTTTGGGGTTTCTGACGAGGAAGGGGAGAGGGGGAGGGAATGAGGGAGAGAGAGTGAGGGTGCGGTTTCTGACGGGAAGGAGGAGAGAGAAGAGAGTGGTGGGGCAAGAGATAAGAGTCGGTGGGTTAGACTTCTTACCTTCAACCTACATATCCGGTTTTTATAGAAATTCAAAGGGTGATAGTATTGAATGCTTATGAGCACCTTAGCCGGTATTTTAGGAGGGTCAAAAAGATTTTTAACCATTTTTTTTAATTTTAGAGATTTTTAATTTTTTTAAGTGTGAAAAGTCTTAAGTACCCTTTAGTTAGGTTTAATAAACTTTTAGTCTCTCTCCTATTTCTCTCGTATTATGAATGATTCCAACTCCTCAAACTAAGTCGTTCCCTCTTCTTCTTCCTCCTCCACCCACGTCGACACCAAAGCAAAAAAAAACAGAAGAGTCGCGCCTTTCTCCTTCCAGCCAACATCCTCATTCTTCGTCTTCGACTATCAGACCATCACCATGGTGAGCAACTTTAGCCACCGTATCGCATCACCTTCCCTCGTAGATTGCAAGTGCAAACACGGAAATAAGAAAAAAAAACCTCTTTTGTGATTAATTCAGTTGTTAATGAGCATGTTGTCGAGATGATCATCTTTTATGTATTCAAAGATTTGTTCAACTTTATATTCTACAATAATCGAGCATGTTGTTGATATCAGTTGTGCATTCAACTGTTAATTTGGATTGTATCAAAATGAGATTTGCTTATCAGTTGAATACGTCTCACCGTGCGTCATCGAGTTGATCTCGAGTGCTTCTCGTGTGATTCTCGAGTCTTTTCTTTTTGTCTCAATTGTGAGAATTGCTTGCTGCCTTATTACTCGCTGGGTGTCGAGATTTGCTCGAGTGGTTCTTGAGGCTGTTTACAAAATATACTAGAGCTAGTCTCGAGGGAACCTAGACATTGTTGTGGCAGATCCTAAATGGTTCAAGAGTATAATAGATTCTGAGTAGGTAATTAGTAGTTACATTTTGATTTTATCAATTTAAAGTTTTGTATCTAAATGTTGATTACAAATTGTACATTTGATTGCCGCATGTGGATGTATATCTATATCTATTACGAACACGTATGTGGAAAGATATGAGTAACAACAAATCTTACCAGTTTGACAAAAAGAAAAAAAAAAACTAATCTTACCAGAAATGCACGACAGTAGATACGGCCTTTTGGGTAACTATTCTTTATTCTACTTTTTTTTATCTTTCTCAAATGCCATTTTTGGTGGGAAGATTTAATTTGTTTCTTTTCTTTGTGGCGTTCATCTTTTAGGGTGGCATTACAGGTAGACATCAGTTTGAGGAAAATCCAGAAACATACAAATTCGACTCCTTTTTATGTGACTACGTTTGTGGAAAAAGCCCTCGAGAAAGTCGACCATGGGATGACCTAGAACAAGTTTCATATATGTTGTATTCAACTCTGTCTGCATCGATGTCACGTCAAATTACTAAATCTTTACTAAGATATATTTAATTACAGGTTATCTGCCAATTAACATTAACAACAACCATTGGGTTGCGGGTTGTATTTATATAATGGCGAGAAAGATAACAGTTTATGATCCCATGATGAAAAGGAGTAATAGTGATGAAACTATAACTCATATTTGACCACTCACTTCTATGTTACCTCGATTGTTATTTGATTCGGGTTTCTACCAAGACAAATGGAAGGAAGTGGATTTGGCGTCCCATTTTGATGTGGAAATAGTTAAAGGCGCCCCTCAACAACGTCGTGTGTAAGTATAGTGATATCGTGATGATAAATGCATTATTTATATCCTAATTGGTTGGTGTTGACATATATTTATGATTGCACTTTTCTTTTTACAGTGGCGATTGTGGTGTGTTTATGCTTAAGTTTATTGAGTTGTTGACCACCGGACGAGAGCTGCAGCAAATTGATCCAAAGACAACGAGACTAAACCTTGTTACATCCATCTTCGTAAAAGAAATTGAATGATGTGGTGTGAATTAGTGCTTGTAGCTTGACACTTGGTTCTTGTTCGATTGATGCACAATTTAATTATCTAGGATTTCTCTTTTTTCATTATTATAGTTGCTTACTAATGGCATTTGAGGATTATTTGTTTAATCTGTTTTGGTCGAGAACATGGCTATAGTAATGGATATGTATTTTGGTTTCTTACTAGTAGAAGTGCTATAGTAATGAATCGTATTATTTCTCGACATTGACACGAGACTACATTGAGTGCTTCTCGACATTTCCTTGCGCAATTAAACAGGAAATGGTATGTGGGTAGTTGAACTTCACTCACATAGAGGAACACACATCAACGCTGCTTTGATTAGATACCTATAATGTACACAAATCAAATTTTATTGTAAACTAACAATGCTGAAAATCCAAATGGCATATGCTTCAAAACTTACAGTCTAATATGAGTTTTCACAAGATCAAACTAAAATGAAACACCAATAGTAGTTTAAGTATTAATTATGCATATAAATTTATTGTGTTTTTAGTATAGGAACACGGGATTCTTGCAATTTTGACGATTGTAGCCCGCATCTTCCACATTTATTTCTTGATTTTCCCTCACCTTGAGAAGGAATTCTTTTACGCGCCGTCTTCTTGAGTCTACCCATTTGGTTGATGGTAGCACGACCAGTTCTTCACATCTTCAGGCACTTTCCATTCCTCTTATTCCCCGCTGGCCAAACAGACTCTGCGTATGCTAGTAAAAGTGCATCAACTGTGTAGGTGGGGAGCACATAATATATATTGATTGGTTGCGTATGCTACACGCAACAGCTGCATGGGCACATGGAAGTTGTACACTTTGCACAGCATTAGCTATGCTTACATGTCGATCAGATATAATCACCAAGTTCGGTACAACTCTAATTGCTTCTTGCAACTTTGTCATGAACCATTTCCATGATGGAAGAGGCCTACAGGTTATTATCTTCTCCAAAGCCAATTCTATTGTAATACAAAGAAAGACATATGCAGACCACAGTGGACGTAGCCCTGTTCATGGGTGAACCACTATATATCCTTGCGTTGATTTTACTATTAATCTTTGATGCATCCTCTAAGGCAACCTTATGATTGATGAGCGTTAATCCACATCCATCAAGGATTTCCCTCTTAGTTTTGAGTGTTAACAGTTTGACACCGTCTATGAGAACCGCATACTATTTGGTTGTGTTTTCTACCTAGTTGAGCACTTTTTGTGCCGTGCAATCATATATACTCCCCTAAGTATTATGACGAACAGAAGATTAAAGGATAAAGTTCTTTCCTCATGCCTCGAGAAGGCTTGTAGGCCAAGAAGACAAGAAGAGAGAGCCCGGCTCGCAAGCCTCGAAGAGAAGATGAGAGCTATATATCATCACCGAGGTCGGGGAGATGCATGTTCTACCACTTTGCTTGGTTCACGGTGGAATCACCACCACCAGCACCATGTAAGCTTTCCTTAAAGCTCAAAAATCCCAATTTGTTCTCTGTTCAGAAAGTGAGCAAGACACCCACTGTGTTTTTGTCCTTCCATTTTTTTTTGCCACTCACGACAAGGAGTGGAAAGAATCCCACCAATATCTTTTTGTCCATTTTGATTGGTTTGACCAACCAAAAAATACAAAAAGCAAAGAAAAGGCTTGCTGCCTCTTTTCTTCATGCTAATAGAAAAGAAAGTTCGTTTCTCTGTTGGTTTGTGAAAGCAAGAGTGTAGGAAGAGATAAGGTCAGAGAGAAAAGCCTTGCTGCCTCTTTTCTGAGTGCATGGCAAACCAAACAAAAAAGCAAAAAGAAAGAAACCACATGAGATTGTGGGAAGCGACGAGAAAGCCTGACCCGCGAGGCCCATTCCGAGCGCCAACGTCGCTGATCCGAGCGCCGCCATCACCATGACGAGCCGTGTGTACGCGCGAAGAAGAACTTATTGCTCCTCACCTCTCTCGGCTAAACTCTTCGATCAGAGAAGATAAGATGTTCGCTTAGCTTATCTATATATAAGAGAGATATTATTGCTCCATATTTATAACTAGATGCTATTATTGTAATTCCAATAAAGCAATCTGGTTAGTGGCTAGAGTTTTTAGAGTTACAGTATACCAAGTCAAACTTTAATTGACAAAAAGGTGGTCACTACTATGCTCGCCATGCAATCGCGTAGCAGGTTCAAATAGAATGATCACGTTATTTTATCGCCTGCTCATGCATAAACTGCTCATCACCGACCCTTTGTGATTACAATTGTGAGTAGACAAAGTTTTCACGTCTTACGATGAGCAGCAGATCAGACAACCAATGCAAGAAGAGACTGGCTGGTTCTAAGAGCAAATCAATGTTTTCTATGGTTGCTTGCAAAGGCAAACAAAAAGGAAAAAAAGAGTCGCACAACCAGTGGAGCCGAGCACACTCACCAGCGACCCGACTGCAATCATCATCAACTTGATCGTTGAAAAGCATTTGTTGCTTCAAGGATTAGCTTGGCATCCAAACCAAAAAATCATAATGAAATTGTGGGAGGACCCGACCCCACATTGTTGACCCGAGCTCTCACGTCTCCGCTCACCATGGTTGTCCCGAGAGCCCGAGCAGAGCCATATCACGTGATGAGTATTTGTTAGCTCAGATTGGCATATTGTTATACCATGAGAAGGTATATTATATAGACTAAAACGCTGTGTGCCGTGTGGTCTATATTATTTATGCCAATATTAAATTATGCATGCTTACTCTGCTCGGCGTAAAGCCCGCTACGTGAAATAGCATGCGGTCTTCACCAGTACAATATTATTGAAGTCCAGTGCAATCTATAATATTGTTTGGTGAGCAGATTCGTGTCTACGTTGAATGCTTAGATTTACAGTTATAATATAACTAATCGGCATGATTATTTCTCCAAGAAATATGTGTTTATGTGCTCTCAGGTCATAAAAGGTTGCGTGCCTGTGGGCTAAGTATGACTATGAGAAAGCATATATGGAAGAGAAGGTTGCGTGCCTATGGAAGAGGCAGCATGCCTGTAGACGTAAAATATTACCGAGACGGTATGCCCGAAATGGGATACGGTCGGCCAGTGTCGGCCCTGACTCAAGGCGAGCAAGGCTCAAGCTTTAGGCCACATTTTGGAGTAAGGCCTCAAATTTTAATAAGTGTTTATTACATAACATATAAAACAAAAAAAAATTAATGTAAGAATTTCACGTGAGGTTTCTATTTTTGTTGCAAAGCTGCAAGAGCAATGTTTGCCCTACATATAAAAAAATAATAATGATAGTAGTGGTTGGAGTAGTAATAATAAAAAATAATAATAATAATGTTGTGGCCTATTTTATTGAGAGGTGCGGCAAAGAGAAAAGTAGAGAGAAAGAGAGAAGGGCTTGAGGAATTGTAGTACATATTCCTCATGCCAAGTGCCTTTATTTATAGTGAAACAAGTACAATCATCATAGAACAAGGATTTTAGAATGATGATAATATCCCAATCCATATCTACTTAGGATTTACACAATCACATTTATCACATGTCAATATTATCTACAACACTCCACCTTGAGTGTGTAAATACTCAAGTAGATATCGCATCAGATTTTCAGTATGATGTAGAGATAGTTGATGAAGTCTTCTTGTAGGCACGATAGAGAACACGCTAGTCTCAAGTACATAACTTGCATACAAAAAAGTAAAAAATCTCACAATACCTGGCTATGGTAAAACCCAAGGCGGGACAAAACCCATAGTCTAAGGAGAAAAATGAGTTAATGCAATGTCAATACTAAACATCTTCAAGATGCAAGTAGTAAGAAAACACACAAGGCTATGACTAGCTCAGAATGGGTGCCTTGTTAAAACCTAGCCAGACAACAAAAACCCAATGGGAAAAATGATCTTGGGAAAAAGAGTACATTAAGGTCAAGTGAGTATACTTCAGAATACTCCCCCTGAGTTTGACATAATTTCGAATGAGAAACTAACAATGTTGCAAATCAGACAATTTGCGCATACCAAATCCTTGAACAAGCTTCTTCAACAGTGACTTCGTGAAAAGGTTGGCAATGTTGTCTTCGGATTGGATCTGCTTGACTTTAATCTTCTAATGCTTATGCTGATGTGATGTAGACGCAATATGCTTGATGTTGACTTCTTGGATGTATCATGTTATAGTCTGGTCGATACATGCAGCGTTGTCTTCATAGATTGTCGTTGGGACTTAACGAAGGATGAAGAGTTACATGTGCTTCGAATATGCTCTCATGTACACATGTGGCTTTGTGTATGGTGATGAGCTCGAAGATGTTGCAACTAAGGTCTATTTGGTTGACCTCCAAGATATTGCGATGTTCCTAACGGTAAAGACATAATCCGTTTAGAAACGTGTCTTGTGCAAAACAGACGGATAGTCTGTGTCAGCGTATCCCGCAAGGTAGGCATCATTCCGATAACCAAGGGGTTGTGGTTAATTCTGAGATGAGTAGGGATAGAATAATCCTAAATTCGTAGTAACGGAAAAACGTCTTTAACACCTATTTGGTGGTAGCGTGTAGGCGCAGTGTCGGATTTTACCAAAAGATCAACAACGAAGGAGATGTCATGCCTAATGCAATGAACTAAGTACAATAAAGCGCTAATTGAACTTAGATATAGAACTTCAGGTTCCATAACCTTTTCAAGAATCTCATTTGCATATAGTGTATGAAAGGTCATGTGTGTACTCAAAGGCAACACCTTCTGGGTGTAGTTCGACTGGTGGACTAGAATACCATCTGAACTTTGCTCCAAACTTCAGGTCGAGACGGAAATGAGTTTTCCCAAGATCTTTCATCTCAAATTCCAACTTCGAGGCAGTTTTCTCAAGCTCTTCCAGAGTCTAAGTGAGATTTATGTCATCGACATAGACTGCAACTCTAGCAAATTCGGTTTTGTACACGTAGGGGCATAGTTTATTCACATATCCCTAACTGATCAAATATTCACTTAGACAGGTATACCACATCCGCCCGGATTGTTCGAATCCATAAAGTGAACCCCTCAATTCAATAAAGAGGGTGTTCTGTGGTCTAGAACTATTTGAATCAGTCTATGAAAGTTCTTCAGAAACTTCCATGTAGATTTCCGTATCATGATCCCTATAGATACGTTACAACCACGTTCATAAGCTGCATATTTAGTTTTTCGGAAACTACCAAACTAAAAAGGTAGCTGAACGTTATGACGTCTATAATGGGGGAAATAAGTCTCCTCGTAATCAATCTCAAGGCGTTGAGAGAAGCCTTGTGCAACAAGGCGTGCGTTATATCGCACTATCTCATTCTTCTCATTACGTTTCCTTACGAAAACCCACTTGTAGCCAACGGCCTTCGCATGTGGAGGTGTAGGAACTACAGGCCCAAACACTTTACGTTTTGCAAGTGAATCAAGTTCAACCTGGATTGCTTGTTTCCATTTTGACCAATCGGTTCTACATCAACATTCATCAACGGAACGCAGTTCGATATCGTCGATTTTCACTATTTCGGGTAGCTACCATATACGTGAATATCATCGATGATTATTTCATTCTAATTCCATAACTCATCCATGCATGCATAATGGATCAAGAACTTCAAGTCTCGGGATAATCCGGATTAATTTCATGAGGTGGAATGGTTGAGATAGAGAATGAGGAAGGGATTCGTTTGTGCCATGTTTCTCCACTTCTAGGGAGGTGAATCCTTCGAACTAAGTGATCTATCGCGCTTCAAGCCGAGAGCAGATTGATTGGCTAGTTGCCGGCGTATCGGACCGTCCAACAGGGACGGTCAACCGTCCTTCAAGGGCGGCACACCCTTCTGGGATGTTGACTCGACGTCCATTGCGTACGTCTATCCTTGCAAACATGTTTGGTGCTGGTATATGTGATCTCGGCACTTTAGCTAGATCAGGAAAAACGTCTGGAGCAACACTCTGGAATCTAGAATACGGGGATTGAGATGAGACATAGTGGGGATGTCCATGATAATTCGCGCCGTTCTTCAGGAACGTTCACGTTCTTATCTCCCCCTAACGGCGGGAAGACTGTTTCATCGAAGTGACAATTCGCAAACTGGCGGTAATGAGATCGCATGCAAGGGCTCTAAAGAGCTAGTTCGAAGGGGAATCACAGTCGATAAAGATTCACATTCTTCTTTGAGGACCCATACTGGTACATTGTGGATGCGCAATATGGCATAAGGTGCATACCCAAAACGGGCAAATACGAAACATTAGATTCGTATCCAGTAACCAACTGTAACACTAAAAAGTATCGGGTAACAATGAGCCTCAGGCGGACCAACATGGCTGCATACAAAATTGCATAGCCCTAGGCAAAAACCGAAAGCTTGGTGCGTTCACTAAGGTCCGGGCAATAAATTGATTATGCGCTTTATGATCGCTTCTGCGAGGCTGTTTGGGGGTTGAACACAGGGAATTCAATGTTCAATTTCAAACTCAAAAGACATGCAATACTTATCGAAAGCTCTTCGATATAAACTCTCAGGCATTATCTAGTCTTCTAGACTTTATAGGATAATTAGGGTGGTGAGCCCTTAAGTAAGAAACGGCCAGGAGTTTAGCAATAATGTGTGTGGACAAACATGTGACCATTGTGTCGATATATCAACCAAAAACCATATTTACGTGGTCCTCATTTTTGGTTGGATGAGTCCACATTATTCCCTTTAATCCACTGTGAAAATGGGGTTATGCAGTAGCTTTGCTAGGGATGATATAAAAATCCAAACGAGCAGGTTTGGCAAATGGTGTTTGTAGGCACAAAAATTCTTACTCCAGGTAAGGTGATGCGTTGTGTAACACGTCGCATCGTGTTTCGACCTGAATGTCCCAAACGGTCGTGCCAAAGCAAGTAAACTGCTCGAATCACCCGGCTCCAGGGCGGCCTATATATGGCATGTCCCAGTTGGGAGGCAGCCCATTGGCCCCAAAACATAGCTTCAGGCTTCATATTTTGGAGGTGATGCAAAGATACTTCACTCTATTTTCTACAATGGTTTTCATGATCATTTTTCTCTCGAATATCCTTATAACTCAATGACGTTCTTTTGGAACGGAGAATATAATGCCCCTTAATGGTAATTCAGTACCATTACTACAACGAGGAGCGGTGCCAATGCCCCTAATCAGGTTTGGTAGACCTGAATTCGTTGCTAGATGGGTGATTTAGGTATGAAGTTAGCGTGCATAGTAGCACATTCATTCAGACAACTAACTTCCCCACATTTATACCTTATCACATGTTAATTGAATTCAGTCACATGTATAAGAAACATAATTCAATTAACTCATATTCGAGGACAATATCCATAACTAAAACAAACACCAAACTTGAATCGGAGAACATAGGAAATTGTTCACAAAGTAAACCAAATTGGATAGGGAGTTCGGCCAACATGGCCTTCCGTGTCAAAATTATGCTTTTCCATATGTGTTAGGTGAAACAAAATTAGTCTCACAAATTGACTATGAAAATGGTACTCCTCAACAACATTGGTAGGGGCACAAATAAGTGCATAACCAATGATCTATTTCATCAAAACGGAAGTAGATTTTGCACAGTTGAGATTCGGGAATACTGTCCCTTATTCTTAAAGTTTTTGGTCTTAATTGCCAAAGGATCACGTGTTTGGTTGTGATGCCACCCCTTGGTAGACCCTAATTCTACCATTATTCAGTAGGCGCCTGTCGAAGCAGAGCCTTGTGTTCGGTACACCTCGGCCGAAGCAAAGCGTGACCTTCGGTACATCCTTGCCAAAGAAGGGCATGCCATTCGGTAGACTCCAGCCGAAGCTGGGTCACACCATTCGGTAAGCTCCAACCGAAGCTGGGTCTATAATGTTCGGTACCTTCTAGTCGAATCACTGGGGTGCCGCTTTTACTGTTGTGCTTTTCAGTGAGCAATGTTGTAGTAATCAAATCCGATAATTTAATGAACTCCTTCTCTCTACAGCATTCTTCAAGAGCATTTTAGAAGCATTGAAGGACGAGAAAATCTTCTCCAATCAAAATTCAATCGGATTTTATAAAACTTTAGAATTGTACCTATTCACGGATGTGTTTCAATCATGTCTTGCGGCATGCAAGATATGTCTTGCTTCGGGCAAGATCATCTTTTCATGACTGGAACGGTCCGTAGAGCGAGTCAAAGAGCCATGAAATCCTCGTCATCGAGGTACTTCCATTTACAATGCTTCAAACATAAGTCTTCGAATGAAGATCATGACGGAGGCTTATTTAGCTCTATCCACGCCATTGTTGGCTTCAATATTTCTCAGCTTCTCGGTAGTCAAGTGGAGTTTCACAACTTGTGCCCACATAAAGTAGTTTTTGCCAGAAACTTCCATGTAAGTGAAATTGAACTTGTTACGATTCAAAAATCCACTAGATATAGGGAACAAGATTGTGGTTGGTGCTTATGGAAAATAAATTCTCCATAAGTATCCAAGTTAAAACATTCAGGTTCTAAGACATAGTTTGGTTTAGTGGATCAATCATGGAGAACTTCGGGTCTCTACATGAGGGACGACTTTTAGGAAACATAAAAATGTTTCTATGACACTTATTCGAAACTACGGGTTCGAATTAAAAACATGAACTTCTAGTTCATGGGTACCTGCAAACAAACGCAATATGCAAGTACAAATACATACATGCAATTCAATTGATAAACCAAAAAAAAAAGAATATGGGTTACTTCGGGACCCATTTGTGAGGTAAGTCATAGCCCAAATATTTTTGGGTGGACTAGGTTTGGAGCTACGGGCCCTGGAGCTACGGGCCCAAAAATTGAAGTGGCTGGTCTCGAGTGGAAAGGCCAAGTGGCTGCTTGGAGTGGCAGTGAGCTGACTGGGGAAAGAGAAGGACCGGCCCAATAGGGGCCAGGTTTGAGGCTGGCCGAGACAAAAGCGGAGGCCCAATGGCCTCTGGTGCAAGCCCAACATGGGCGGCTCTTCTGGAGCCTGGCTTGGCTTGGCTCAGCTGCAGGCAGGCGCGGCTCGGCTTCAAGTAGGTGTGGCTCGGCGTTATGGTTTTTCTTTTCTTTTTTTTTCAAAAATACAATTTTTTTTTATTCAGAAAAAGCGAAAAAACCCTAATTTTTCCTTTGTTCAGACAGTCATCAATTCACTTAATATATATAACATATATATTAAATTTAATGCGAATACAATTTTTGGAGAAGAATGGGTTCATGCATCATGGTGAAGGTTCATGCAATCAAGGCTGAAAAAATATCGACATTGAGACCGTGTTTTAGAAGTACTTGGATTGCTGATGATGATGGTGGAACAATTTGTTTGCAGAATTGCCTTCAACTCTGGATTTCCATCTTCATTGCTTTGAATCTCGTTTAATATAAAATAACAGGAAGAGAATTGAATCAATAACAAGTATATTAATTCAATAAAATAAAAAAGAAATCAAAATAAGAATTATTGAAAATAATACTCCCCATGATTGAAGATGGTCAAAACTCTGGTATAATTCTCTTTAGCACAGCGAAAAGAGCGTGCTGATAACGTGTTGTAGACTATTTTATTGAGAGGTGCGGCAAAGAGAAAAGTTGAGAGAAAGAGAGAAGGGCTTGATGAATTGTAGTACATATTCCTTATGCCAAGTGCCTTTATTTATAGTGAAACATCATAATAGAACAAGGATTTTAGGATGATGATAATATCTCAATCCATATCTACCTAGGATTTACACAATCACATTTATCACATGTCAATATTATCTACAACAAATAAGAAGGCCTCATTTTGATTTTTGACTTGGGCCTTTATCTGTATTAGGACGACTCTGCGGTCGACAATGGAACATGTGATATGCCCGAGAAGGGATACGGTTGGCAAGGGAACATATTGCCAATTAAGAAAAGTTATATGGGTCAATACTGCTCATGACCTATCTATATATGAGGGTATTGTGGCCACGACAGTCCATCGTCTACTACAATTTCAAGCTCAACTTTATATTGGGGGCTAGCGAAACTAAGCATCACATCTCATTGCATACATACAGTCACACATACATCGTTCATCATCATACATACATACATCATCGTCATCATTATCATACATCATCTTCATAATGTCTATCACTGACCCTTATCAATAACTACCTTCGACAAAGACAAGGTTTCATGCCATGAGCATTGTCATTGCCGCGAATGTCACCTTGTGAGAACCTCGCCTACTACCGAGCAATAAAAGTTGGCTTGTGCTACATGTTGGTTTATAATAGCGACTTGGTTTGCTAACAAAGTCTCTAGCCAAATAGTTTATCTTTGACTACAGACTTGGGGGCTGAATGAATGGTAAAGTCCAAGAGTTGCATATCGTGGATGACGGTCTTGACAAGTTCTTGGCTCACCAAGAGTGCTCATATCAAATTTTGCAAGTGCTCTAAACATATGGTCTAGTGGCCAGCTCTCCGAAGGACCACTTGAGATGACCATTTCCTTCAAGTGGTGAGTGCTCTACAGAGACCACTTCCTTCGAGTGCTCTACGGAACACTACCTCTCCAAGGTGCTCTTCGGACGACCACTTCTCCGAGGTGCTTTTCAGACGACCACCTCTCCGGGGTGCTCTATAGACGACGACCCAACCTACTAGGAGTGCTTTACGAATGACCACCTTATCCCAGTGCTCAGTTCAGACAGTTCTCTTACTCTATTTTTTAAGTCTTCAGCCAAGAAACACTAAGAGCTAACTCTTGACTAAAGATTGGGGGCTTGTTAACGTTGGTCTTTGGAATGACCCGGGGCCACTCTTGCCATGTCACCATCTTGAGGGAAGACTCTTTAACAGGGGGCTAGACCACCGTTGGATGAAAGACTCTTTGACCAAAAGCTGGATCATAGTTGGATGAGGGACCTTTAGGCATGTGATGGACCACATCTCTCTAGTGGTCGACTCTCGAAGTGCTCTAAATCTTTGAAGTGCTCTACATAGACCACCTTTCCGGAGTGCTCTATGGACGACCACCTCCACGAAGTGCTCTACGGATGACCACCTTCTATGAGTGCTCTACAAACAACCACCTCTCCAGAGTGCTCTACGAACGACCACTTCCTCCGAGTGCTTTACGGATGACCACCTTCTCCGAGTGCTCTACGGATGACCACCCCTCTAAAGTTCTAGAAATAGTGGCAATGCCATTCATTTCCTTATCGCTATTTCTAGAACTGAACACTGCCACTGCCACTATTTCTACAACCAAATTTGAAAGTACCAATTTTGAGGAAGCACTTACATGGAAAGGAAGCCCATGAGGAGAGGATTAAACATCTGTCTTGGGTCAAGGACCAATTTTGTCAGGTTTGGTAAAAAATTGGAAAAAATGGCCGAAAAAATGTCACCTTTAGAGAACTCGATCTTCCTAAACATTGAGTTTCAACATGTGGGTCTTGCATTAGAAGAAATAGGGCATCGATACGAATTCATAGCCTCCGACCTTGTGTGATTTTGTTACCTTACGAGAAACTTATGAAAAATCTAAGATTAAAAAAAAAGAAATGAGGAGGAACACAAGTAGAAAAAGAAAATGGGCTAGACTAACTGTCAGGGGTAAAATCAGAACTCGATTAATTATTTTGATTGGATAAGTCTGATTGAACTGATTTGATGTAGGTTATCCTAATCATTAAATAAAGTTTTTAAGCCCCTTTCATTAGTTTTCTTAAAAACTAAAAAGAAATAAAAAATTCTCTAATGAGTTCAAATTAAAAAACTAAATTTGGTGTACAATTTCCCAAAATTTACTCCCTCATGGAATCCTTAAATATATGTTCCCCAACTATAGAATCCACTCCATTTAGGTCTTGTTTGGCAACTCGGACTGTACTGACTATTTCAGTTGGATAGGATAATTTGTACATCGGATAGTACTGACTAAATTAGTCAGATGTTTGGTGCAGTATCGGACTAATCACCATATTAACAAAACTTTGGACTATAATTATTTTACACATAAAAAAACAGAACAACAGCAAACACCCGTCCCTTAAACAAATCTATTACGCCGTTGCCATTGGGCTTCCTCACCACCGACTTCACACCATCATCTCCATGGGTTCTAATCCTTTGAAACTAAAATCTCAGACGAAATCTCTCCTCAAAATTGGTATATGATTTAAACAATGTTATCGTCCAATTCCAATATATTGTAACCCCCAATCCCTAATCAGATGTGGGTTTGGGTTATGTTTAGGTGAGATGAGGAAAGAAAGAGAGGGAAGAAAACCTGGGATTGAGACGACGGCTGAACGATGGCAACGAGCAAACGATGCGAGGGAGGGATGAAGAGAGCGTCGAGTGCAAGCGTGTTTTTCCTACCCGACGAATAATACCAATGTTTTTGGGAGGATAAGTAAGCGGGTGTATTGAATTGGTGGGGGCAGATTATTTATCTGATTTCTATTTCACTCATAAAGACACCAAACAATTAGCTTCGGATTATTAATACTATCCGGTCTCTTATACGACCTACCAAACAAGGCCTTAGTCTTACTGCAATTTTTTCCCTTTTTTTTTGGTCGCATCGCAAATTTAGTGATGTCAATTTCAAAGATGGTCGGTGGACATTAATTTGGCATAATTTCCCAACCTCTACCGTCCATTTAGCACAATGTAATTAGTAATTACTCAAAGAAAATAAATAGATTTTCAATCAAAAAAAAGAAAAGGAAAGAACTATATCCGTTTAGCAAAGTGAGTTTACCTAGGAAAGATAAATCGGTGGGTGGGGCAGTAAATCAAAAAATTAATAATAATTTCTCAATCTAGCCGTCCATTTAGCACAACGCAACAATTACCGGAGAGGAATAATCGGCTTAGTGGGTCCGTTTTATTTTTTTACCACAAAAAGAAAAGGAATTTTCATTTATTTACTCTACAAAGACAAATAATTCCACACTAACACGCACAGCCGTTGGATTATTTTCATCTATTGATGTTCGACGGTTCGGATACGATGGAACTCGGAGTCTCTCGTACTTTGTGTTTAGAACTCTCTCAATATATTGATAAGTTTTGAGAGCCGCCCCTGAAACCAGAACTAACCTTTGGTTTCATTTCCCTTTAAAGCAAAAAAAGCCACCACAACTCTGACTATTCTCTCAGAAAAGTTCTCTCTCGATCTCTCGTGGCCATGCGCCGCCGCCTCCTCCTCCTCCTTCTCCTACTCCGTCTCTACCTTTGAGTGGAGAGAATAGGCAGATTCATGCTGCGTGTCGTGAGAAGAAACGAGCAGATCTGAATGAAGTAAGAAGAAATTCAACTTCTGAATTCTCAAAGCTCTCGATCCTGCCGACGGCGACGCCTTTGATTCAGATAGATCGCATGTCGTGAGATGAAACAAGCAGATCTGAATGAATCGAGAAGAATTTCATTTCCAGAATTCTTCAGATCTCCTTGGTTCATATTACCACTTGCATTTCTATGTTGCAAGCTTCAAATTTTCGATCTCAAGAGCCCAATTTTGCCCAGGTATGTTTATGAATTGAATTCCATATGCAATTTGCTTTTTCTATTTGAATTTTTTTAATAATAATTCTGATTAATTTGTAATAATTAATCGTGCTTAATTAGTTCTAATACTTTCTGATTAACTAGTTCTACCATTGGGCTCAATATATTTCCCACTACTTTGGGCTTTTCAGTTTACTTGGCCCGACAATCCCATTTCCTAAACCTTAGAAACCCCCGAACTGAATTTATAGCGTTATTGAGTCACACACTCGCATAGTAAGTACTTTGGCCGTCAGAGACATCAGACATGACCTTGGGCCCCCAACCACTTTGGGATTATTTTGTATTTGGCCCAACAATTCTATTTCCTAAACCCTAGAAACCCCTGCACTAATTTTATAGCGACATTGCTGCACACACTCACGCAGTCAGTTCGTAGGCAGTCAGAGACATCAGACATGGATGGTAATCCGTTTTTAATTGTTTTGTTTGTGCTTCCGCCTACAATTATTAATTTCCCGTTGTGTGATGGTATTTTACAGATTCTGATTTGGTTGATGAAGATTTTCATTTTGGTTCAGATTTCGATCTGGTTGGCACAAAGAACTCAGGCCGAGGAGATGAAGGTTTTAAATTTTTTTTAACTAATATTATCAAATTCCAGTATTGTTTTATTTTGTAGATTCTGTTATGCTCTCTCTTAAGATTATCGTATTATGCTATCTTTTTGTTTACCAGATTTAAATCTCGTTGGTATGACTGTTATTGGCTCTGTCATTGGTAAACGTACTTACCTAGCCTCAGACTCTAGGATAATTAATGGTTCAGAAATTCGTGAGTATTTCAACTTTAAAAAAAAAAATATTTCCATCTTGTTTTATAATTTTTCTCATTAATTTTTAACATATTATTTATTTTGTTGTAGAAAATGATGATGTTACAAAGATTATCAAGTATGCGCCTGATCTCTGACACCATTTGTGGCGGCATCTTTCTCTCTGAAAAACTCAAAAAATTATCAACTGTAGTCATAAGCAGCCCAAATTTCACAACCTTATTTTGGCCGCACTTTTTAGAAATCTCTTCATAAACCAAACCTATATCACCATTCACAAACTCAATTGAATGCACATAAAAGCCTAAAATACCCAATCTATGAACGCGTTGAGGATCGCCACATTTCAATTACGAACAAAAATATTTATCAATTTTGCATCAAAGTCTTTACCACAATTTGTAGTAGAGCAATAAGAACCTTTGCCCCGTCAAGCTCAGAATGATTCCAGATATACACGACAACCATTACAAGAAAAAAAGTCTTTGCAACGTTCATCCTATCGACAACCTCTTCTTTGAAACATGAATTATAATAATATTAAATAAATAATTACGGCTAATAAATTGTACATAATTGACAAAGGTTCTTTAAAATAAATTAAAACCAAAAGACACTTGCCTACTATATCACCTTACGTGTTTATATCCAAAATGTTTGCGCATAAGCAATGGCCTTGGCATACTCATAAGAAACCACATCAAATCATCTCACCAAAAGTTGGAATGCCAACATCGTTTTATTATTGAATTCAATTTTTGGTGAGATGGATTTGATAATGATTTCTTATGAGTGTGCCAAGACCTTCTTATAAACTATTTCTTCACAGTAAATGATATAGTAGGCAGGAGTGTCTTTTTGGTTTAATTTATTTTAAAGAACTGTCAGAATTATGTACAATTTATTAGGCTGCACTCTTTATTTAATGTTATTATAATTCATGTTTGATGAAGGTGTCGATAGACGTTGGGCACCTTTTCTTGTATTAGTTGTCGTCTTAGCTCACTGGAATGTACAATGAAAGCTGGCAGATGCAAAGTCTTGTGCCCCACTACAAATTGTGGTAAAAGGCTGCAATCTAAAAGTGGATAAAATATTTTGTTAGTGAAATGTGGCGTCCTGTGTGTTCATAGATTGGGGTATTTAAGAAATGCATTCAGTGAGTTTGTGAATGGTGATAGGTTTAGTTTATGAAGAGATTTCACAAAAGTGCGGCTAGAAGGATGTGTTTGGAGGCAGCTATGACTACAGTGATAATGTCAGCTGTATTGGTTGCTGAACACGAGAAGATGATGGGTTGAAATGCCCTGTGCGCAGGTTGATTTGAAAATGTTGTTCTGGCTTATGTTAGGTTGATAGGTATTTGATTGATACTTTTGAAGATGGGGTTGAAATGCCAGTTGCGGGGTTCGGTTAAACTTATTCTCGGTTGATGGATGATTGTGTGAGCTTTTGAATTCAATTTATTCCCATTTTATATAATTGGATCGATTTTGTTTGTTCTGTTTGGTTTGGTATTGTTTGTTCTCAACATTATTTATGGTGTTATTTGATTTGATATGTACTTACTTCCACTGTTCGTAAATGAATAAGCGTGGCTCATATTTCCAACTGGGATTGTAGTTTCCATGTGCCTCTTCTTGCCAAGTTGCAAAGTTATTGGGAGTAGGCTACGATTGCTCGCAAGCATTGTATTATTAATGAAATTCCAAGTTATTGGGCCCTCTCATGAAGATATTGAAGTAGAACAATGGCTGCGGTAGCTCTTTCAAGAGTATTGTTAATGAAATTCGTAATTCGTGTGAGAGGATAAGCAATACAACTAAATTGGGTATTTCAACTCGAATTACAAATGATAATTTTATTAAAGCAAGGGTAAACAATACAACTAAAAAGTACCAATACGGTGACCTTACATATTTTGAGGACAAAATTAAGTCAGTAACAAGAACAATTAGAAAGCCAATTGGGCTTGGAAGCCCAGTAGTCAGGCTCACTGGGGTTTCTACAGCTCTTCTTGCGATTTCTCATTTCCATGGTGGGCTATATCTGGATTCTCACCACAACACCAACACACTATTTCAGCATAACGGCCAACTTTTGCGTACTCCGGGCTGCATAGACGCCCACGGGCAAGCAAATAAGTGGTCATCCTTCCTCAAAGCAAACAGCGGTTCAATGTTCTGGAACATACCAACTGAACCGAAAAGAAATCAAAGGAAACAGAAACGTAATTTGCAGAGCAGTCATGGCAACAGAAAGCAATTAACCACTTTTTCAACTTTCTGCAACAACCCAATTCAATAAACAACGACAGCAACTTACAGCAATGATCAAATTTTGTTGAGAATTTGCTACTCAATTGAATTTAACATTTTCCTCCGACAGACACAGAATAGAATGTATTTCTCTGAAACTAATTTCATTCAAATCAAATCAAATCATTACGATACCAATCAAAGAAAATTAAAATATTAAATAAAACATTCCTCCAAACCCAAGTTACCTCCGATAACACAGGATTACCCGCCTTTGGTCCTTCTTCTTCCTCAGCCTCAGCCGCCTTCCCGATCCATCTGCCTCTCCAAGCCGGGGTTTTTCGCAGGATCTGGGCGTGGTTCTAGATCAGGCCGGATCCCTATCCCAATTTCACGGGCGACATGGATGCGTCCGCGTGAAATTAATAAGAAGGGAAATTTGACACGAGTTTTAGGGTTTTTGTTGTTGTTTAGAGAGGTATGAAGTTTCCTCCATCTATGAGTTTTATTTTTTGGAGTAGGTTACGGTGCTGCGCAAGTAGTGAATGCGGCACCGATCTCACCATTAAAAGGAGGGAAAAGAGAGGGGGAAGGAGGTGAGATCGGTGTGAGCATTCAATACTGCAATCTCTTTTATTTGCCGAGTAGGGGTGGAGTTCGAAAGAAGCCAAACCGAAAAAACCGAACCGAGGCCGAAAAAAACCGGACGAAAAACCCGGAACCGAGTACAAAACCGAACCCGAACCGAAAGTGGTTGGTTCGGTTTCGATAGTGGTTAAGCTTGAGGCAAAGCCAAATAGAACCGAATAAATATAAATTAATATTTTAATTTTTTTTATTGGGTATTAATTTCAAGCCCAATTCAAATATTGGTCAATTTCAACCTGGTTAATAGGCCATGGCTGCAGAAACATTTTAAAAGCGCTTATTCACTATGTTAATACAGACTGCCCTCTCTTTTATTTGGGTAGTGATTGAATAATTTTATTTGGGTTGATGGGTTTTTGTATTATTTGGGATCGAAGGCCCGGTACGTTACAGTATACAAAGTATTGAGATTTTTGTATTGATTTGTTGGATTTTAGTTAGGTTCTTTTCTATTGATTAAATTTATGAGTTTCAAGGGTATGATGCCAAACCAATGTTTTAAATTTGTTATTTGATTCTCCTTCGACCCATAATGGTTGCCAATCAATAGTGGAACTAATTTTCTAATTTTCCTACTTATTAGAATTAACTCTTGATGATTTAATATGTATGTCTTTAAGTCTATTTGTTTGGTTGGCTTTGTATAATCATTGGTTGCTCCAAGAATTATTTTTTTAAACAAAAAGAATTTTCGTAAAAAAAAAAAAAAAAAACCGAACCGGGCCCGAGCCCAGGAAAAAAGCCGGGCCAGATTCAAACCGAGGCAAGAAAAACCGAAAAAAAGCCGGGCAGGCCAAGGCGAACGGTAATTTCGGTTTGGTTTCGGATTTTATTAAAAACCGAACCAGATGGAACCAAGACTTGACCCTAGTTGCCGGTCTCTTATTTTTACCAACTCATCGGTTATTTAGTTTGTATAGTTTTTTTAAACCGTGGCGCATTATAATTTTGATTTTGAAATAATCTACGTGGCACTAGGGTGGGTTAGAAAAACCGAAAATTGAAAAAAAGCCAAGGCAGACACTTAGGGCGGAAATTTGAAAAAAACTGACAAAAAAAAAAACCAAGGCTTCGGAACCGAATGTTATTGGTTCGGTTTCGGACAGGGGTTCGGAAACCGAACCAGTTATTTGCACCACTCAGAGCAAAACGTCGTTTTATATGTATACCTAGCTCACAAGCTTGCACCCCTTAAACGACGCCGTTTACTTGGCACTTCTCACCCACTCGGTCAGAGCCGACCCTTCTTCTGTCTCTCTCTCTCTGACTCCCGGCCTCGGAAATCCACCAAGCCTAGCTGCTGTGCTTTGCTCCACAACAAATCATTGCGTTCAATCATGGACTTATCATCCTACGCCCGGCTAGGAGCTGAACTATTGTGACCGATCGATTCGCCATCGTCAAGGTAAGTTTGAATGTTTATTTAGAATTTTAATACGATTTTAAGGAATTGGAATTGGTTTTAAGATTTAGTTACCATTTTTCTTTGTGACGATTCGATGGCTTGTTTCTTGAATGAAGTTTGGATTAAAGACACCTGAAAGTAGAGTGACAAGTGTGATGAACAAAAAGGCCCTAAATGTGACGATTTCTGGTTTAAATTCCTTGGAAAATTTGAAAGCATATTTAACTATTTGGTTTATGTGAAAAATTGATACTTTTGTAGGTTTAGAACTCTTGTGTTTAACAAGGTCGATTTTTAGTGATATATGCTTTCATGGAAAATTGTAAAGTTTGTTAAACAAAGTAATGTCATAGGAGTTGATCCCCACTCCATGCTTGCGGGAGGAACCCATGAAGCGGTTTGATGATTTTTAGTGTAAGAGGTTGTGAGACAAGGGCCTTTCGAGAGAAAGTTGTTGTATTTAACATTTGCATTTGAGTTTAAGTGGAATTTACTCTTCAGTCGCCACTACCACGAATTATAAGGATTGTCATAAAATTTGAAGATTTTGTTACATGCTATAGAATCAGAATCACGATTTTATTAGGCTGAATAGGAGCAGATTTGTTTGTTAAAATTCAATTCTTTTGAATGTGGAAAAAATTCATTGCGGTAAGAAGAGTGTCTCCAGTCTCATCTTTGTGAGGGGCTATTACATCTAAATATCCTATTTTGGCACGTGTTGCAAGAGAGATTCTAGCTATTCCTGTATCAACAATAGCTTCGGAATCTTCGTTTAGCACAAGTGGACGGATAATTGATCCATATCGTAGTTCTTTGAGTCCTAAAATGGTGGAGGCTTTGATATGTACCCAAAATTGGCTTAGGTCCACCCATGTTGCATTACATCATGAGCCAACCATTGAGGAGATTGAGTTTTGTGAAGAAGTTGAGAAAGGTAATTTTATTTATTGTATAAATTATTTTATTTTGTTATAAGTATGTTTTTAAAATAATTTGATGTTCTCCTATTTTTTTTGTCTATTTGTATGTAGAATTGTCAAGTGAAAATTCAAGGAAGGGTGCTATGTTGCCCCCTAGGCCTCCTCATAAGAGTTAACAAACTCTCATTCAAGCTTGAAATGGCTTGTGACATTGTGTTGAATTGTTGAAGACTTGAAGTGTGGAAAACCGAAGACTTGAAGACATGAATTTTTATGGGGTATTGAAGACATGAATTTGTATGGATTATTTATTTTTGAAGTTTCTCTATATTTTTTTCTTTAGTTTTTTTTTTTTTACAAAAAAGTTTTTGTATTAAAAAAAAAAAAAAAAAAACCGAATCGAACCCAAACCGAACTAGAAAAAACCGAACCGAATTCAAACCAAACCGAAAAAAACCGAACCGAACAAAACTGAACCCAGCCCTACGTGGCACAATATAATTGATTATGTGGATCCTACATATGTGTCACACAAACACTCTAACAAAATTTTAAATGGAATATAATGGTACATACTATATTGATGAGTTGACAATAAATAAATGACGAAATTGATGAGTTTGAAACATAAAAAACAAAAATGATGAATTGATAAAAGATAAAGGATCATTTGTGATAAAAACCCTTATCCTATTCTCATAAAAAAATTTCTAGCATGCTTCGCAGCATACACACACACGGTACACCAATTAGATAAAATGGTTAGATGTGGAGTGAAAGATCCAAAAGTATTCGTTACACAAGTCAGTATTCCATGTGTTATAATACAAGTGGAGAGAGAATCTCCACCCTTAGCTCGTCCAATATTATTGTTTGGTGATGTTATTAACACTCTAAAAAAATTTCATTATACACTACAAATTTTTAATATTTAGAAAGAAGAATACACACATGAGGAGTGCACAATGAGATGTTCGGAGTACGGGTGGGCGTTTTTGTGGGTCAACCAATTTTTAGGTGAAAACCTGATCAATTCGTTCAATAGATGGGTTGGGTTGGATTATAATATTATTAGCTCGGTTGAAACCGACTCACCCGCATGTCAATGATTTTGAAACACATGCACATATACTAGATAGACTTATTCATTGAATTGAAGAATTCTTTAACGTACTTGTGTATTTATACTTGATTTGAATGATCTTATGTGATACGTGGTGATTCTACAACACCAAGTCCACATAATTTAAATGTAATATAACATTAGCCTTGAATATTTGTCACTCTTACTCACATTAGACTAAGAAAAAAATTATTATGCCAAACCTATGGAACCCACGCACCCACCCACACATAAGAATGGTTTGGGTGGGTTGGTTGCCCATTTGCTTGGGTGGCAATGAGTTCTAAATATACAACCTAGACCTATTGGGCTGACTAACGGGTTAGAGTCCAACCTGAGTCAAACCACCCACCCTAGTTTGGAGTGTCAATAATAGCAATATTTTTTTATGTGTAATTTTTAGATGCTAGAGTTGGAAATCCATCTCATATATTGCGTTCTCTGGTGTGGTGGAAGAAATTGCTAAAGGTGGGACTGCGTTGTAGGATTGGCACTGGAGATAATGTGTTCGTATATCAAGACAATTTGGGTACCTAAATCATTGGGTTTCAAGTTTGTCTCTAAACCTCTGTTTGAAAACTCAATGCGAGTCTGTGACTTGATCAATGGAAATGGAGGATGGAATTACAATTTGCTCAACATTGGTTTCTAAGAGCAAGAAAAAGATGCAATCTTTCAAATTCCGGTAAATAACACCAGAGAACAAGAGAAATCACTATGGTGAAGGCGGTGATGCTGGAAACCGTTAGACTACATCAACGAGTACACGTTCTTATGTATAGGCTATGTTTGGGTAAGGACTTTCAAGTCCTGAGGGATTTAGGTCAAGCGAGGATAAAATAAACAACAAAACATTAGATGGGAGGGACGAGAATGATCGTTACCAAAGGTATGTAAAAGGGTCATGTACAAATTTCTGTGACTTTTTTTTAGTACAGACACCTACAAATGCCATTCAACTGGTATGTTGAACTTAATCACAAATGACTCAACATTAAAAAAAGTTGGTCTTGGCCTAGCAGCACTCGCATGGCTATCCATATCAAACTGTAAATAGAAAAAACAGAGAGAAAATAATGTACGAGGGTTTCTCATACAAAAAAACTTTCCCTGTACGGAATGTTTCTCCTCAAGGGTTGAGGTACTACGTCCGATTTCGCTCACGAATCTTTGGAAGCTTTACCACAGCTCTTTTTAGGACATATGGTTAAGAAGGGTGGTGTATAGTTGCAAGCTCATCACAACAGCAGCACCGTATTTCAGCACGAACAGCTAACAGTTCCGTCCCTTGGGCATTTAAACAGCAGTTGGAATTTCTGGTTTTATCTGCAACCAAACCAAAAACCAAAATCAATACAGCTGACCAAACAACCTACGTTGAATGAGTAACAAATACAGATATATATACACACACACGGGAAAAGCAGATGTGCAGAGAGAAGAACGTATGAAACCAAATTATCATGGTGTTCCAAAAATAAGAAACAATTCCTCAAAACCCAAGTAAAGTGCAGGATTACCCGCCGCCTTAAGTTCTTCTGCTGACTCCGCCGCAGCATCTGACCGCGGTTCACGGGCGACATGGATGTGTCTGTGAAATTAACAGAGAGAGAGATTAACACGACACGACACGACTCCAAGACTCGGGAGTTGGGTCTCAAAAATCTTTTAGTATGTGGTTTAATCTGGCACTGCCCCTAAATACTTCACAATTTTTATACTGATTAGTCCAGAAAACAGATATATATATTTTTTTATTCACTCCATAAAATTTTCTATTTATCTTCCAGTCTTTAAATTGAAAGTTGAGTGCTTAGTTGCAAATAAATAGCTAAGTAAAATACATTGGTTTGTAACTAGCCTGCCAGAAAAATTTGTGCAGAAACGTCGGAAAACTCAGAGTCATTGAGAACTTTTTAGGTTGTAAATAGAGTAAAAAAGTATGATAGTAGGAGTAAACTATATGTAAAAAAGAAAGAAAGTACGGTGGAGAAAAATCACGTACTATTTAATGACAATGTCATTGAATGATTCTACATTAATTTACAGTGGATCTCAAATAAATCTTAAATCATTTAACATTATGTATAATTGAATGGTACATATCATTCAATGATACGTATAATTGAAAGTTTGACTCGTAGGGTGGAAACAAAAGATATTTTGTCGGGGGTAATAAAAATAGAAAATATGAAAAAAGGGATCAACTATAACTGCCACTTTGAATAATCTTTAATTTTTTTTTTACTAATTACATTTTATACCCTTAAGGTTTGAAGTGATTTTTAAATTGGATCATGATGTTTCAATTTTCTCACATTGCTCCCTAAGGTTTTGAAATTGTATCAATTTACACCTTTTGTATATTTGAATGTCTAATTATTTATTAAATTGATAAGTTTTTTAGGCTATATGGTACAAATGTGGCTTACATGTCAACCAAGTTACGGATTTTAGCTCACTATGTCATCAATTTAATGAAAATTCAAATAATTTATTAGAAAAAGGTGTAAATTGATACAATTTAATAAAAATAATTTATTAGAAAAATGTGTAAATTGATACAATTTCAAAACTTTAGAAGGCAATGTGAAAAAATTGAAATCTCATGGCCCATTTTAAAAATCATCTCAAAATTTCAGGGTGTAAAATGTAGTTAACCTTTTTTCTCATACTTTTTAAACAACAAAATTGCCCTTTATTTAACAGCAAATTGGATGGAACATACAAATTAAAGGATTGGCCAATATTAAATAATTTAGAGAAAAATTGGGTGAAAGAAAATTATAATTTAGGAGGTAGGTTGACAATAAGGTGATTGTTCAGGGAGACAAATAACAGTTTACTCTATAAAATGTGGTCCATGGTCATAATATATCTAAGAATAATATTTCGAAATTTCTGAGGTGCTACGTCTCACTTCATGCTACGGTTAATGGGACGGTTCTGATTGAAAGATGGAAATCGTACGGCTGAGAAAAATGATGAAGGTTGAAGTGAAGAAAACCGGGTAACTTGTTGATAACAAGTAAAATGGTGGCCCACTTCATTGAACAATAAAGAAATCAAACACATGGAATTCCTCAACCACAAACAAACAGAGTGAGTACTCTACCTCTCTCACTCTCGACATGAGCAAATCCAAACCCAGAAAAAAGCACTCCAAGAAGATATCAACAACAATTAAAACAGACCTTCTTCTCCAACAAAAAAAGAATTTACAAAGCCTTAAAACCAAAGCAACAGCTGCCCCATCTCACGGGTGCCTACCTACTATTGAAGTCATGGCCATCACTCTTAGAAACCATTACCATCATTGTCTGAAACCGAATTCAAGGGTGGCTCTGCTCGTTTGGGTCTTGTCAATGGAGTCGAAGCCTTGAATGGCGGATGTGGCGGTTTAGAGTGAATCATCGACGTTTTTATGGACTGTGGATCTAGGCCTCGGGTACGACGCTTGATCAGAGGACGCGGTGGGGAGAGGTGGGGTACCCAAAATTTTCCAGATTTGACCTCGACTACAACAAATATAAAGACCCCGCCACAAACTCTCACCAATCTCTTAATCTTCCCTGCAAGAAGGAGTGAGAAGATTTGTCGTCGTCAGCAACGCGGTGGCTCGCGGAGACAAGGAGACTTCAATGGCTGCTTGTTTTATTAATTTGGGTACGGAGGAGATGGAGGAGGAAAGATCAATCTGGGTGTGGTTCGTGGAGGGGGATGGGTTGGTTGGGCCCACTTATGTTCAAAAAAAGTAAAAACTAGTATTTAAAAATTTATTTTTTAGCCACGTGGCACAACAAACAATGATAAGAAATTGGCACGCGTTGTATAAAATTGAAAATTTTGGCTGTTTCCGGTCACATACCAATAGGCATAATATTTTTCGCATTTTGTCCTCAATCGTTATGATTTTTTATTAATTTTTATCTCGTTTAAAAACACTATTCATGATGTTTGGAGGGTTTTAAAAACTCAAACGACAATGTAAACATTGTTCAAGCGTAAACGATGTGAGCACAGGTGTTTGCATATTTTTTTCACATTTTTCACACTTGTAAATTAGTTATTATGAAATTTTTAAATGTAATTTCATTTTTCATACAACATTCCCTTGACATTAAAAAATTTATAATAATTAATTTACATCGACTTAAAAAATGTGAAAAAAATATTGCCAACACTCGTGCTCGCATCCTCTATGCTTTTACGATGGTTACATTTGTTACATCCCGTTCCGGAAAATAATAGTATTTTATTCCCAGAAGTGGGAAATGACGAAAATGCCCTTGGTTGACCTTTCGGTTGACTTTTGCGTCGTAACTCGTACGACCCTTCCCTTTGTATTTTCTTGCTGTGCTCGTCGTTACGAACGCATGGACGCGAGCGGGACTTCGTTCGTCCGAACGAATATTTTACGGGCATTGAATTACCGACGTTTCTCGTATTTTTATTTCTGGACAGTTTGGGTAGTTGGGCTAGGGCCCAAATGTCCTGTTGGCCCATGTGGCCCTGTCCCTGAATTTCTCGATCTTGTCCCTCATCTCTCCCGTGTTCTCTCTGTCTGCAAACACACAAACCTCTCTCTCTCTCCCTCACCGATTCTCTCAACACACCCGAGCCAAACCAGTGGCTCTGCCACCATTTCAGACCAATCATCATCACAAAATGAGCTCAGGAACCCAACCTGGAACCCTGCAAACCCAGCTCAAGCCTCGGGCTTGATTTCCCAGAATTTTCCGACGAACCCGAGAACTTTCCCCGGCGAGTTCTCGACGAAATCAACCTCGGTGGCCCTCGATCTTGTCACCATTGAGTTCCTGGATGTCCCTTGTACCTTGCTCGAGCCTTGGATGGCAATGTTTGGCCGAGGATCGAAGAAACCAAGTGTGGCCGGTTTTGCACCATGGGTTCTTCCTCATTTTCAAGCCACCTTTGGCCAGTTTTTGGCCCCCAAAATGGTAAAATATTATTCTCCTCACTTCTAGCTTCATTTTGGTACTTGAATCGTGCAATTTGGCCTTGAAATGAAGAAGATATAAAGCTTTGAAATTTTTCCCAGTTTCCGGCCAATTTTTCCAGATTTCGGCGACCGGAAAAAGGACAGGGATGACCGGCGATGACGTCAGCAAATCGGTTCAGACCGGTGATGACGTCAGCAACCGGTCCAGACCGGCGCTGACGTCAGCGTTGACCGTTGACCGGCGCGTGGTGGACTTCCACCGGCTCGTGGCGGCGCGTGTGACCTCACAGCCGCGCTTGGCGGCGCGTGAGGCCATTTGGCAGCGTGTGGCGGCGCGTGCGGCGGCGCACAGCGGCCCACGACGGTGGTTTTGGGTTTTCCGACCCCGTAACTTCGTTTTCGGGTTTCCGAACGCCGTTTTCTTCGTATTTTTGAATACTTTATTAATTGTGGGTGTTCTAAAATAGGTTTTGGCGACCCGTGGAGTTCGGAGAGCGTGCATTTGGGCTACTTCGGCATCGGTATATGTGAGTGGGCCCTTTCCTTATTAAATTGATTATTTTTGTGCTTGGGAAATTATATTTAGGCTATGCCTACACTTTTAATTGGTATTTATCTTGTTATACTTAGTGAACTTTAGTATTATATTTATACTCGGTTTACTAGTATTGACCCGGCTATATTTTAGGGGTTTTGGGAAATTATTATTATATTGTCTATGCTTCCAAATGGGATTTATATTTATACTTGGCGAACCTTGGTTTATACCTAGCGAGCCTTGAGTTATATTCGGTGAACCTTGGGTTTATTATTTATATCGTATTTTGGTTCACTTGGTATGTTGTTAAATTGATATTTGTACCTTGGTACCCTTGTGGTTTATACTTGGCTTAGTATTTTAAGTATTTTGGTATACTTGGTATTCCGGGTACGGCATCCGTGAATACCTAATTATACGCTTACTTTGAGGTTTATTTTAGAAAGGAAATTACCCCACCTTATTTTATTTAGAAATATTCCGTGGTATGTTTTCACACGCTCAATTAGGAATGCTTACACGGTGTTAGTAGTACTGTCCGGGGCCAGGACCAGCTTCACGTGGATGTTCACACGCACCGACACGCTCACTTTGGATCCATCGTAGGTGCCAGCCTGTTCTAGGTCGCCTTGGCGACTCGAACTCGTTGTGATGCGCTTAGCGCTAGCTTCACGTGTATGTAGTACATGAGCGTACCATTATTCATACACCCAGCCTGTTCATGATAGAATACCTCTGTATGAACTTGTGTGTCTGTCATACCTATCGAGCGTATACCTTACTGTTTTATATTGTAATTTTACTATCGGATTTCACTGATGCCACGGAGGCTTCTACTGTTTTACGGGTTTCCCGTACTATCTTATTTTATACGAATTTTCTAGCAAAGTATTTTTACTAAGCTGTGGCTTTCTGCCCGTTTTGGATGGTAAGTACATTTCCGTACTTACATTGATTTTCTATCTACTACTGTAGTATGTTTTCCAGAAAGGTTTTCCGAAACTATTACTTGTTTTGACGGCGAGGGGTTATTACTTTCAGAAAGGAAAGGTTTTACAAAATAATTACTTATGGCCCACTCACCCTTCTGTTTTTGCGCCCCTCCAAGATAAGTGGCTTGGAGCTGTCGACGTCGGGACGCGGTGGTATGACAATGTAGGAATTCTTGGTACTTGTAATTATTCAGTATCCCGTACCTTGTACAACCAGTTATTATTTTATTAATTCTTTCCGCCTGCACACTTTCGTGCACTCTTATCCTTATTTTATTCAATTTGCTTAAGTTATTTCATAAATTCTTCTAAATGGCTTTCGTCACCCCACGTGGTGTCGGCCAGCACACTCGACTTTTGGGTGTCCACCTATACATCCGGGTCGGGGTGTGTCAACATTGTCGTTTGAATAATTATTATGTCACTAAAAAGTTTGTTTAGAGGGCTTGGAGGGTTTTAAAAATCCAAACGACGATGTAACCTCTACAAAAGTTGTAGAGCTTGTCATTACGAGCGATTTTATATTTTATTTTACATTTTTTACACTTGTACATGAATTATTATGAATTTTTTAATGTAAATAAATTTTTCCTAATAATTAAAAAATACCAAAGCACATTAAAAAATTCATAATAATTCATTTACACGTGTGAAAAATACAAAATCAAATATAAAAATCGCTTGTAATGACAAGCTCTACAACTTTCGTGAATGTTACATCGTCGTTTAGATTTTTAAAACTCTCCAAACCCTAGTGAATAGTGTTTTTTGTTTTAGTTCAAAATTAATTAAAATTCATAATAACTAATGTACAAATGTGAAAAATGTAAAGAAAATATACAAACGCTTGTAATGACAAGCTCTACAACATTCGTGAAGGGGTCAACTCCAAAATTCGACCCCATAATTCATGAACACTAGAATTATAGTGAACCGTCGATTGTGATTTACAATTATGCTCCATTATTCTCACTCAATTTCTTCTTCTTTTTTTTTCAACTTTGTTTTTAATAACATGATCTTTTAGTGGATGCAAAAAGATGAACGGTTCGGATCGTTGATACCACGTGCATAGTTTTAGGGTTAGTGAAAATATAGCTCGGAGTTTATAAAGTTTCAAGAAACTATATAACATCGACTCATTTTTTCAGTTAACCATAGATATCAGAATATGATATCAACGATCCGAACCGTTCATCTTTTTGCATCCACTAAAAGATCATGTTTTCAAAAAAGAAACTTCAAAAAAAGAAATTTGGTGAGAATAATGGAGCGTAAACATAAACCACAATCGATGGTTCACTATAATTCTAGTGTTTATGGATTATGATATTGAATTTCGGAGTTGACCCCTTCACGAATCTTGTAGAGCTTGTCATTACAAGCGTTTATAAATATATTTTATATTTTTCACACTTATACATTATTTATTATGAATTTTTATTAATTTTCAACAAAAATCATCAAAAATTGAGTAAAATGTTATAAGGACATGTGGCTGCACAAAAACCACACAGGAAAGTGGGCCTAACTGTCAACCACTCCTTTGATGCCACACGTTTTTTTCTTTTAATTTTTGTCGGTTTTTATAATTTTTTCCTATTTCTAGTTGGATTTAATTTTAAGAAAAATCACACCCTAGACCCTGAATTATTATTTTAATAACAAAGCATGACTTAAATTTTGTCTCTTTGTTTGCAAAAAAAAAAAAAAATTGTCTGTCTTTTACCTCTCTCGACCCAAACCCAACATCACCATCAACGCCACCACAGGCAAAACCCAAATAAACCTCCACCACCAAACCCCTCCTCATACCCCCCCACTCGCATAGGAACCGTCCTACCTCCTCCATCTCCCTTCCCCTTCCCCTGCACAGCTATTGATTCCGCTGCAAATCAAACCCAGAAAAAAAAAAAAAAAAGACTCATTTCGAATTCTCTGTAAAATCACACAAGAAGTTTTAAAATTGGGACAAATTCTTTGCCCCTCCCCTCCACCCTCCTTATTTCTGTTTATCTTCATCACCACCCACCATCACCCATATCCATTTTAGCCTTCACCACCCACCACCCATATCAAATTTAACTTGCATTTGCACCAGTTCGACCCGCCACTGCACCAGCACCAGAACCACCTCAAATCAGCACACGATCGGCCTCTTCAAGACCAAAATCCATTCTCTCTCTCTCATGGACCAGAGATGGACTTCTCATGTGGGGACGCGAGTCAGCAGAAACAACAAAGGCAGGGGAGACGACAAGACGCTCCGGCCGCACGATCTAGTGGCTATGGTTAAAAGAAAATGGAGAAGCAGAGGACGAGAGAGGGAGAGGAACGATGAGACCGAGGGAGGGGTGAGGACATAGAGAGAAAAAAATAGTTTTCCGTTTTTGCTGACAAAGGCTGAATGGTGGGATCCATTTATAACTTGCTACCTCCTACAATTTCTTTTAAACCGGTTTATTTAATTAAAAAGGAATGGTAGCATGTAGTGGTACGTAGTACCACAGCCTAACTCATAATATTTGGCTATTCAATGATAAGTAGGAATTCTTACTTAAAATTTTTCGTGACCAATTCACAAAATTACGTGTTTATGATTGAAATCGGTCATATTAGAAATTACTCTGTAAAAAATTAATTAAAATTAATGTTGTTTAGTCAATCAAATATGTAGCAACCAAAAATAAATAATTCGTTTAGTCAATCAAGTGTAGTATTTTAAATCGTCTTACTACGATTGATTAATTAAACAATTTTAGTTTTAATTCATTTCTTACAAAAATGATATATAAAAAGTGGTTTATAATATGACTGCTTTCGATCATAAACACATAATTTTGTGAATTGGTCACGAAGAGTTTTAAGTAAGAATCTCTATTCATTATACATTATTGAGTAACTAAGTATTGAATCTAATCGGTTGATAGTGCACCTCTGTTACTGTGTTGATTAGCATTCCCAAAAAACACAAAAACCAAAGCTGCTACCTTACGAGGAGACACCGTTGTGTTACACCTATCCCTGCATGTAGATTTATCCTTATGCCCGAGAGGGCACGTGTCCTCTCCTCGTTTCTTTTATTATAGCTAGGGTTCATGGTTTGGAGATTGAAACATATCCAAACCAATATATATACCAAGACGGAGAGAGAGAGAGATTGGAAAGTTTGTACATATATCCAATTTATATATACATAAAGGCCTATAGAGAGAAAATATACACATAAAGGCCTAGACAGAGAGAAGAGAGACAGAGAGAGGCAATGGAGGCTCACAAAGAGAGAAGAGAGCAGATGATGGAGGAAGAGCAAAAGAGAGGAGGAGGAGGAGGAAAGAAGAATAATACAATAGCTGATGATGGGTATGCAGCAAGCAAGAATATGAAGGGTAATGTTGGATTTGACCCAGTGGCTAAAGCAATCATTCAAGACTGCATAATCAGTCATGACGGCGAAAACCGCGGTGGAGCTAAAAGCCCTGATGATGTTCTTGCCTTTTCCCGATCCGTTCACAAAACTGACTCTTCACTTGAGTGACTACGTACTCAGGGTGAATAATGTAAGATTTTTAATTTCTGTAAGCCTTTTGAAATATTAATTATATATATATATATATATATTTTTTTTATTGGAAATATTATATATCTAATCTGCATATATAATTTAACAGTATAATATATATTGTGTTTATGTGTACCATATTGAAAACGCAATAGGTTGTAACACAAAGTGGGGTGAATCGGCTTAATCCAATTTTCATAAATTTTAATTATTAATCAAGTTGATCAGGTATGCTACAGAAATAGAAAACAAGTTGTGATTAAAAATTGCAATGAGCGAATGCAAATAACAATCAGACTGCATGATTGAAAGTGGATATCAATCATGTTACGCAGATAAATAAATTGCAGAAAACTAAATAACAAAACAAGGACTTAGAGAGGTAAAACTCTAACACACGGAGAAACATCTTTTGGCACACAACCAGTGAAATTAATCTACTATGAGAAAAGTAACTTGAGATTGTGACTTAGTTATTGTAGAACAATGAACATCGGTTGGGATTGATCTTCGATAACTTGAGTTTGAGTTGAACAAATCCTAACATTTAAAACTCAACTTACACAAAAATATTTAAGCTAGAAAAATGCGAATTACAATAGATATGGACTAACACATAGAATTCTCGAGTCTCCATTTCAGTGCTTGTATTATGCGTTAGATCAAGAAACACACTGAGAAATACAAAAACTCACCACTCAAAAGCGTTGATCTTGGAGATACAGAGTTAATGGAGCTCTCTAAGGTTTAATATATGTATATATATATATATATATATATATATATATATATATTGATTTAATTAATTTCAACTCTCACTATCCCGGCAAAACAGAAGGGTAAAAAGCATCCCTTGGACCAACCTTTCATGAACTGCACAGGTAACTTTTGAAACGAGATTAACATTTTAAGACAATATTAACGGGGTAAAACTTGTTGGAATTATTTATTAGGTATTTCAAAATATAAGTAAATCTTTTCCAATTATTCCATTGATTTCATTTAATAGACAAATGAAAGTCATTAGCTAATTCTTTATTGCATAATAAAGGGGTGAAAATCAGTTTTATAGCCGTTGTCTCATTTACATTTAGCCATTATGAAATTATTAATGTAATATTCTTTGATATCCTAAAGTTCTAATTGAGCTCATATATATAGCTTCCATTGTTCCAGCCTTGGTGCAATCTTTTTCTTTCCTACAAACCCCCCTAGTTGAAAAGAATATTACCGTCATTTCCTCTCCTAATCTTTGTGTTCTTTCAAATGCTATTATAATTTCCACTTCTTATATCCCAAATGAAAGAATCTAGTTGTTCATTCGATCCAAGTATTGCGAGTGTACGCTTACAATGATCATAGATTGTTGTATCCTAGAGGGTAGGGCGTCATAACCTGCTATATCGAGACATTGTCTTCGAGGGGTGAAATCTACTCTTAAGGACAGTGAACTTACACGCCTCAACCTAAAATCATGTTCTATTCAAGCATCGTTGGAGATCGATATATTCACTACAAAAGATAAGTATTTCATTGTTATTACATTAATTTTATCTATTTTTAATATTTCAATGCGAATTGATATTTACTAATATTTATCTTATGTGATTTGTTGTAGGAGAAGTAGCATCCGTATCGCCAAAATTTTCAACAATCTTTAAGAGTAGATTTCTTGGTTGCTACTTCCATCTACAATCACATATATGTGGTCAGCTTTGAAAAAATTATAGTAAAACAGATATTTTATTTTGTGGGCATTGTCGATAGCTCTAAAGAAGCCTTGACAAGATCCATCTTGTACCTTATTCTTTTCGAATTATATTGATATGCTATAACCTATTGTTTAGCAAATGTCTAATTGATTTGATTCTTCATCTTTCTCTTTTATTTGCTGGTTTTGACTTTTGAGGCTAAGAGATAAAACAGTTCGATTAATTTACATTTTATCACCCATTGGTCTTTATATTAATCTTTTTGGCTGCTACTATATTACCTTGCTTTCACTATGCCAATATAATTTAGTTGGACTGTTTCTTGTAGAGAGTTTAAATAAGGAACGTTATTGGCATCTGATATAATTTATTTTGTATCAGTTTTTTCCCCGTGTGTTATTGGCATGCAATTAAATTCAGTTTTTATTTTCTATAATGTTTGTTTTTAATTGCAACAATTTTCTTTGTCTAATGTGTCCAACATGCTTGACCTTATTCCAATCTCAAAAGTGTCTATTACAAGCATGCAATTAAGTGGTTTTGGTGGTACTGTCCCTATGCGATCATCAGATATTGACATATCAATTTTATAGCGTCTTTAAAGTGTGTGTGGGTCACTCCACCCCACCTTGCTTGGAGGGAATTAAATTAGATGCATTGTACCGTGTGATTATGTGTATTATATACTGAGTTTTACTTTACATCGTTCAGATGTCATCACTAATGAGTTTGTTTGGGTGAATTTCAGGACACCATTCAAATTGTGGGGGTATATCTATTCTTTAAATCTCATGGCTAATCCTGCATTATTACTTATTGCTCAATAAAGATAATTTGGGCTTACGTTGGAAAACATATACGTTATAGAGTTTACACACACACACATGCTTGAATTGTTTTGATCTCCTTAATTAGTTATGAAAGATATACATTACATATTTGACTTGTCTGGGATATATATGAATGTAGTTTTTATTTTATTTTATTTTAATTTCTTTTTTGGGTATATAATCTATTTACTGTCTTAATTTAATTGTCGGAGTTCTTTCTGTTTCCTTTCAAATTATCAAGTTATACGATCATATTACCATTTGATGCTTGAAATTGATTTTGATTTTAAATTCGTATGAAACTAATGATTTTGTGGTTGAGACATTGTGTACTATAATCAGAGCTACTACAAAAAAGCAGTGGTACAATGGTAATGACTCTTATGAGAACCACATATCGAGAAGACTCCAGTACATTGAATAGAACAGTGCCACTGGATGTAAAATTTAATTCACAAACTCCGTCTAAGGTGTAATTACGGTATGCTCCAGGTATTGATACTAATAATGTTGTTGAAAGAATGCATGCCATATGTGTTGCAGGTGATTTTTAGAGCATTAAAAATTGTGGGGGTTTTTGGAGAGCCCTTTGTGCGGAAAATTCATATTAAAATTAATGGCATATTCAATTTGTGGGGGTTTCTTTTATTCATTTAGTGACATTAATTTATGCGGTATTATTTATTAAATTTTAACTTTGATATTGTGCGAATTTCTTACATGATCACAATCTGTTCATGGCAATGACATTCTTGCTTTTGGGGAGTTATATTCCTTGCATAAACTAGCTTTGCTTATATTATGTGATTATTAGTTATATGAGTTTATTTATCCCTAATCTAGTAGACGTCATTACTGATGAGTTTTTTCAAGTCAATTTCAGAATATCATCCAAATTGTGGGGGTTAGAAATATCTTGGGGGATGCTAAGTTCCTGACTTATGCAAGTGACACAATTTAGCAGGTAAACACAAAGTTCCAGTAAAAGCTATGGAAGGGCCATACTTGAATACTAATTTTGGGATGTACATCTGTGATAATGTTAGTATTACATCTTGTGGTGCTAACAATTATGTGAAATGCTTTTTATTTATCTAATGATCTAATGTGCTTGCAAGATGTTTTAGATGCCATATTGAGTAGGTATACTCAAATACAAACCATGTGTATTAATACGAATAAGCATATGAGGAGATCCCAAGATTTAAATGATGGAAAATAAAGAGTTTAAGCAGGTATATCAAAACCTCTCATGGATTACTGCAGAAGTATATTTTGAGCACTAAATATATTGAAGATAATACTATCAATTACCGTTACATGTTTACAGTACAACGATGTTTGTGGTAAATATTATATGTGATAATATCATATTTTGGAGATACCTTAAATAGATATGCAGGTTCACTTTGGAACATGAGTTGATAGACTTTGAAAAGATACTTATTTGAGACTTTATATCCCATTTTATATGGACGAGACCAAGTTTGTTTGTGTCTATTATTGTGATATCCCTATATGGAAGAGACCAGTGTTATTTGTGTCTAGTTATGAAAGCTTAAGCTACGTACAAATTTGTATGGCATAATACGTTTGAGGTTAGTGTTGGATCTAGCTAATCCTTTGACAAAACCACTAAACGATAAGCTAGTGATGATGATAAATACATCGAGGGGGATGAGACTTATGGCTATAACAACGATCAAGAGTGATGGTAACCCAATCTATGTGAATGGAGATCCCAAGAAGTAGGTTTATATGGGTAAGAACAAGTCACTTGTTGATCGAGAGTGCACTATCAATCTCATTATTGTTGAGAATCTATCCTTATGGTGTAGATAGTGCAACTACTACAGCGTGTGAGGTTGAATTTATGTTCTTAATGAATATCATAGCCTATATATGGGTGGTGTGCTTGACTGCAGTGCACACTTGATGGATTCACCTATATGAGTGTGGGAGTGTGGCCGCTTCCTATGAGAGCTTAGGCAAGTTCTCTAGAGCACTCATGAATATCCAGGTGGACGCATGGCCTATTCGTGCCAACCAGCTAAAACATGCTTGATTCCGAGGATTCAATGTGGGTGGTTAGTCCTCTCATTCACACAAAGAAATCTTGGTTCATAGAAAATTTAATTTTCACCAAATTTCAGTGAGTTACGACTATCTCATTCTATGGCTGGTTAATAGTCCAAAAGACACCAGTTCAGACGCATTGGATTCTCACTTTCCTTTGGTAACTTCCTCTATTCGAGTATTCTTGTATTTTGAAATATGTGGGGGATTGTTGGAATTATTTATTAGGTATTTCAAAATACAAGTAAACCTTTTCCAATTATTCCGTTGATTTCATTTAATAGACAAATGAAAGTCATTAGCTAATTCTTTATTGCATAATAAAGGGATGAAAATCAGTTTTATAGTCGTTATCTCATTTACATTCAGCCATTATGAAATTATTAATGCAATATTCTTTGATATCCTAAAGTTCTAATTGAGCTCATATATATAGCTTCCATTGTTCCAGCCTTGGTGCAATCTTTTTCTTTCCTACAAATCCCACCTAGTTGAAAAGAATCTTACCGTCATTTCCTCTCCTAATCTTTGTGTTTTTTCAAATGCTATTATAATTTCCACTTCTTATATCCCAAAGGAAAGAATCTAGTTGTTCACTCTATCCAAGTATTGCAAGTGTACGCTTACAAGGATCATAGGTTATTGTATCCTAGAGGGTAGGGCGTCATAACCTGCTACACTAAGACATTGTCTTCGAGGGGCGAAATCTACTCTTAAGGACAGTGAACTTACACGCCTCAACCTAAAATCTTGTTCTATTCAAACATCGTTGGAGATCAATATATTCACTACAAAAGATAAGTATTTCATTGTTATTACATTAATTTTATCCATTTTTAATATTTCAATGTGAATGGATATTTACTAATATTTATCTTATGTGATTTGTTGTAGGAGAAGTTGCATCCGTATCGCCAAAATTTCCAACAAGACTTATTAACAAAAACAAGACTCCTATGATTCTATAAGCTTCTATAGCATATAACGATTTAGAGATGCAAAATTGACAATCTCTCTAATATAAGATATAACTAATATAAGTAGCTTATAACTATTTAGAGATGCAAAACTGTCAACCTCTATAATATAAGTGGATCCAGACTGATATAGTCATGCATATATATTAGAAAGCTATTCAGTTCTATATATGTTCCAAATGCAATTATTGAATTCAAATTATTTGACTAATTTTTAGGAGAATAATACTTGGGTACTTATTAATGAGTACTCTATATACTTATTTTTTGATTTGATCCAATTAAAAGATGACATGTGTTCTTTGTATATTTTTAAAAGCCCAAGAAAAATTAAATACCATATGTTTTATTTTTTAAAACAATAAAATATATGTTAAAATATTATTGGGCCAAATCATTAAAGTGAGTATATAGGGTACTCACTAGTAAGTACCTAAGTATTGTCCTTTTTAGAAACTCACCTAACTCTAGACAATCTGAATAAATTATTCCAATAAAGTCGTCATAACTTCCTCCGAAGTACTCCATCAACTCCATAGGTACTCACTAGTGAGTACTCTATATACTCACTTTAATGATTTGACCCAATAATATTTTAACACATGTTTTATTGTTTTAAAAAATAAAATATATGTTATTTAATTTTTCTTGAGCCTTTAAAAATAAGAAACACATGTCATCTTTTGATTGGGTCAAATCAGAAAATGAGTATATAGGGTACTCACTAGTGAGTATCCAAGTATATCATCCAACTCCATATATGTTATACTATAATGGGGCCGAATCATTAAGAAGATACAAGCACCCAAAAATATTAAGAATGTTGTGGACAGTTTTTAGTGAAGGGTGCGGCAAGAGAAGAATAGAGAGAAAGAGAGAAAGGCTTGAGGAATTATGTTGTATTGTAGTACATTATTCCTCATGCCAAGTGCCTTTATTTATAGTGAAAGAAGTACAATTACATTAGGATTCTAATCTTTAACAGAACAGAATATCCCAATCCATATCTACCTAGGATTTACACAATCACATTTAACACATGTTATAAATTATCTACAACACTCCCCCTTGAGTGTGCAAATACTCAAGTAGATATCGCATCAGATCTTCAGGATGATAGTTGATGAAGTCGTCTCATAGGCACGATAGAGAACACTCGAGTCTCATATAGGGAACTTGCATATAAAAAGAAAAAACTCTCACAAAACCTGGCTATGGTAAAACCCAAGACGGGACAAAACCCATAGTCTAGGAGAAAAGTGAGTTAATGCAATGTCGATACTTAACATCTTCAAGACGTAAGTAGTAAGAAAACACACAAGGGTATGACCAGCCCAGAATTGGTGCCTCATTAAAACCTAGTCAGGCAACAAAAACCCAATGGGAAAAATGTTCCTGATCGTAGGGAAAAAGAGTACATTAAGGTCAAGTGAGTATACTTCAGGATACTCCCCCTGAGTTCGACGAAACTCCCCCTGAGTTTGACGAAACTCCCCCTGAGAACTACAAGCGTAGCAAATGAGAAAATTTGCACATACCAAATCCTCGAACAAGCTTCTTCGGCAATGACTTCGTGAAGAGGTCGGCAAGGTTGTCTTCGGATCAGATATGCTTGACTTCAATCTTCTGATGCTCATGTTGATATGATGTAAACGCAATATGCTTGGTGTTGACTTCTTGGATGTATCATGTTATGGTCTGGTCGATACATGTGGTGTTGTCTTCATAGATCGTTGTTGGAACTCAACAAAGGATGAAGAATTACAGGTGCTTCGAACATGCTCCCATGTACACGTGTCGCTTCATGTATGGCGATGAGCTTGAAGACGTCGCAACTAAGGTCTATTTTGGTTGACCTCCAAGATATTGCGGTGTTCCTAACGGTAAAGACATAATCCGTTTGGAAACGTGCCTTGTGCGGATCAGATAAATAGTATGTGTCAGCGTATCCCACAAGGTAGGCATCATTCCGATAACCAAGGGGTTGTGGTTAATTCTGAGATGCGTAGGGATAGAATAAGCCCAAATCCGTAGTAACGGAAAAACGTCTTTAACACCTATTTGGTGGTAGCGTGTAGGCGCAGTGTTGTATCTTACCAAAAGATCAACAACGAATGAGATGTCATGCATAATGCAATGAGCTAAGTACAATAAAGCGCTAATTGAACTTAGATATAGAACTTCAAGTTCCACAACCTTTTCAAGGATCTCATTTGCATCTAGCGTATGAATGGTCATGGGTGTACTCAAAAGCAACACCTTCTGGGTGTAGTTCGATTGGTGTACCAGAATACCATCTGAACTTTGCTCGAAACTTCGGGTCGAGACATAAACAAGTTTTCCCAAGATCTTTCATCTCAAATTCCGACTTCAGGTGCGAGGCAGTTTTCTCAAGCTCTTCCAGAGTCTAAGTGAGATTTAAGTCATCGACATAGACTGCAACTCTTGCAAATTCGGTTTTGTACACGCAGGGGCATAGTTTATTCACATATCCTTAACTGATCAAATATTCACTTAAACGGGTATACCACATCAGCTCGGATTGTTCCAATCCGTAAAGTGAAAGCCTCAATTCAATAGAGAGGGTGTTCTGTGGTCTAGAACTATTTGGATCAGTCTATAAGTCCTTCGGGAACTTCCATGTATAATTCTGTATCAAGATCCCTATAGATACGTTACAACCACGTACATAAGCTGCATATTTAGTTTTTCGAAAAAACTACCAAACTGATAAGGTAGCGGAACGTTATGACGTCCATTACGGGGGAATAAGTCTCCTCGTAATCAATCCCAGGGCGTTGAGAGAAACCTTGCGCCACAAGGCGTGCTTCGTATCGCACTATTTCATTCTTCTCATTACGCTTCCTTACGAAAACCCACTTGTAGCCAACGGGCTTCACATGTGGAAGTGTAGGAACTACAGGCCCAAACACTTTACGTTTCGCAAATGAATCAAGTTCGACCTGGATTGCTAGTTTCCAGTTTGACCAATCAGTTCTACGTCGACATTCATCAACGGAACACAGTTCGATATCGTCGCTTTTCACTATTTCGGGTAGCTACCATATACGTGAATATCATCGATGATAATCTCATTCCAATTCCATTAACTCATCCATGTATGCATAATGGACCAAGACTACAGGTCTCGGGATAATCCGGATTAATTTCATGAGGTGGAATGGTTGAGATAGCGAGCGAGGAAGGGATTCATTTTGTGTCATACTTCTCCACTTCTAGGGAGGTGAATCCTTCGAACCGAGTGATCTGTCGCGCTTCAAGCCGAGAACAGATTGATTGGCTAGCCGTCGGCGTACCAGGCCGTCCAACAAGGGCGGCCAAACTGTCCTTCAGGGGCGGCACACCCTTCGAGGATGTTGACTCGACATCCGTTAGGTACGTCTATCCTTGCAGGCATGTTTGCAGCTGGTATATGTGATCTCGTCACTTTATCTAGATAAGAGAAAGCGTCTGGAGCAATACTCTGAAACCTAGAATATGGGGATCGAGATGAGACATAGTGGGGACGTCCACGATAATTCGCGCCGTTCTTCAGGAACATTGACGTTCTTATCTCCCCCTAACGGCGGGAAGACTGTCTCATCGAAGTGACAATCCGCAAGATGGCGGTAAAAGAGATCGCGTGCAAGGGCTCTAAAGAGCTAATTCGAAGGAGAATCACAATCGACAAAGATTCACATCCTTCTTTGAGGACCCATATTGGTACATTGCGGCGGCGCAATATGGCAGAAGGTGCATACCCAAAAATGCGTAAATACGAAACATCAGGTTCGTACCCAGTAACCAATTGTAACGCTATAAAGTATTGGGTAGCAATGGGCCTCAGGCGGACCAACATGGCTGCATACAAGATTGCAAAGCCCTAGGCAGAAACCGAAAGCTTGGTGCGTTCACCAAGGTCTGGGCGATCAATTGATAATGCGCTTTATGATCACTTCTGCGAGGCTGTTTGGGAGTTGAACATGGGGAATTCAATGTTCAATTTCAAGCCCAAAAAACATGCAATACTTATCGAATACTGTTCGATATAAACTCTCCGGCATTATCCAGTCTTATAGACTTTATGGGATAATTAGGGTGGTGAGCCCTTAAGTAAGAATTGGCCAGGAGTTTAGCAGCAATGTGTATGTGGACAGACATGTGACCATTGTGTCGATATATCAACCAAAAACCATATTTACATGGTCCGCATTTTTTGGTTGGAAGAGTCCACATTATTCCCTTTAATCCACTGTGAAAAGAGGGTTATGTAGTAACTTTGCTAGGGATGATGTAAAAATCCAATTTCCCCAACGAGCAGGCTTGGCAAAGTGTGCTTGTAGGCACAAAATCCTTACTTCAGGTAAGGTGATGCATTGTGTAACATATTGCATCGTGTTTTGACCTGAATGTTCCAAACGGTCGTGCCAAAGCAAGTAAACTGCTCGAATCACCCGGCTTCAAGCCAGCCTATATGTGGCATGTCTCAGTTGGGAGGTAGCCCATTGGCCCCAAAACATAGCTTCATGCTTCATATTTTGGAAGGTGATGCAAAGATACGTCACTCTATTTTCTACAGTGGTTTTTATGATCATTGTTCGCTCGAATATCCTTATAACTCAATGACGTTCTTCTGGAACGGAGAATATAAGGCCCCTTAATAGTAATTCAGTACCATTAATACAACGAGGTGCAGTGCCATTGCCCTTAATCAGGTTAGGTAGACCTGAATTCGTTGCTAGAGGGGTGATTTAGGTATGAAGTTAGTGTGCATAGTCGCACGTTCATCCAGACAACTAACTTCCCCACATTTATACCTTATCACATGTTAATTGAATTCGGTCACATGTATAAGAAACATGATTCAATTAACTCATATTCGAGGACAATATCCATAATAATATCCAAAAAATTTAAAGCAAATACCAAAACAATCATCCAAACAAAAAGGAAAAATTGTTCAAAACTTAAACCAAAAGATAGGGGGTTTCGGCCAACAGGGCCTTCCATGTCAAAATTTTGCTTTTCCATATGTGTTAGGTGAAGCAAAATTAGTCTCACAAATTGATTACAGGAATGGTACTCCTCAACAACATTGGTAGGGGCACAAATAAGTGCATAGCCAATGATCTATTCCATCAAAATGGAGGTAGATTTTGCACGGTTGAGGTTCGGGAATACTGTCCCTTATTCTTGAAGTTTTGGGTCTTAGTTTCCAAGGGATCACGTGTTTGGTCGTGATGCCACCCCCTTGGTTGACTCTGATTCTACCACTATTCAGTACTCTCCAGCCGAAGAAGGAAGAGTAGATTCGGTAGGCCTCTACTGAAGCAGAGCCTTAAGTTCGGTACACCTCTGCCGAAACAGAGCAAGACCTTACGTACATCCCAGCCGAATCACTGGGGTGCCGCTTTCACTGTTGTGCTTTTCAGTGAGCAAAGTGGTAGTATCAGATCCGAGAATTTAGTGAACCTCCATTCTCTAGGGTGCTTCTTCAGGAGCATTTTAGAGGTATGGAAGGACGAGAAAATCTTCTCCAGTCAAAGTTCAATCGGATTCTATAAACTTCAGAATTTGTACCTATTCACGGATGGAGTTCAAGCATGCCTTGTGTCAGGCAAGATATGTCTTGCTTCGGGCAAGGTATGTCTTGCTTTTGACAAAGTGTGTCTTGCTTCGGGCAAGGTGTGTCTTGCTTCGGGCAAGATCATCTTTGCATGATTAGAACGATCCATAGAGTGAGTCAAAGAGCCATGGAATCCTCGTCATTGAGGTGCTTCCATTTACAATGCTTCAGGCATAAGTCTTCGGATGAAGATCATGACGGAGGCTTATTTAGCTCTATCCACGTCATTGTTGGCTTCAATATTTCTCAACTTCTCAGTAGTCAAGTGGAGCTTCACAACTTGTGCCCACATAAAGTAGTTTCTGCTAGAAACTTCCATGTTAGTGAAATTGAACTTGTTACGGTTCGGAAATCCACTGGATGGAGGGAACAAGATTGTGGTTGGTGCTTATGGGAAATAAAATCTCCATAATCATAAAAGTTAGAACATTCGGGTTCTAAGACATGGTTTGGTTTAAATTTTCATGAAAACTACGGGTTTCATGGGTATTTAGTTTTTAAGGAAACTTCAGGTTTCATGGCACTTATTCGAATCTTCGGGTTCGAATTCATGAACTTCAAGTTCATATATACCTGCAATCAAACGCAATATATATAGAACAAAAAATAAAATTTTAACATATATTGTGAATGGGTAGTGAAATATAGGTCTACGGAACCTTTGGGGTTTGCAAATATGACCCAAATAATTTTTGGTGGGTCGTGGTTGGAGCTGCAGGCCCAACCTTTGTTTGCTAGGCTTGCTGGCCAGCAAAAATAAAGAATATTTGGACAAAGCCCACACGGGCTGGGTGAAGGAAAGAGAAAGCAGCAGAGCTGCTGGTGCACTAGGCTACAGGCCCTGGGGTTCAGCTGGCCCATCAGGGGCCAAGGAAGAAGGGGCGGGCCGAGAAGAAAAAAGGGGCCCAATAGCCTGGGCTGTGGCTAGCTCGGCTGGAGCTGGGCTGGCTCGGCTGAAGCCAGTTGGGTCCGCTCGGCTGCAGGCCGATGTCGGCTCGGCTCGGATCCGGGTCGGCTTCAGGCCGGCTCAGCTCCGGTAGGGTTTTTTTTTTTTTTTCTTTATTTTTCAAAAAAACGAAAAAAAAAATTTCAGTAAAGAATTTCTAGTTTTTTTTCAGAAAAACAAAATTTTGTGTTTTTTGCAGAAAAGCGAAAAAAAATAAGAAAAAACCCTTGATTTTTCCTTCGTTCACACGATCATCAATTCACTTAATATATGATAGATATATTAAATGTCGATGTTAACACAATATTTGCAGAAGATCAATAATTCGTTAAACGCAGAAAATTGGGTTATGCATCATGGTGAAGGTTCATGCAATCAGGTCTGACAAAATATCGACAATCGAGACCGTGTTTTAGAAGAACCTGGATTGCTGATGATGATGGTTGAACAATTTGTTTGCAGGATTGCCTTCAACTCCGAATTTTCATCGTCAATGCGTTGAATCTCGTTCAAAATAACAGGGGAAAAAATTGAATCAATAGCAAGTATATTAATTCAATAAAAAAATATATAAATAAAAGTGAAAACTATTGAAATTAATACTCCCCATGATTGAAGATGGCCAAAACTCTGGTATAATTCTCTTGAGCACAGCGGAAAGAGCGTGCTGATAACGTGTTGTGGACAGTTTTTAGTGAAGGGTGCGGCAAGAGAAGAATAGAGAGAAAGAGAGAAAGGCTTGAGGAATTATGTTGTATTGTAGTACATTATTCCTCATGCCAAGTGCCTTTATTTATAGTGAAAGAAGTACAATTACATTAGGATTCTAATCTTTAACAGAACAGAATATCCCAATCCATATCTACCTAGGATTTACACAATCACATTTAACACATGTTATAAATTATCTACAACAAAGAATAAATTTCCAACAAACCGCCTAAATCACCCAGTTAGCTAGTTTGGTTCAGTTTGTCCTCTCCTATTGGTCAAATTTTTTTCGTGGTCCCTGTGGTGACACTATATTTTCAATGTGACTCTCGTAAAAAAAAAACTATTAATTAAACACATGTGGTGAGCTCCATTAGCAATTACAGTCCAAAATCTATATTACGGTTATAGTCCTCAGTTTAAAAAAAAATGTGTGAGCCTAACTTGTGTTTTGTCCTTTGAAGAAGATGTACATCTTCTCTTTCAAACTCTCTTTTTGGATTTCAACTAGTGCTTTGCAATTTTGTTTAATCCTCTCAATTCACCTGATGCTAAGAAAATAATCAGGAGCTGAATAAACAAATCTCAAAAAAACTCATTGCAATGAAACATAATGCCCTTGAGATTATTCTGGTCCTGATTGTCAACTTCCAGTTTTTTTTTTTATTCTGCTCATGACAATTTTATAGCCTAAGAGCTACTACAACCCAATATGATTTTACCATTCAAAAGCTACATCCTTGAGGACCGAGGCCGATAAAGGTCAAAGTCTAAGCATATTACCAATTCTACAAAACATACTTCTGAAAAAATTTTGTAACTGAAAAAGAAATAAAAGGCTTTAACTTTTCACAAATACAAGAATCGGTAAATTACCAAGAAAGCATGATGATTTAATCCTACACGCAGAGAGAGACTTTACTATAAATTACTTGGTGATCCTATCGAAAGCAAACATCTTAATTTAGCCTCAGTTTTCATCAAATCTCAATTTCAATTGAACCCTAATTCATCCCCAATTTCGTCGCCAACGAATAAACATCTCCAAATCAATGACAACTGATGTTCTTGGCTTCTTCGTTGAGATTGAAATGACGATTTAAACCCCATACATGCTGCTCATGTGTGTTTTTTTTAACGGAAGATTAACAGAAGTTTAGATTTGGACTATAATTATTAACGAGGCTTACCACATGTGTTTAATTAACAACTTTTTCATAACAAGGGTTACATTGAAAGTACAGTGTCACCACAAAGACCACGAAAAAAATTTGTCCTAATTAATAATAGGGTTAATTACACTAACACCCCCTGAGGTTTATTTTGTTTTCACAAAACCCCTTCACGTTCTAAACATTACACTAACACCCCTTCAGATTTTAAATCACTTTCACCGAAAATTCTTCCATACTACGTAGTATGGAATACTACGAACATTGGATGACGTGGATTGTTTTGGATGATATGGGTCCCGTGGGTCCCGTGAATCCAAACCATCCAATGCTCATAGTATTTGATACTACGTAGTATGGAAGTTGGACCCCACTTTCACATAACCCCTTTTGTCTAAATTAACCCAATAATATGCTGACATCAGCATAAAGTAAACTCTTGAAAACAAGTTTACCCTCGTAGTTAACCTTTTTCAAATAAATAAAAAAAATCAAATCAAATTAAAATTGACTTAAAACATAGAAAAGGAAAACTAAACCCTAAATCCCATCTGTGAACCCATTATCTTCTTCCTCTCCTGTCAATTCCACCATTTTTTTCTTCTCGTTTTATCAATATTCTTCCTATCTGCATTTCATCCTTTATGAACACTACGAAAAGAAACTCAAATTAAAATTTTACATAAAATTTTTTTTTCTTACAACAAATAAAAAACAGATGATTTTTCCTTTCTTTATGTTTATATCGTCCACAGTGGGACTCGAACGGATTGCCGGCGACACGCCGGGAGCCACGTGTAGTGGAAGTGAGTGAGAAACTAGTGGTGGGTTGCTTGCTTGCTTGCTTCCGGTCGACGCCACATCAAGGAGGAAAAGAATTGGATACGAGGAGAGGAAGAGGAAAAAGAGAGACAGAGAGAGAGAGATCGGGAGATGGATAATTGGACGGTAGGCGGATGAGTGAGGGTGCGGTGGTGTTTGCCCGGGTGGGGATGATGTGTAATCAGAATGGTGATGTTTTTCGTCGGAGAAACAAGAGAGGGGGTTATGATGCTTGTTGTGGTGGGACACTGGGGCTAGAGTTCCCTTCTTTCTAGTTTTCTTCAATTTTTAGTTGTGTTTTATTTTTTTTCTATGTTTTAAAACATTTTTAATTTGATTTGATTTTTCATTTTATTTAGGTAGGTTGTTTTATTTTCTCATGCAATTAACTACAAGGGCAAACTTGACTACAAGATATTATTTTAAGCTGATGTCAACATGTTATTAGGTTAACTTAGACAAAATGAGTTATGTGAAAGTGATTTAAAACCTGATGGGGAGTTATTGTAATGTTTAGAACGTGAGGGAGTTTTGTGAAAACAAGAAAAACCTCAAAGGTGTTAGTATAATTAACCCATTAATAATACAATATTTGAAGATATTCAAATTCGTAGCTTTCAATATTGGAAGATATTCAAATTCGAGTATCTCCTCCCCTATTAATTAATAATACAAGAAAAGAAAACGACTAGAGTTGACATAATTCACAAGGTAGTAAGTTCACCTTCAGAGGTCTGGAATAACACAATTTTAATTTCAAACAGCACATAGAGGTTTGTCACTAACACACTCACTTATAAGTGAGAGGTTTTAATTAGATTCGGATCCTATCCATATAAATTAGTGTTGTGATTTGCGGCTCAAAATTAAGATGACGCATAAATTAAATTTGTGTTACCTATTTAGTTTTGGTGTCCTATTTGGGTTTGGATTTGACTTCTTGGTTGGATTCCTTACTTGGTGGAGAGATTTTGTTAATTACCTATTTGATTAGGTTTTAGATTTACTTCCAATTGCGATTAGGATTCTCATTGTAACCTAAATCCTATAATCTATAAATAGGACCTTAGGGTTAGATTATTTAGCGTACCTCACCATGGTTTAGAAAGTTTTATCTTTTGGTTTTGGGTGAAGGTCACCGTTTGGAGTCATGAGTGTGTGGCAAATTCATGGCTCGTTTGTTACCAATTTGGTGAGAGTCAATTTGTGAGTTAGAGAGCAATTTGGGAGGGACTTCTCCGTTTGCTTTGGGTTCTCTACTCGTTTGGTTTAGGGTTTGTAATTTGTGAGATTTGGGTTGTGAGAGTTAAACACTCTTTCGTAAAATCCATTTGTTTAGTGAAATTCCTAGTCGTGCTTCACCCGTGGACGTAGGCTTTTACACTGAACCATGTTAATCTCTTGTGTTCTTATTTTGAGATTGTTTGTTTCTTTGCTCTTGCCTACAACGTTGATATTTGGTACTTTGTTAGAATTTGCTTCCGCTTGAGCATAAAAGTACAACAAGTGGTATCAAAGGTATAGGTTTCGGCTTGGGCTTTGCTTGCCAGTCATGATGAAGTTTTTTGTGTCGTCGGCGAAATTTGGTATTTGAAGAATTCGATGGGAGAAATAATTTTGGGAGTTTGTATACCAAATCTTTTTTGTTGTCTTTGAGGCAACGTTTGTTCACTCTGCATTTGTCATACAATGGAGTTTGATGTTCAAGACTTTGGTGAAGTGCTAGTTCGCAGTTTTGGCTCGTTTTTGTTACATGTATGTTTGAGCATTGTTCGGATTTTGTCTCGTATTTTTTAGTTTCCGTAATGAAATTTGTTGGAGAATGCGTTGGAGAAAATTTCAAGTTTTGAAGACTTTTGGATTTTTTGAGTTGTGGTGGAGATCAGTTTCAAAAGAATTTGGTGCACATTGCGTTTGTATTTGTCATCTCAGTCTGTATTTATTTTGGAAGTTTGTTAATTTCTCATTGAGGTGGAGATTGTTGTGATTTGCGGCTCAAAATTAGGATGATGCAGAAATTAAGTTTGTGTTACCTATTTCGTTTTGGTGTTATATTTGGGTTTGGATTTGACTTGGTTAGATTCCTTACTTGGTGGAGAGATTTTGTTAATTACCTATTTGATTAGGTTTTAGATTTACTTCTAATTAAGATTAGGATTGTCATTATAACCTAAGTCCTATAATCTATAAATAGGACCTTAGGATTAGATTATTTAGCGTGCCTCACCATGGTTTAGAGAGTTTTATCTTTTGGTTTTGGGTGGAGTTCACCGTTGGAGTCAGAAGTGTGTGGCAAATTCATGGCTCATTCGTTAGGCAATTTGGTGAGAGTCAATTTGTGAGTTAGAGAGCAATTTGCGAGAGACTTCTCCGTTTGCTTTGGGTTCTCTACTCGTTTGGTTTAGGGTTTATAATTTGTGGTATTTGGATTGTGAAAGTTAAACACTCTTTTGTAATCTCCGTTTGTTTAGTGAAATTCTTCGCCGTGCTTCGCCCGTGGGTGTAGGCTTTTATGCCGAACCACATTAATCTCTTGTGTTCTTATTTTGAGATTGTTTGTTTCTTCGTTTTCGCTTACGACGTTGATATGTGATACTTTATTAGAATTTATTTCCGTTTGCGCATAAAAGTACAACAATTAGTACTAGCCCATCATGTTGTTTAGTTAAAACTCATATGTTCATTATCATTGTATCAAAAAATACATGGATGTCTGTATTCGTAATGTTGATTACAAACACAAATTCAATGATTTATTTAAGTTGCAAGAATGCCACACCCCACACGAATCATGTCCATTATTAACCAATTAAACTCCCAGCGACATTCCAGTTGAAACAAAAATGCATGGCTGGTGTGACAAGAAATATAAATAAAATATAATGGTTAGGTTTGGCAACATATATGTGGACACGTCCTGCAGTTATATCTACACGAAACATGATCCAAATTTTGACAACTTAAGAAGAATTTCCCGTGAGTTATCAAAATAGCTATCTTGTGTGTGTACGTATATTAGATAATATAAACAATATGAAGTTTCTTCATCACATAATTGAGAGGATAAGCAAATTCAAGGCCATATCAATTGGTACGTTATAGCCACAGATGATCTAAAATATGAACATTGGACCCTCATCATCAAACATATGTTTTTTTTTTTTTTTTATAAAAAGAATCAGTCAGTGGCCAAGCCATGGCAGTCCACTCTTCTGGAGGCCAGGAAGACTCACAGAGGCATTTCAACCTCCGCTGGCTACCATCGTGTGATTCACCAGCATCAGGAATCAAACCCAAGACGAGCCGTGTGGAAGACGAGCCTGGAATTCGCCCCAACCATTGAGTCACCCGTGATGGTTACAACATATGTTTACGAGACATACTATTATATATCCATTATTGCACAAAAGCAGAAAAACATAAACTGTACCGCACAAGAAGTGTCAACACAATAGCCGAATTTTTGTGATCAAATTGGCTAGGGTTTATTAGGTGTGTGATCATGCATCATCTACCATACTTTTTTTAAGGGATATAATTCAAAACACAACTATAGGCATGTCGATGTCGTTGAAATCATTAAAAAAATAAAAATATGAAATCTTACCTCATGTGAAGCTTCCAAAATCTCAATTTCATGTTCCATTCGTCAAAAGTTTTTTTTTTTTTCAATTAATGTATTTGTAATTTCATTGGTTAGGGTTTTGTCTACAATGGAAGGTGAGAGTGGTTTTGAGAGTTGAACAAGATAAATAATTTTGGGATATACACGTTAAAAGTGATTTGGAGTGTATTTAGAATTTTTTATTTTTTTTAAAACCTTATCAGGTTGAAATTGTCATTGCATATTAGGGTTTATAAATTATTTAATATTAAATTTTAATGTGGGGTGTATTCAATAATATGTAGGATGCTAATAAAAAAACCCAAAAACAAATTAAACAAGAGGCATCCTTTACTTCGGTTGAGGTTTCCCTTTCACCTTATAATCGTTGCACGACGTAGAAGCATGTGACTAATAATTTTCATACGCGGAGTATATATATGTATATCAGTCCCTTCCGTTAAGGGTCTATTTGGATTGGGGTTTTGTTGGCTTCAAGGAATTTGTCAATGATGGAAATAGGGTGTGAAGGGGTTAAGGATGATGGGGTACGAAAGTTTCTTGTTTGGATATGTGGGGATCTGGTAATGATGTGATTGAAAATACTGGGTTTTTGAAATCACTTAGGCCTCGTTTGGTACTCCGTATAACGCACCTGATAGTACTAATAATTCGGTCTCGGGTGTTTGGTGCGCTTCGTACTAAAATAGTCGCCCAAAAACCTCCGTATAATTAGTCGGGTTCGTCTCTCTCACTCTCTTGGTCTAGCTTGAAGGAAAATATTTGAATTACAAGTTCATTTGAGCAACACTTAAGCATGCTATTAACAAATTAAAAGCTCTTAGTTAGCATATTAGTACTCAAAAACAAAATTTTGCTCATGAATTTTGAAGCCTAAATGTTGTGAACCAAGACACAACTCAAAATCACATTAGTAAGTTGTAGCATGCTATACCTTTGTAGAATCTTTTTTGCATGAGCAAAGGCTAAATACCCAAGAGGGCCTTCAATCTCATCTTGGAGGAGTTGTAGTTGCACCTTGAATCAAATTGAAGGTTACCTACGTACTTCGTCTCCTACGAAGATCAAACTTTTTGTAGTTCTTGCATTTGATGAGGATTTGAGTGAGTTTGTATAAAGAACAAATTGTGTTCTTCACACACACCTAGGGCCGGCAAACCCAATATAAATAGTCGATATTAGTCTGATACTGCACTAAACGCCCGACTAATTTTGTCAGTATTGTCCGATGACAGATTATCCTATCTGACTGAAATAGTCAGTCTAGTCTGAGCTACCAAACAAGGCCTTATTACTTAGTTTTTATTTGTCAGCAAACAAATGGAAAAAGATGAAGTCTGGAACAAATTCCATAATGTACACAAAACATGAAAATATGAGAATTTTTTTAATTGGGTGAAACAAATATGATAAATTTAAATATATTAAATTCAAAAGGAAATTACACAACAGGTATATTTTTAGATATCAATTTTAAATTGAGACAATGTTTTCAAACTATTTCAAAGAGTGGCAAAATTAATACACATTATGAAGTCATGGGAGATATTTCTGTTGGTGTGTAATTGATGAAATTACCCTTCTCTGTTTGAAACTGAGATTGAAGGTGAGAAGCTTAGTTTGAGCGATCAACCTCGTAAAGCAGTCGTAACACAGCCAACGCCAACCCAATCGCAAGGTCCACCACGTTGTCGGTCAAAACGTCGGGTGTGTTGGTGACCCGACCAGGATCAGATTGAGCCCCTTCCGAGCCAGTTGGTGTTATGCCCAAGAGCCAAATATCAAACCAAACGATAATCAAACAAAGAACACAAAGATTTCAGAGTTCCTCCAATATAGAAGCACCTCTCTAACAACGGAAGTTGTATTACTCAATGAACAAATTACAAGAGAACTCACAAAGGTCTCAAGTACAGACTAATGCTTCTCTCTCTCTCTGTTTTGGTTTTGCACATCACACACACACACACATATGCCAATCTAAATCCTAGTATTTATACTACTAGGGTTACATCCACATCCTAATAGGAAACACAATCCTACATGTATAGGAAAACCAAATCCTAAGCTAAAACAGAATCTAAACCAACAATCCTAACCACACCAAGATTTCTGTTTTCTCGGCACCTTTGATTTTAGGTAAATTCTAACAATCTCCACCTTGACATAAAATCCATAGAGAAGCATTCAACACATCAACAACCGTTGCTCCACCATATTGCACGATCAAACTAGCCCCACATGCACCAAATCCAAACAATGATTGAATTTGGATGCATCACCGACCTTTGTTAACATATTAGCAGGATTCTCCTTAATAGCAATCTTCTTGAGACGAATCACACCTTTAACCACTACCTCTCATACGAAATGATATCGTACATTTATGTGTTTGGTCCTCGCATGATGCACTTAATACTTCGCTAAATAAATAGCACTTTGGCTGTCACAATACACTTCCAACTTGAGTTGTTTCACATCCAAATCTATCAACAATCCCAACGTCCAAATAGATTCTTTAATGGCTTCAGCAATTGTCATATATTCTGCTTCTGTAGTTGATAGCACAACTGTTGGTTGTAGTATTGATCTCCAGCATATAGAACCCTTTGCCATAGTAAACACATAACCTGTCGTTGATCTTCTTTTGTCTAAATCTCCGGCAAAATTTGAATCCGCATAACCAACTGAGAACTTGTCAAAATCCTCATCAACACCCTCCTTCTTTGCATATACCCATTTACATCCTATAGCTTTTCTCCCTCTAGGCAGCTCCACCAATTCCCAAGTTTTGTTCTTTTCAAGTGAAAGCATCTCATCATCCATTGCGTCACACCAATGCTTTCCTTCTTTACTACTCACAACTTCTTTGAAGTTTGTGGGAATGTCAAATTCAATAACTGGTAATGCATAAGCCATACTGGCTACACAATCTCGGTATCTAGCCGACAACAAGATCTCTCGTTTTCCCTTTCTCTTAGCTATGCAATCATATTGATCACTGAGTTCTTCTTCAATAACCTCTTTATCTTGATCTCTCTCATGATCATCATCTTGTCCACGCTCTTCCTCACAATCATCATCTCGCCCAATAGGGCTTGAGTTTTCAACTACTTGTTCCTCAAGCTCCACCTTTTGTACTGCTGCCGTGTCTTTCCTCAACTCCATGTGGCTTTCGTCAAACGTCACATCCCTACTCACCACAACCTTATTGAGCTTTGGACAACATATTCTAAAACCTTTTACGCCATTGTTGAATCTTATAAACATAGCTTTCTTGGCTCGCAGATCCAATTTGTTCTCCTTCACATAGAAAAAGGCATTACACCCAAAGATGCGTACGTTATCATAATCTTGTGCGGGTTCTCCCAGACCACAATTCCATTGAAGTTTTCCCTTCTAATGCAGCTGATGGTAATCGATTTATCACATGGCATGCATAGTTGATAGCTTTAGCCCAAAATCTCTTCGGCAACTCGGCTTGAGATAGCATGCATCTCACTTTCTCAAGCAAAGTTCTATTCAACCTCTCGACAATCCCATTCTGTTGTGGAGTTCCTCTTACACTAAAATGGCAAGTGATTCCTTCTCTTTTGACATCTCAATGAAGGGATCATAGGTATATTCTCCTCCATTGTTACTCCTCAAAATTTTTGTTTTCTGACCAATCTTATTCTCCACCATCTTCTTCCACCCTAAGAAAATATCCAATACTTCATGCTTGTGTTTCATCACATATATATATATATATATATATATATATATATATATATATCCAAGACCTGCGGGAGTAGTCATTTATAAATGACAAAAACCATCGTTTTCCACCCAGAGAAGCATTTTTTGCCAGCCTCTAAACGTCAAAGTGAACATAATCCAATATACCTTTTGTTTGATGGACTGCAGAGCCGAACTTCATCCTCGTTTGTTTCCCCAGAACACAATGTTCACAAAAGTTTATCTTGCCAGTTGTAGCTCCCTTCAAAACTCCTTACTTAATTAGTCTTTGTAAAGCCTTTTCTCTTGCGTGTCCCAACCTCATATGCCACAAAGTAGACAAATCATCCTTGTCTGTTGGCACTTCATCGGCCATCATAGCCATCCCATTCTCTAATATCTTGCTTTCTAGTATATAAAGCAAGCCTTTCCTCGGACTTTTCATTGTCCGAGAAGAACTTGTATCCTTGAGCTTCGAGAGTGCCTAACGAAATTAAATTCTTCTTCAAATTTGGAACATACCTTACTCCATGCAACTCTCAAATTACACCATCATGGTGTTTGATTCTAATGCTGCTGATACCTTGATTTGTACATGGGTTATCATCTTCCATGTAAATCATTCCCTTTGTATCCCGAAAGCTTGAAAACCAATTGCGTTGTGATGTCACATGGTAAGTGCAGACTGGTATCAAGTACCCATTCTCTCATGTAATCCACGGTATTTGATGTCGTCAGGGCACAAACAAACTCTTCATCATCTGCCTCCACCATATTAGCCTCCGAGTCATCAACCTTCTTGCCCTTATTTTTCGCTTTTATCTTCAGACAATCCTTTTTCCAGTGCCCTTTTTCATGACAAAAGGCACACTCATCTTTGTCCAAAAACTTTCGACTACTCGAGACTTTTCTAGCACGTGATCTGCTGCCTTTCTGATTTGACTTCTTTCTCTCTTTCGATCTACCTCTCATCATCAACGCTTCAGAGTTATTACGCTTTTGTCTATCAAGATTTCTCACTTCATGATTCATGAGAGCACTCGAAATCTCGTCATATTTAATTGTCTCTCTCCCATAAATTTATTTTGTGACAAACGGCTGATAGGACTCAGGCAAGAATTCATCAATATCAATGCTTTGTCCTCATCCTTGATAGTTTCTTCCAGGTTTGCCAATTCGGCACTAAGCTTATTGAAGTCTTCAAGATGTCTGATCATCTTAGTTCCTTCTTTGTATTGGAATCAGTACACCTTGCTCTTGAGATGGAGATGATTCTCAACGTTCTTCTTCAAATACTTTATCTCTAATGTAGTTCACAATTCCTTCACAGATGTTATATTCATCACGCCATACTTCTATTGTTTTCCCAAGCACAACCGAATTGTAGAACATCCATGAGCGTTCAATCTCTCCCATTCTTCATTCTTCATTGAAAGCAGCATATCATCTAACACAATATGCAAGCCTTGTTGTATTAGAACGTCACGAACTTCACATTGCCACATTGCAAAGTTGTTCGTTCCATCGAATTTTTCAATCTCAAATCTAGCACTTTGAACCGTTGGCTTGGTTACCTCAGTACCCGACTGCCATTTATCATCTCCGCCACTATCAGACTCATCTGTCTTTGCCATCACTTGATTTGATCAAGAGCCTAAGCTCTGGTACCACTTGTTGTGCCCAAGAACCAAATATCAAACCAAACAATAATCAAACAAAGAACACAAAGATTTCATAGTTCCTCCAATATAAGAGTACCTCTCTAACAACAGAAGCTTTATTACTCAATGAACAAACTTAGCTCTCAAGTACAAATTAATGCTTCTCTCTCTGTTTTGGTTTTGCATAACACACACACACACACATATATGCCAATCTAAATCCTAGTATTTATACTACTAGAGTTACATCCACATCCTAATAGGAAACACAATCTTACATGTATAGGAAAACCAAATTCTAAGCTAAAACATAATCTAAACCAAATTAGGATAAAACCAACAATCCTAACCACACCAAGATTCCTGTTTTTTTCGGCACCTTTGATTTTAGGTCAATTCCAACAGTTGGAAGGTGAAGGCTTTGCCAATGTCGTCGGTGGGTCTGGTGACTTGTGCCTAAGGTCTGTACTTTTTGAGATTCTTGGCGGGTCTGAAAAAAATTGACGTAGACCCATTGGAAGAGAGAGAGAGTGTGTGTGTGTGTGTGTTTGGAGAGAGAAAGAGCCGAGAGTGCGAGAACCCAGAAAGGTTGAGCCTTGTGATGCTTAAAGTAAGCAAAAACCCATGGATCTGAATTATGAAAAGACAATGGTGAATTTTGAGATTTGAGTTTTTGGAATTAAAGGAGTGGGGAGGGAGGAGGGAGTGGAGCAGTCAATTTGTTGATAGTGCTGCCGTCAATTTGTGGATTATAGTGATCTGAATTCTTGGAGAGAAAAAGCTTATTTCCAGTAGAAATTGTGATCAGTTGAATTGTGATAGTGTAGCTGTAAATTTGTTGATTTTTGTTGATACTGGGTTGTTGAAAGCCGTCGCAATTTCTGATTCGAAGGCATGCCTGTGGCTGTGAGTTGCAGGCCTACAGGCTGAAGGTGGTGGCAGCCTCTTGTTGGCTGATTCTACGTATATTTGAAATTGATTCTACTAAGGTCGTTTGTTATTGTTTTTTTTTCACTAAAAACTGCTTCACTTTAAAGTTAAGCAGATAAAAAGTTTTGGTAAAAATGAAATATAATGCTTATTTTAAAAGCACAGCAACCTCAAACTTATACAAATATACAAACTAGTTCTACTAAAAAGTGTACAAAATTGATTCTACATATATTTAAAACTGATTATGCAAAAATGGTCGAGGAGCGAGTCAGGCTAATGGAATGTATGTAATTTTGTTGAAAGTATACATACTGATTCTACTAAAACCATACAAATTGGTTCTACTAAAAAGCATACATATTGATTCCACTAAAACTATACAAACTGTTTCTACTAAAAAAAGTAAACAAAACTGATTATTCATATATTTGAAACTAATTCTGCAAAAATGGTCGAGAAGCGGGTCTGACAAATGGCATGCATGTAATTTTGTTGAAGTTGTGTGGATTGAAGTATGTTAACTAATAAGACTGTTAGGGGCATGGATTGTATTTTAAAAATTTATTTTCCTGTTTTTAGGCTTAGTTTTAGTTAGTTTTGTATTTTTGTCCGCCCTTTAAATGTTTAAAAACTAATATTCTTTGAAATTTTGTGTTTCAGTTGTTTTCTACTGAAGGCTTCCTAAATTCAACCAACCCGATAAATTCAAATATTGAGAAAAGGGGAAATATAAATTTAAAATTTATTAAATATGATAAATCCAAATAAAAATTGGAATTGTTCTGTAATCTGGCGACTCGGCTCAGCGATTGAATCGAAAGCACCAGTAATAATCTGGGAAAGAGAGAGAGGCGCAATACAGGGGACGACGAAGATGACGCTGGAGTCGAAGACGAGAGGGAGCTGCGATAGAGGACCACACCGGCGCCATACGGATATAAGAGCATCAGTTGGGACTGCGATCTGTAGAGCGATTTGCGAGAGAGACGAGAGAAACGATGGATCCGAACCAGGAAACCCACTCCCCCGCTTCCGCCGCTGGTCTCGTCGAAAAAAGATTGGGCTCAGGCGACGAGAGATAGAGATATGAGACCGACAGTTCAGGAAGCGAGAGAGCATTAAGAAAACCCACATCTTGAGGTGGGTTTTGTTGACGTGTGTTTTCGTTTTACTAAACCCATTTTTCAATCTTCTGTTTCAATCGCATGTTACGAAAATTCTTTCATACTATGTAGTACGGAAGAATTTTCGTAACACGCGATTGAAACAGAAGATTGAAAAATGAATTTAGTAATTCATTTCTATCATTTATTCGAAAGGTCAAATGATTTTGTATTTTAACGATCCAATCGTTTATTTTTTAGGTCTTCCCTCAATGTTTATCTCTATTGAAAATCACCTAAATTCAAAATCATTTGACTATTGGATTAAATGATAGTCATATTAGTATTTCTTTGAAAAACTTTATTCGTCTATTTTCTCCACTACAATGACATGTCTTAATGATTTTGAATTTGTTTAATTTTTTGCTAAGATAATCTAAGAATGATGTACTAAAATATAAATTATTTCGATCATTGAAAAAAGTTACGGAATAAACATCAAAATGTGTCACTCAAATAAAATGTGTTCGCTCTAAAGTATGTGCTGCAAGCGATGCAGTTACATATCGTGCATCCAGAAATTCAGTTTAAGTAATAATTTGAAAGGGAAGTAGCCATTGCTGCTTTATCAAACTTTTGCGTTCATGTATACAATTTATGCACGTTCCATGGACCACCTTACTTTCTTCTTCAATCAACATTACAAATTGTACCCTAAATATCCACCAAACAGTCAACTTTTTATTTCTGATGGGCACTTAACGAGAAAGGTGTGCCTTGTAAGTTTCTCTCGTATCACATTCGGTTAAAGATATTATTGTTGCAGTTCTAATTTTATTAGGAGTGTGATTGTGTAAATTTTAGTAGATTATGTATTGGATTCTATGAAATCTTTTAGATCTTTTTTTGTTGTACTTGTATTATTTGAAGAGTAAGTATTTCTTTTTCTTATCACTATAAATAAAGGTACAAAAAGATGAAAAATTACACCACAGAATTCTCAAACTCTCTCTTCTCTCTCTATGCGGCCGGCCAACTCCCTCTCTTTTTCCCTCAGTTAAATAGGCGGCCTACAACAATTATCACATTTATGAGTTATTTTCTGAAGGAAACTAGGTTTTACAATCATACGTACACTCTCACACTTCTATAGAGGGTTGCTTATCTATTGCTAATTATCTTATGTGCAAATGATTATGCGTATACGAAAATTGCTGATCGTTTTGCATGATATAAATGATATCTACCAATTAACTAGTTTTATTTTGGAGGGTGTTCGTTGGATAGCATCCTAAAACCGATCGAAAAGTAATCAATCTTTTCTGGAAGTGTAATGTAATTCGTTTGGCCCCTTCACTCTATTGCATGCTTAAACATAGCAAAAGTTTTTGAACGTTCTAGAGTACACGATATTTTAAATATTTTAATCGTTATATTCCGGAACATTTAAAAAAGTCCCAAAAAATTGAGATAGAAAGCAAAATCTCACACCCACTTCTGCAAATAAACGACAAGGGTTTTTACATCGATATGCTTAAACCAACCGATCCCTGATGGTCTGATTTGGCACCACCTTACCTCCCTGTCTGTTTGCACGTGTAGTTTTGAACTTCAATTATCCTCAAAGTCTTTGAAGGAAAAAGAAAACTGACAACCTTTTATAAAAGAATGATTATATGATACGGATATATTATTACGATAATATTTTGTATTATTAAAATAAAAACGTGTAAGTTTTGTTCACACAAAATGCCACATAGCAATGTACTTGTAGTATGTAAGTTGTTCTCCTCTTGTAAGGTTTTTTTTTTTGGTCAATAGCCTTTCATAGACTCTAAATTTACCTTTGACCCAATGAAACAAAAACACTCACACCCACCATATATGACTATGCTTAAATTGATTGGAAAATACTCTAATTTACCATTATTATAGTTTAATGTGAATGAAATAATGGTTGCTTAATTAGTGGTATTCCATTGACTTTAAATAATAATAGTGGTAGATTAGAGCATTTTCCAAATTGACTTCTGTAATTCATGAAGAGATGTTATTGAGACTATTTTGTGGACTAATTTTCATCCAACCAATGAAGCCAGCTTGACATATTAAATAACAAATTTGTTTTCAAAAACAACGAATTCATAGCAACTTTACGAGTACTTTTTCAACGCATAATATTTATTACTTATATAGAACCTCATACCAAAAAATGTGCATTCTCGAATTAAAATAAGAAAAGAAAAAAAGATGGGTTATTAATGTGGAGTTGGCATTTGTGGCCCACTAAAGAGTGATCCACATATGAGAGAGTGTTAAAGAAGGTAACGTCCTACATCATAAACACAAAAGAATTGAATATTACTTATATTGAGCGGTTCCGTTACTAATTATAAATAAAAAAAAAAAAGCAGAATAGATGAAGAAGCGACAAACAAACTGATGCCAAGCTTATATTGAGTGGTTACACTATAAACTCCACTGAGGTCTTTTGTGATAAAAAAAAGCATAAAAGATGAAGAAGCAACAAACTAATACCCAAGAGGCGGATTGAATCTAGTAGAGATGGATGATACTCGCTCTGATACCAGGTTAATGAATTAAAGGATGAGAAAAAAAAACTGTCTTTGTGATAAAAAAAAAAAAAGAGATGAAGAAGGGACAAACAAACCTGTAGCAAGCAACAAACTAAATACCCAATAGGAGTATTAAATCCAATAAAGAGGGATCATACTTGCTCTGATACCAGGTTAACAAAGTAAATAGGGATCATACATGCTTTAATACCAAGTTAACAAATCAAAGGATGAGAAAAAAAACTGATTGAAAACCCTGATTCTTATTCCACTGACTACATGACAAAAAGATTATGTTTGTACCATATTATATCGACCCCGAAACCACCAAGTACCGGTCAACTAGGAAACCTAGGTAACCTTCCGAAGAATTCCCGCTTCGGCAACACATGAACCAACCTAGAACAAATGAGCTCTCAATTCCTCCAACTTAGAGCCCACTTGCACAAGGACACGTGGCAACACTACAACAACGTTCCTAGAGCCCCACATCGGCCATGGACAAAAATGAGGGACTCTCCTCACATATAAAAGGAGACTTCTCTCCCACAATTAAAGGTTTTGGATCTTAAGACCCCTAATCCAAGCTTAGTCCTATGCTGGTACTTAAATACCCCGTGGACGTAGCAAAACTTAGGGTGAACCACGTACATATCGTGTCTACTCCTCTAAGTTGACTCAAGGTCCACCTGATTTTGTGCATCAACATTTGGCGCCTTCTGTGGGAATCGACACTTTGATTCCTACACTCCGACTCAGTCAAGCTGAGTATCAATCTTTAGTAAACCTTCACCTTCGGTTCTACATCCTTCCCCAACATGAGGAGCAGAGAAAGTCCAAACGTGGATCGCACAAAAAGCCTTGTGGTTTCCCCCTTCATTTATGAGTCACTCATAACTTAGCTTTTCTTTGCTTAAGCATGCCTGATATCACTCGGCACCTTGCCACTTGGCTTATCTTCAGCAGAATACCCTTCGACACCTCGCCACCAAGCTTGGCCATGGGTAAGGGTGCCAATGGGAAAATCATCATACAAATTGATTGGTTGGAAGGTTGAGAAGTACATTATCTATAACTTCTGCTTCACCAAGGGGGGTGTATTCAATTCAGATTTTAAAAGATTATGTCAGAGTTTTTATAATCCATGGATTCTGCAGACTCCATGGATTGTTTTAATTCTATATAGACTTTAACAGATTTTAATGCATTTTATTTCAGTATTTGTATGGATTTTAATAAATCTATGGATTGTTGATTGTTCTAATATCAATAATAGGATTAAAAAAATACATCATTGAAAACCAAAAGAGTTGTCATCTCCAAATTATCTGTTATGTATGTCAAAATACAACATTGAAAATGCAAAGAACCAAAAAACACATTACCAAAAAATGCAAAGACAATTATAAAGAAGCATACTCCTCCATTTCAATCTCATTATCATCATAACCCTCTTGATTCTCATCATCTCTTTGTTCCTCATTATTTTCATTATCATTGTCTTGATTCTCATTGTTATTCTCTTGATTTTCATTATCAGCATTTCGCGGTCTATCAGCCCACATAGCTTCAGCAATGCCAAGTCTCCAAGCATTAGCTTCTGCTCTTTGTCGTTGTTGAGTTTGAGAAAGTAGTTCAAGATTGTCCTCTTCTATGTCAAGATACGATGAAGATGATGATTCATTTTCTGGTTCAGGAGAAAATTCATCGGAACGACACTCTTTGCGAAGAAAGTTATGTAGTCCAGCACAAGCTAGCACTAGCTCTGCTTGTGTCTCAAACGGGAATGGAGGTGCGGTTTTGAAAATTGTGAACCGCGATTTAAAAATACCAAATATCCTCTCAATCACATTCCTCAATGACGCATGGGGAAGATTGAACAACTCGCTTGCATTTCGAGGATGACGACCTTGACCACCAAAATCTTTGAGATGATATCGAACACCTCGTAATGGAGCTAAGAATTGACGTCGATTAGCAAATCCACAATCTACTAGAAAATATTTTCCTAAAAATACAATACATTTTAATTAGCATGTCATACACATAAAATTAAGCTCATAGAAATCAACATGATAAAAAAAAAAGTAATTACCTTGCGGCACTTCAAGTCCATTTCTCCTTGATAAAGGCATCATTTAACACTTTTGAGTCATGTGCTGAACCTTCCCACCCACTAAGAACATATATGAATTCCAAATCAAAGTTGCAAGCTGCCAAAACATTTTGAGATTGAATTCCATGACGATTACGATAGCTACTTATTTCGCGACCTTTTACCATTGCTGGAATATGGGTGCCATCAATAGCACCAATGCAATCCTAAAGTAAACAAAAAAAAGAATAATAATTTAGCTAGAAAAAATTTCGCAGGCCATACAATTAAAAAAAAAAGGGTCCAAACTACGCTTAATTAATCAACTTTAAAGTGACTTAAAAGAATACCTTAAAGTAGGGGTAAAATCTTGTACTTTCTCTTATTTTAGAAGGCAATGCAGATCTAGGTTTGACCATCATTTGTGGTGCTATAGTGTTCAATGCCTTCAAAATTTTGTTGAAATTTTGACTAGTAGCAAAATGTGAACGACCAAACCTTTGCTTAACATTGCAATATCGATCATTGTGGCCCACTACGAGTAAGAATGTTGCTAGCATTTCTTCCACACAGATAAACCTTGTATCTTCTAAAGATGTTTGTTCTCTGATAATAGTACACAACTTTAGAAACACATCTGGAGGCATTCTATGCAACTCTTGAAAACTTTGAGGGTCTTCCTGCAACACTTGATGTATATAATTATATCCTTTCCTAGTAACTAATCGTCGTTTGAGTGGACGTTCAATGCGTTGAGGCATCATAACTATAGTCTCTCTTAACACAATGATTATTGCTTGAATTGCCATCAATAAGTACTTGATTTTTTCATAAAATTCTTCTTCAATTTCTTCTTCATCTATTTCTTCTCCTCCTATTTCTTCTTCCTCTATGTCTTCCCCTTCCATTTCTCCTAATTGAAGTAATTTGCTGCATTATTAAAACCAAATGTATCATAAAGACATTATATTAAAAAACATTGCGTATGACTTACATGTGTGTATATATATATATATTATATTTATGTATAACTATGATGATATCAAGATCAAAAAGAAAAAAAATAATTCAACTTGCTGTATTATAACAAAAAACAATTATAAGCAACCAAAAGTCATCCATTAATAGTCATCCAATGAGTCTCAACATAATCAAAATAACAAAAGTCGTCCAATAATAGTCTCAACATGCTCAAAATAACAAAAGTCATCCAATGAAAGTTTCAATAAACCAAATACATTGCAGACTCCCAAACAAAACAACATGACTTGGTTAATTATAGTCCTCGCATCTTGTGGAGTATCCAACTTGATCATTCTTCAGGAGACATCTTCAAAAACACATCTTTTTTTGCTTTGGTATCAAGCAACTCAACCGCATTGAAACGAGTATCTTCATCCAAGTTTGGGGTATCCTTGATAGCATCGCAAATTGTATATTCTCTCTCCCTCTCTCTTTTCTCTAGTAAGTTGTTGATTCCTTCAAAGCTGGTGGAAATTTTATCAAGCCTCTCTATAATGCCACTTTGAGAGGTGTTTCCTTCAAACTCGATTCTATTTCTTTTGTTTTGGGCTGTTTTTTGCATGAGAACCTCAAAAGCTTCAGGGGATTGGAGCGGTGATGTGGAGTGAGATGATGGATCATTGTGAGTTGGTCTTACGAACGCATCACAATCTACATCATAATCAAAGTCTTCTATGTGTACCCTACTACCTTCTCCAACACCTAATGTTCTTGCATCAGTAACACTACCCAACCCGATTGATTTTTTTCCAACAGCTACAACATTCCCAATAGCAATTTCCAATGCTTCATAATCTTGAAATGTTCCATAGCGTAAGTCGGTGTCCTTCGGGTGAGCCTAGAAAAAAAAATTAAACTATTGCATTACATCTTAAAGTATTTGTAAATTTTAAAACTAGTATTTAGGAAGCTCACCTTAATATATTCCTCCCATACTTCATCAGGAGCAGTGAACCTCTTTGTAGTTGAATCAAACCCAAAACCGGAGTTAAAACGCATAAGGGTTGAAAAAGAATTCCATCGATTTTTAAACCATTTCAACCGGCTTTGGTAATTGTTGCATGTCTTTTGACATCCAAGTTTTGCATTAAGAACAGGAAGTATTCTTTCTTCTATTGTTTGCTTGCTTAAGTTGCCATTATTGTCACGCCATCCCCGAGTGACGGCATCAACCATGATTTTTAACAAAACATCACTCTCTTCCTTAGACCACTGCTCATAATTCCCTCTTTTTTTGACATCTTGTTGTTGATAAACCATGATGATATTACTATATTATACAAATTTAAGCTTTTATTAGTATGTATATAGAATCTTTCGTTATACTAATATACACTAGGTTATCTGCACTAGGTTATACTAATATACAGGTCAGCCACTTATATATGTATATATGCCAATGATGTGTATATTTCTTTTAGTTATCTGGCTTTATAATAGTCAATAGTGAACTCATTCTAATAGATTTGACTAGGGTCATGTGTTCTTTATGACTCAATGAATCAATTAACAACTAACACCAATAATATTTCAAGAGATAGTAAAAAACGAAACCTATATGCAACTATCAGAGTCCAAGAATGAATAAAATATGCAATAGACAAGTTAGCATGTGTTCCAAAGGAAACATATATATAAAAACCCAGAAGCAAGTGCGTGGATACATAGTTTGCTTCTATCAAACAAATATATGGCCGAAGCCTTCACTTTAGCAGGGCTGGATAGAAACCCTAATATAATCGTCTGCACAATAAAATTGGATTGAAACCCTAATATTTATGAATAATATACATAATACCACAAACCATTGAGCATAACAACAATAACGTCAATAGATTAGAAAATACCAACCTTGAGTGAAGAGGTTTGTTCGTCTTCTACAAGGTCAAGAAAAAGTCTGCTCGTCTCCCTTCATCTTCTATTTTGAGCGAGAGTCAAAATCTCTTGGTAGGAGAAGAGATTTCTGAATGGATTTTCTATTTATACCAAGGACCCTAAAATCCTACACAATCCAACAATTAATGAAATCTTTGAAAGTCAATAAACTTTTCAATACCACTAGATTTCTACGGATATTTTAAAATCTTAATTGAATACAGCAAAATTTTAAAAGACTTTTTAAAATCCTAATTGAATACCCACAAACTTTTAAAATACAAAAAAAATCCTATAGACTCCAAATTGAATACACCCCCCCAAGTATCATGCAACACCCTCAGTAAGAGAAAAAAACACAAGCACAAGCCTGCAACAATCAATACATCAGAAGATTAAAAGAGCATTGGCCTTACGCGATTGTCGTACGACACATTTTTTTCTCTAGAGAGAATAGAAGATGATCAACACATTCTCATTAGCCACTATCGTACAAAGCATGATGATCCTGAAGCTACTAATCATAAACTTACTGATCTAGGAGCATCAGCTCCCCTTAAAAATTAATTTCATCAGCAAACTACCTTACATAACTTAATTGGTTGAAGAGTATTCCTTCCCTTATATATCAATCCATGACTTGTTGACTCACAACACTTTACTGAAGCTATTCAATTTGAAAAGGGTTAACTTGATTACTTCGGCACTCCGAGCCCAAGCAATTTACTAGAGCAGCTCATCCATTTGGTTCAACACCCTTTAGTAGTATCCACTCAACAACACCTTGGGGCTTAAGGAAGAAAGCAATCTCCAAAAATGCGAGCAGCGTACATTCGCCAACTACAAATCTCTACACAACATCATAAAAGAAGGAAGGCCACATAAGCATATCTACAAGTGGGGGGATTGCTAAAACTTCATTTTGAAATCTTTAAGCCTGCCAAAGTGTGATGATTAAATTTCTTCTTGGTGAACCCCACCACTTTAGTAAATGGAACATCCCACAAACCATGCAGTCCTTATCAAGTCCACAAACAATTGGGCTATTTTCTTAAACAAAACCCACCGTTCAACACTTCATGCTTTATACACATCTTACATATTACTCAAACATTAGCATCATATCATTCAACACATAAGCACACGCATGCATGAGCAACGTGCATGTCATAAGCATCACTCATGCGAATCAACACAAACATACATAAGCTAATTGAACTTCGTAGGAGTGTCAACAAACATTTTGGCCCTTTGGCATGTGCTACATTGCGCATTGGCAACTCGCCATTATCCTCACCAACTAGGTGATGAAGAAACTCACCTTTGTATCACTAACTAAGTGAGAAAGGGTACAACCAGTAGTCTAACAAACATTTTTGCACATCAGCAACTCGCCACTCTTTTCAACTAGGTGATGAATGAACTCACATTTGTATCACCAACTAAGTAATGAAGGGTGCAACCAGTACTCTAATAAACATTTTTGCCCTTTGGTAACTCGCCATTCTTTCCACCAACCAGGTGAAGAATGGTACAACTTGTACCTTAATAAACGTTATTTACCCTTTGGCAACCCACCATCATTTCCACCAACTAGGTGATGAAGGAACTTGCCTTCTTTCCACCAACTAGGTGAGGAACGCTACAACTCATACCTATGGACCCTTACACCTTACTTATCAAAACATGCTTCTACAAACTATGCATTCATACGTTACATGACGTGACGGTTTTGTAGGTTTGTGTTTGTGGTGGCCATATGGGGGTTTACTCTAAATTGTTTGTCTGTGCTAACTCACTCCAGATCAATTTTGGTCACTGGAGTAATGCACTCAATTGGCACCTTTGTATTTGTTTGTGATGTAATTGTTTGTGAGAATTAATGAAATACCACTTTATCGTATCTGGTCAAAAAAAGAACTTGTGAAAAAAGAGGTCAAAGTTCAAAACTAATTTATTTTTTCACCCCTAATATACATATATCTTTGTATAAAATAATAAATAATTAAATTTGTGGAAAAAGGAGGTCAAAAGTCCGAATAACCCTGAACACAAACTTATTTTGGAAGAAAAACTTAACAGAGTTAAGGTGAGATGACAAATTAATAATTTAAAAAAAATGATATGACAAATTGCTTAAAATTTTAGTTCGTATAACAAATTGAAAAAATGTGTATAAGTTCATATGACATTTCAAAAATGTTCCCTATCTTGTACTAGGAGTGGGCAAACAAACTAGCAACTCGAAAACCAACTGAACCAAAAGAATTGGTTTAGTATGTGGTTTTGATTTTCACAAAGCATGGGTTAACCGAACCAAACCGCTTATAAAATTACATAAAATATATAAAGAACACACACATATATATATATAATATTATATATTTTAGTATTTTACTAAACATCTTGAAGTTATGAGATTAGAGGTTTGAGACTTTTAGTTGTGATAGAAGATAACTATTTTGAAGTTTAGGGTTTAGTATGCGGCTTTGATTGTAAATTTAAGTTACGACGTTGATAGTTTGATGATGAATTTTTTATAAATTGATAAGTTTACAAATTTTTTTTTCTAATATTTACTTCGATAGCTTTGAATTTTTCATTTGGTAATAGATGCTTGTTAAAATGCAAACGGAACCAAACCAAACAGCAATATTGGTGTACTGATTACATTGGTTTTAAGCCATTGTGGTTCGGTTGTGATTTAGAATTTAGGCAAACTGAAACGTGTTGTTTGATTCGTAATTTGGACTCAAAATCGAACCAACACAAATTGAGCCCACCCATAGCTTGTACTATAGTCTAATGTCTATCCTAAATCTTAACCTAGAGAAATGTAGATGGGTTGTTTCCTTTACAAATTAGTCCAAAGTCTCCAGACATTTCCTGATGAAATATTTTCTGCACAAAAGAGTTGGTGGCCATCAAAAAGGAAAAACAGAAACGAGTTGGTGGTGGCTAGAAAGTTCGAAACCCCCACGTTTTATTATTGATAAAAATTAAAAACAATTTGGCATTTATTAGCTAACATGCAATGGAGCAAAGAAACACAGAGGCAATGGCTAAATCTTGTAAAATTTAACCAGAATTTTGTGAGTACGAGCGATATTAGCATACTAAATTACAAATTATAAAGAGCAGAGGTGAATTCGTGACGCAGTGGGTTAAAGAGGTAAAAATCCTAACTAACAGAGCAATCTACCACTCGCAGAATTTTAGATTTTAAGCAAATAATACTACATTGATGATTAGTGATTTCCTCTAACAATTAATTAAATTTAGAACAATTAGCTGAAACGATCCATTTTGACATTTTGTTTGCAGAAATGATTATTTTTTTAAATAACGATGACATATTGATCATATATTGACAACACAATAATAACATAACAATTATATAAAAATGATATAATAACGACATGTTAAAAACTAATTATTTCTGCAACTAAATATAAAAAGAAATCATTTTTGTGTTGGAAAGGCTTACACCTCATAATCATAAAATACCAAAAAAACAGACACAAGACATTTCAACCAGTCAATAACTAGATTTAACAGCAGCAGATCGCATGTCATTGTCATTAGCAATTCAACATTCGAATTAAGAACCATCAAACAGTCATTTGTACAAAAAAAACCCCAGCTCGTTCCTGAATCCCATTACTAATTGTACTCAAAACTAAAATAACATAGAGAGAGAGAGAGAGAGAGAAAATCACAAATCTAGCTACGATTTCTTGGGTCTCTGGTAGTAATTATATAATTACATATAGTAGTTGGCGTTGGCTAGTAGTACAGGACCAAGCGCCTGGAGCAGAGAGTACAGAAGTACTTCCTCTTGATCTTGAAGCACAAAGGCAGAAAGCAAAGCTTCCGCTGAGCCTCGACATCCACCGCCTGCACTTTGCCGCCACAGTACGGGCACGATCCGGGAGCTTGCTGCCTTCCCAGTTCCTTCTCCTCCTCGTCGCACACGTACACCAGCCACATTTTTCTCCTGGGATTTAACTTCTCTGGTTCTCTGGGAGGTGGGTGTTATGGGGAAGGTTTGTTTTGATCTGGGTTTTGAGAGCGCTCTGTTCGATTGGGGGGTTTGGGAGGGCGGTTGGAGAGATAAAAAGAAACTGAAGCCTGTCAGTGACTACTTAAAAGGGGATGGGAGAGAGAAAGAGGTCGAGGACAGGAATATACCCCACATATATTAACTATGGTTTTTATCTGGAAAAATCTTGAGTGTTACGTACTATTCAATGGTACGACTATTGAATGGTTCAGATTAATTTGCAGTGAGGCCCAAATGAATCTTAACCATTTAACAGTACGTACCATTCAATGGTACGTACCACTGAAGTTGGACCCTTTTTATCTTTACCTTTTATTTTATATACTATGATATTTTACGCTAAATAGAGGATTTAATCGTTTAGTTTGGACGCACAATGAGTTAATATAATATGAAATTATTATTAAATTCGTTATTTATAGAAGTGGAAGCTAAAATTTCTACTTAAAAATAAAAATAAAAATTATTAGAACGTAGTGCTTGTGACTATAATCTCACTTATAAAAAAAGTTATTATGTATTACTAGAACTTAATCATGAGCTTATAAAGAAACAAATAATATCATAGCAGACAGTTTGACAAAATTAAGACATAAATATGGTCACACTTGTATATGATTCTTTAATTTTCTTAAGAAAGTTACATAGAAAACAAATTTTGATATGTATAATTTTAAAAATCCGTCGAGGATATTTTCTTATAATTTTTTTTTTCTGCTTTGTATTAACCACCTTTATTGTGTGAACAACCGAATTATATCATGCGTCTAATAATTGAATCTTACACAATAATTTTTACATTTCATGCTCTTTCAATATTGATCTTGTTTAATTAGCTTGCTTCTTCATTACTTATGTGTTGTTTAAACCTTCTTGTACTAATTTTTTAGCATTGAGGAATTGATTAGTAATATCACCTAATTAATTATGGACTTGGGTGTGGGGACCAGAAATGTATATCAATCTCAATTTATGTTTCTCTCTTTGGTGAGCTTAGAATCGATGACAAGTTTGAGTAAAGTCACGAAATGTATATTTCTTCTTAAACCCTAGATTGTGACATGTTTAACGTTTTATTAGATTAGATAAATAGGCCAAATGGGCATGATTATAATAGAGTCCGTGAGCCAAATTGGAAAAAAATTATGACACATCCCGATCCCGGACGAGCCAGGTGTCGGAAGTGCTGGCCGACACGCGTTAGCGTGACGAAAGCCAAAAAGAAAGTTGAAGGATGAAGTAAAGAATAATGAATATTTGATTGAATAAAACAGAGTGCGGAAGAATTGTTATAATACACAGTAACCAGTGTGAGGGATACAAGAATTATACAAACGTATAAGAATCCCTACATCGTCATACCACCGCACCATCGACGTCGCAAGGTTCCCAGCCAACTAACCTGGAGGGGCGCAAAACATAAAACGGTGAGTGGGTCAAAAAGCAAAGTTTGATAAAACCGTTGTTTTCAAAAGTTTAGTAACCCCTCGTTTGAAAACAAGTATAATTTGAGAAAATACGTCATACCCGTAGGCATGAACCTCAAAATACTGTCGTGAAAACATGCGGGTACTCCCCGCTAATACTTTACTGACATTTGCTCACCCATATGTAAACACACATGCCCAAGTGGCTAAACCACGAGGAACAAGCTAGGTATACAAGTAATACGCTGAGTACTACAATGACGCGAGTCTAGCGCTAAGCGCTGGTGCACAAAGTGCAGTCACACAAGTCCGAGTTGCCTAGTGCAACCTAAGACAGGCTAGTACCTACAATGGATCCAAAGCTGCGTAGCGGTACAAATAGTGACTACTCCTAACGTCAAGGCTAGTCCTGGCCACAAGACTGAGTACTAATACCTGGGGTGTATACATCTAATGATGAGCAACAGTATGAAAACATGCATGGCAATATAGTACGAGTGTTCTACCTCCAACACTCGTAATGAATATGCATCTACGCTAACAATTTAAGAAAGCGTCTAAAAAGCCATACGTATATACATATACTTTATCAAAGAAAGACCCACTCACTCACCTGTACGTAGCCGGGTCGAAGTACCCCGTCCTGGGTAGCCCCGGTAGTCCTCTGGATAGGCCCCACCTATATGAGAAATCACCGGCACAATGATTAACTCAAAAAGGTAACGAATTAACGAATTAATTACACCTATCCCTTGCTTTCACAAATTGGAGGCCCAAAACACCTCAAAAATTAACATGCATACTACCCCGAGGTAGTACACGTCGTCACGAGTCGACACGTGAAAACAGATCGGAAAACGGACCTCCCACGCGCCCTCACGCGCGGCTGGAAGGTCGGAGCCTTTGGCTCCACTCGCGGCTCCACGCGCAGCTCACGCGCGAGCCGGTCAACTCGAGCCGGTGAGCCGGTCAACGCGGCTCGGCTCAAGCCGGTCAACTCGGCTCGGCTGAGCCGGTCAACTCGGCTCGGCTCAAGCCGGTCCAAGCTGATGACGTCATGCTGACGTCAGCAAATCCGGTCTGAACCGGTCTGCTGACGTCAGCATGCCGGTCCAACCCGGTCCGATGACGTCAGCGCCGGTCATCCCTGCCAGGATTCCGGTCGCCGGCGCCGCCGCCGGCCGCCGTGCCGGCCGCCGTCGCCGTCGCCGGAATCTGGGAAAAGATGCCGGATTCTGGGTAAAACTTCAAAGCTTCATATCTCACTCATTTCTCAACCAAATTACATGATTCAAACGGCAAAATAAAGCTGGAGTCAAGGGGAATCGAATTTTACCCACGAGGAGGCCAAAAACTGGCCTGAGATGGTTGGAAATTGAAGAAAGGTCCACGGGTTCAAAAGAGCCGATCTCCAGTTCGTCATTTCACGGCCAAACTCGGCCAGCCAGGGCTCGAGCAAGGTCCCTGGGACCCTGGGGAGTTGATTGAAGCAAGAACCAGGGACCAACGAGGTTGAAATCGTCGAGGAGCCTCGTCGGAAAAGCTCGGGGTGTCCAGAGTAATTTCTGGACTTCTGGGCTGGGCTTTCTGGGTTCTACGTCGAGCTCACAAGCTCAGTCACTGAACAAGGGAGTCAGTAAGGCATTTGGCCAAAAGAGGATGGCTCGAAGTGAGCTCGGGGAGAGGAAGAAGGTTTGGTGTTTTTCTTGCAGAGAAGAAGGAAGGAAGGAAGGGGAAGAAGAGGGAAGGGACACGGGTCCAATCCCAGACCAAATCCCCCAAAATCAGGGATAGGCCATGTGGCCTGCAGCCAAATGGGCCCCAGCCCAAATAATTCAAAACAGCCCAAATTGAATTACGGGAAACGTCGAAAATCAACGCCCGTAAAATATTCGTTCGGAGTCCGAACGACGTACGGCTCGCGTCTACGAATTCGTATCGACGAGCACGTCAAGAAAATACAAGTGGATGCGTCGTACGAGTTACGACACAAAAGTCAACCGAAAAGTCCACCCAGGGGCAAAAACGTCATTTCCCACCTTCGGGAATAAAATAATTTAAATTTTTGAACGGGATGTTACAAATTATATTGCCTAAATGATCATTTCAATTGTGATAGAAAGAATGTTAATTTAAATCACTAATCAGCTTGACAAATCTAAAGCGGACAAAATCTTCAAAAATTAATTTACCACCAAAATTTGTCATAGTTTGTATTCAAGCTTACATAGGCCAAAACAATCAAATCCCCTTCCAGACTCGCACTCCTCGGTCTCAATGCAAGCTCGACCCATGTGCCAGCTCTAGAGCCCGCGCCTGCCCTGGAGCCAAAGGCTACCCTTTCGGTGGGCTGGCAAGCCTTGGATGCGCATATCGCCCATATTTGGGTATGATTAGCACACAAATTAAAGACGTTACTATAGATCATATCACCATATCTAACTAGGAATAACCTCTGAAACAAGGGGCAAATTTGAAGAAGAATCAAGTTCCAATGATTTATTTGTGCAAAAAAGCGAATAAAATTCACATTATTGATTATAGTGAAACAAAGTCTTGAATTAACAAAAATTGCCATAAGCACATGGGTAAATCGTAACGAAATTTAAAGATGTACATAAAGAAAAACGCTAAAAGCACATTCATTATCCTCCACCCAAATTTAAGAGTGAATGACCATGCGTTCCTTGGTCACTTGGTGATCAAGAGAACATTTCTATGTGCGTAAAAGAGGTGATTGAGTATTTAAATTTAAACATAACTCACATTAGTCACCACAGTCGGCTTGTTATTCGCTAAGACAAAAATCATAAAAGATAAGAAGAGATGAACCCTCTAGTTAATCATATAATCATACGAAAGAGAAAGTATCTCGTCGAATAATATGATACTATGTTGTCAAACTTATAATTAAGACTCCTAACCACTTCAAAGTTTGTTAGAAATATGTTTCATATGGACAATGGCACAGCATAACATGTGAGGTTCTAACAACAAGAATGGTTTTGATTTACACACACATTAAAGAATGGTTTTAATTCATATGGACAACGTCTTTCTTCTCCACTAGTAAATAAAAAGTTGTATGTTCGATTCCTATCAATAACTATAACGATTTAATATTTTTGTTGAATTTATATAATCACTATATATTTTTGTTGATTTAATATTAAAAAATCAAATAAACAAAAAGATAATCATACTTTTTTATGTAAAGATATTCTACTCAGTGGATTGGGTTCAGCCAATCACCAACTAGGTACCGAATTTATCACAATTATAATAAGTTATTGCCATTTACATAAATCAAATTTGAGACATCTAACTTATCAATAAAAAAATATTACTAGTCTAGAATGTAGCAGTAGTAGTTGGTAAAAAAAGAAAATCATACTTATGACCACGAAAAACGTAACTCCCATCCTGCCCCACAATCCGACTCATGACGTCAGCATCTGAATCAGTTGGCAGCAGTATATCATATGGTGGGGTCCAGGGCTGATGGCGAACAATGCAGATCCACGTTTAAAGCTAAAGGAAGCCCGCTGATTTGCCTTCACCTTCCAAAGGCGCGTCCCTGCGTGGAATGTGGGCGCAGACTCTGCCAACTCAGTAAACCCTCAAACGGCGTTTTGGTCGTGAGTCCGTAACGTAAGCACCGAACGCAGATGCGGAGGTGCGTGAGCGAGTGCGTAACTGCGGATGCATGCATTTGATTTCTTGTGTTATTTTGGTTTTGAGATTCCCTTTTGCAACAAAAGCCATCTGTTGCACTACTGATTTTATAAAGCTCCCACCTCTTGTTTTTTGGCATTGCTCTTCAAATATCTCTGTGGGCTGACTCGGTTGGTTCAGCATTCTGTTGTGATTTTCAGGTTTTTTTTTTTCTTTTGGATGTATCATTTTTCAATTTTTGAGAACTAAATAACCATTGGAAATGTTATATACAAGATTTATATGTGAAGTAATTAACAACTGAGTAACCATCAGAGTTGAGAAATACTAGCAAGTGGTGGATTGCTGCGATGAATATGACATTTCACACTTTCAACTCACATGGTTCCGAATTCAAGTCATCCCACTTCTCTTAAAGTAGTTTAGAGTTGTAATATTGTTGTAAAACAAAAAAATTAAAGTTAACAAATTCTCATTCTTTTACAACTTTTCAAGAATAGTCAAGAGTCACGACTGAGGATTATTCTTTAACTTATACAACAAGTATTTTTTTTTCTTAAATAAATGATAAACATATTGAAAATTTCAATTAGAACTCCCTTTATACAATAATACTAGTAGGTTACGTACGTAAAATATATGTTGTTAGGCTGAATTTGAGTCACATATTCAAATAAGAACATAATTGCTAAGATTTATAGTATGTTAATTACATTAGTGTTTTATGTTGGAATGTTGCACGACAAAATGGCACAAGAAAATCGTAATTAATCTATCATCTCTAGTTGTTAGATATAGCTGTTTCTTTAAAGGATTTTTTTTTTGAAATGTCGTATGAATTTATATACATTTTTTAATGTTATATGAACTAAAATTTTAAGTGATTTGTCATATGAATGTTCAAAAATCAGTAATTCTCGGTTAAGTTTTTCATTCAAAATAAGGTTATTTTGGACTTTTGAACTCATTTTTCACAAGTTTATTTATTTATTATTTTTATACAAGATATATGTACACTAAGGGGTGTGAGAATAAATTGGTTTCGAACTTTTGACTTCTTTTTCACAAGTTTTCTACTTGGTACGAACTCATAAATTTTGGCTAGTAAAAAAAATATGTCATGTTCGTTTCAAAAACTTATGGTGAACTACTAAAAAGGTATATTAGGCTCACTAACATGGAGTTTAACTAATTACAAATTTTGAGAGTTCAACATGATCAATCATGTTCATTAAAAAATGGGAGTTGAAATGTCCGAAATAACCTTGAAAATAAGTTATGTGTAAGGCACATGACTTATTTTGGATGAAAAACTTAACAGAGTTAGAATGAGATGACAAATTAATGATTTTCTAAATTTGATATGACAAATCGCTTTAAATTTGAGTTCATGTGACAAATTAAAAAAGGTATATAAGTTCAAATGACATTTCAAAAAATTTTCATTATTTAAACAATTTTTGAAAAGATATTTTTTTCATTATTTAAACAATTTTTGAAAAGATATATAACCCTCTAGTACATCCGTTCCCAGTACATTCGTTCCTAGTACAATGAAACAGAAAATAGTTTTTAACAAGATAACCGTCTAGTACATCCCTATCTTCTCTTTGTTCTGTTTTTTCTTGTCAGTCGTGTTCGGGGGGTAATAGTCATGTACATGAATATACTGGGGTTAGGGCATTCAAAGTCATAAGCGTATAATTAATATAATCTCGAGCCATCCAAAAATAACGACTATAATAATAATCTAATTTCAACGAGGAGAGGGGCTAGCTGCTCTACGTGGAATACAGACAATTACGCATGCTGCATGCAAATGAAAGGAACTAATCTCTTCCTACATGTCACAGTCCACGTATAAAAACCTAGTCATCTCATTCAACATAATTTTGGGACTATCTGGTGCAGGTCAAGCTTTCAATATGCAAGATTCTTAATTATTTAAAAACCTAGGTCATATAAACTTACGTAAATCTGAATAAATAATCAAAAGCAGTCTTAAGATGGGTCTTTCTAATATATTTCAATATGTGTGTGCGCGTGTGTATATATATTATATGGAACATTCTTGTTATATCATTGGTCAAGATTTGGGACCAACCAAAGCAGTCATTTTATAGAGGTCGTTATGTAGGTAGGGCAAATGGTTATTCTATTTACATTAAATGGACCGGCAATATAGAATTCAGTTGTGGTTTACAAGTCCATATGAAGAAGAGTTTCTGTCGTGAAAAGCATTCCAATATCTCTTGGGGCCAATAGATTTATAATTCTAAATTCTAGGGCACCAATATTCCTCTCTACTGATCACTTTATATTAGAGAGAGGTGATTAACAAGGTGATTAATAAATAAAATAACATTATTCTTTTTTTTTACTGTCTTTTTTAGATGAACGATGGAATTTTTGGCCTAAAAATAAAGGTTGGCGGTTGGTATTGCATGAATGTTTTCCTCCATAAAAGAGAGGTGGTCCGTCGAGTATAATTCCAATGACTATTGCTAGCAAGTCTTTTATTTAGGGAGCTACTATCCACACCCAACTTTTATCTATTCCTACCCAACAATCTCTTCATCCTATATTTCAACAAAATATTTGAATGATATTTTTTCTTCTCACCCAACCAATCTTCCAAAATTAGTTGATGAAGAAAGTAGAGGTTCCACCATAAAATTAATTGGTAACATAAAGAGTAGCCCAATTACTTATAAGTAGATGCAATGTCCCTTATTTCCCCAATGTGGAATTTATACTCTCAACATAATAAATTAAAGTTTTACCTTCTATTATTTCCCTTCTCACTTAACAAACCCAAATTAAACTCAACATCCATGACCCAACAATGGTCGAACCTTTAACAGTCATAACCTTTAAGGAAATAACTTATTTAAATCCATTCTCCTAGATTTTTAGATTGCGTTATGACTAAAATTAAAGATTTCAAGTTTGGATGAGAAAACATTGTTGGTCGTGCAAAATGTTTGGCCCTGACATGCCAAATGTTCTCCCTGTGGTTCGGTAGGAATCTACCGAACATTATGAAGTACGTAGTTGCCGAACGTCTTCCAATTTTATTTTATTTTATTTTCAAAACTTTTGCTCGGCTATGCACTACCAAACCTTGTAGATGTGTTCGGTGCTAAATTACTGAATAAAACGCAAATGTAGAAATTTTTAGAAGTACAAAAATACATGTAATACTTAGAAAAATCGTTGGCATACTTCATTTGAAGCTCCCCATACGTCTTAATGATTCATTCTTCGAAAGTTTTCATTAACACATAAAGCGTGGAAGGTGAAAGAGGATGAAACTGTGTTTAAGGGTTTGAAAAGAGTGATGTCTTTTATTCTCATTTCATGCAAGTGCATAATTTGGAAGGAAAATTTCCATTAATTTGCTGACTGTCAAGAGATATATTCGAGTGTGAAGAGATATTACAATATGATGTAGTTAACATAACCGTGTATCAATTGGCTTTTTAATTGTTGTTTTTGGATTTATTTTATGGTAAGAAAAAATAAAGAAATGGAGGGGATACGTAATCCAAACGTGGGTTTGGAATTGTTTTTTTTGTACTTTTTTTATTTTCGTATTAAAATAAAGAAATGTAATAAGCTTTTTACCACTGTACTCCTTATTAATGAATTTATCTTTTCATTTGTAGTCTTAGCTAAAGAAGGGCATTTTAAGGATACTCAATGTTTTACCATTTTGGAGTGTTGGCTTTATATATAGAGAAGAGATGTAGTTATCAATTCGCTCCATAAACTTATAAGGCACTGTCGATCTCCTCTCATGAACTTTTATTTTAGCCAATTATTCTTATGAACTTTTATAATTAGCCAAAGTTCAGAAGGATATTGACAGTACCTTATAAGTTCAAGGTCAAATCGGAGAATACCTCTTATAACATAAAAGTTTATATTAAAAAATGGGTAATGCTAGGGAGACAATTTTTTAAACCAAATAATGTGGCAATAAAATAAAGCTTCATGATTAAATAACTTTAAAAAAAAAGACCAACTGCCAATTAAAACATCATTTAGTTTTAAAAATTTGATCTCTCTAGCATTAACCTTAAAAAATACGGCCATGTAGAAGGATCCAAACCGAGCAAAAAAACATGTAGAAGGATCCAAATCACAAAATCCCCAAGTCTCAGCCCAAAACAAAGATTTCAACCCGGCCCAAATAAAGCCTGCCTGAAAAGATTCGAGCGAACGATCCAATAGCAAGCCTCAGATAAAAAGATTTAAACCCGGCCCAGAACCCGGCGACCCAGTATTGCCGCCAGCTCCACAAGCATGAAAGGTGGCCTGCTTGCCTTTCTGGCAAAATTTCTGTTTCTTTCCTTCTCCTTCTCCTGATCAAAATCAAAACACATCTCTCTCTCTCTCTCTCCTCCTTCGAAACTGCTTTGCTCTGCAACTCGATGCTCTATAAAACCCTTCCGTTCGTCTTCGATCTCCGAAATCCCTACCGCCATGAATTCCAACAGTGAGCTCGCTCTAATCTGATCAATTCCGAAGGAAAAAGCGAAGAAGAATTCAAATCATGTGGTTTTCGTTTTGGAAGTCCAGGGATCGCTTCTCCTTAGACGAGCTCAGGTTCGGAATTCAATTCGAGCTCGGTTTATGGCTAATTTGAAAATTTTTATTTATTTTTTTGGGTAATTTAGTTGGTGTTAATGATTAATTAGGGTAATTACGGGTCTGCTGAGTGTTCGTTTTGATTAATTTGATTGTATTGTGACTGAGAATTTTGAATTTTGGATTATAATTTGGATTATCAGAGTTAATATGGTGCAAAGTCGATTCCTTTTGTTTTGTTTTGCTTTTTGTTCTGTTTGGTTTCTGAGAAAAGTGGTGGGAAAAATAGGGAAATAGAAAATTCTCAGTTTAGAATTAGTGTCGACAGAACCTTACATTACCGTTGTCAAATTGTTTTATTTTATAGTTCAGTGAGTAGAGTTTTTAAGTGGTGATGTTCTTGGTTGAGGGAAACTTAGATACCGAATGTTTGAATTTAGAATTACGAGCTGTTTCCAGCTGGACATTAGTAAAAGGAGTGTTATGTTCACGCACACTTAGGACTATGAGAGATAGAGGAAGCATACCGTGGTACGAGGGTTTCAATCAAGGTTGGAGATCATGTTGTGCAGACGAAGGGGATACTGCACCTGCCTGAATGTTCTTTGGAAAACAAAGTTGAATTTTGGAGAGCAGGCATTTTTAACCCTCTGGGTCCTCTATTGGAGCTCTAAAGATAAGGTTGCAAGATAGTTAAAATCCAACTTGTATAATATTCTACATTTTGTAAGTTCTAAAAGGCCACAAAGAGGAATACTGCTTGCTCCATGACTAGCCTGGTGCAGGTAAATCTTGATTGGAAGGGTTTCATGGCGATTTACGAATGGACTACAATTAACTTACTAGACCTTGAAATCAAATGCATAAAAAGCTGGAACTGAGTAAAGGTTTAATCTCTCATTTTGAAGTTCACTTCTTATTACCTGTAGGATGATTTTTGGTCACTGGCGTAGCGTCTTGATGATGAGGAGGGGCACAGGCCCCTATCTACGTACGCATACACACACACTAAGTATAGTTTCAGATGTGAATTTAAACAAAATTACATAAATACTAAATACGAGATCTCCTTAGGTTTGCAATACATGACATTGTCTTTTACTAAAAGTTTTTGCTATCCAGTAACTGTAAGCCATCAGTGTACTAAAAAATGAGTATCTCAATCTTCCATGTTTGATCTATTTGCCAAGAACCAAGGTCTCATGTAAGGAATTTGTTTGGTATAGTTATAGATTTGAAACAAGCTACAGTCATGCCAGATCTTGAAAAATTTGAATACGATTTAGTAGGAATATGCCCATAACCAAGTATATGTTATATAATTATTAACCTTTAGTTGTATTATCAAAGACTGTTTCATAATCTATGAGAATCCCTTTGTATGTTTCTGGTTAAAGTACTTGTGCTTTTCTAATACATATATGGTACCTAGTATCCTAAGATCCTATTTCTTCAGTCTATCGCCAAATAGATCCTTGTTTTTAATCACATTTTTTCCCTTCGATGTGTTTCCAATCTTGAACCTCTATTGGTGCATAGTTTATTTATGTGTCATTCAGAGCCATTAGTCATCAGAGAACTATTGGTGTTTTGGGCCTTGATTTAGACGAATGTTATGATATATTTTCGTGGTATATATTTGTTTTAATGGAGCAGGTATTTAACTGATCAGCTGACAAAAGTTCAAATTGTGAATGAAGTAAACAAGGTAACCGGAGTCCATTTTCTTCCTCTTTCAGCTGTATTCTGTTATTGGAATTTTTTCCTCAATGTACCAACATCTAGTCTGTTTAAAGGATTTCGTTATTGAGGCGCTGAGATCCATTGCCGAGTTAATAACGTATGGAGACCAGCATGACTCTACCTTTTTTGAGTAAGACTTCTCAATGCTTAGCGTTGCTGGATGTGCATATTATACTGTTAGCGTTTCATAATGTTCTGTCAATTTTGTAGATTTTTCATGGAGAAGCAAATCATGGGAGAGTTTGTACGTATATTGAAGGTTAGCAGAACTGTGACTGTGTCACTTCAGTTGCTACAGACAATCAGCATTATGATCCAGAACCTAAAAAATGAACACGCTATATGTAAGTTGCTTTTGAAGAAAGAACCAGATAATTTTCAGTTTCTCTAGTTGCTCGAGTTGGTTATGGCATGCTGATAGATTTGGTGCCTTGACCAATCAACTTTCTTTGCAGACTACATGTTCAGTAATGAACATATGAACTACTTGATAACATATTCATTTGATTTCCAAAATGAAGAGCTACTGTCGTACTACATATCCTTCTTAAGGTTTGTTTTTGGTCTCCTTGTTGCCCTTATGGTAATTGATGCTTACTGCATACCGAATATCCTTACAACTTATTTTCAAACAGTACCTTTTCTGACATGTTTGGTTGGTTATGTTGTTTGATTTCGCTGTATGGTCTGCAAAGAGCAATAAGTGGGAAGCTAGACAGGAATACAATTTCTCTGCTTGTAAAAACTCAAAATGTAAGTAATGATTCATTCTTTTTATTGTGTTTTTAGCACTTACTGTTATCTTTCCAATGAAATTCACTTTATTTTTATTGTTTATTTATTTATATGAAGTATAGGGCTTCATTATTCATTATTACGAAGAAAAATTACCCAAGATACCTAATGACTTGAATGCAAGATTCCTAATTCATTATTACCCAAGATACTTAATGACTTGTCTATCAACCATGTAAAGGTTGTCATTGTCTGATGTTTCAAGTCACTCTAGGTAGTAAACTTCATTACAAACGATGAAAAACTACGCATTAATATTGGATAGATCCTTTCGAATAGCCTCAAGTTTTACAAAATACATTCATGTACAAGGGAGAGGCAGTATGAGGAATTGACGGTTATTTGGGTCATGCCTCAAATTTTCATATTGCTTGCCTGTCGGCCATGACTTACAAATTTTGCATGTAAACTATACATCCATTAGTTAATCTCTTTATTTTCTAATTCATGAATGATAGCCATGCATGTATCTCTTTTTGTGCATCTAGGATGAAGTGGTTTCATTTCCACTCTATGTTGAGGCAGTACAATTTGCTTTTCATGAGGAGAGCATGGTCCGCACTGCCATACGGGCTTTGACGCTTAATGTTTATCATGGTGAGTTTCAGTTTTTCCCTCTCTGCTTAATAAGCTTCATTCCCCCCTGCCCTCTCTCTCCCTCTCTTAGATCTAAAATTTGTTGTGTGCAACTTATTTTGAATCGTGAAAGTTTGATGTGATTTTTCAGTGGGAGATGAAAGTGTCAACAGATATGTCACCAGTGCCCCTCATGCAGATTATTTTTCAAACCTGGTTACATTTTTTCGAAAGCAGTGCATCAATCTAAATGCATTGGTTTCTGACTCTACGAAGTAAGAGTCATAGTTGTATTCTGATTTCACTTTAGCAGAATGCATTTATTTTCTCTAAAAAGTTTCATTGGAATGTGGAAACAGAAATCCGGGTGCAGAGTCTGCAGACACAACTGCATTAATATCTGCTGCTGTTGATGAGATCGAGGACAATCTCTACTATTTTAGCGATGTTATTTCTGCAGGAATTCCTGATGTTGGGAGGTTAATTACAGATAACATCTTGCAGCTTTTGATATTCCCGCTGCTTCTTCCTTCGCTTACAATAAAAGCTGTTGAAGTATGGATACATACCCATTTTGCTTCTTCTATAATTATAAGAATGCAACATGCTCTTATTTAACCTTTGGTAGCTTGTAAATCCAGGGGATACAAATTGGTGCTGCCACGTCTTTGTATTTAGTTTGTTGCATCCTGCGCATAGTGAAAATCAAGGATTTGGCAAATACCATTTCTGCTGCTCTTTTCTGTCCGTTAGATGCTTTCTTTCCAAAGTCTGGAGCTAAACCAAATGGCTATACGTCTTTTTATGGTTTTGCACATGAGAGTCAACCGCCAGGCGGTAATACCAAGGAAGGTGTTGGAATATTAAGAGTTGATGTGCCAAACTTGTCAAGCTCTCCCCAAATCCACCCAGTGGATGTCCCAAGAGAAAATAATTATTGTGATTTTCATTTGTCTTTGAGGTAACATAATAACATTGATTACAGCTGACTTGAGAATTTTGATTGCTCGGTTAATTATAGAATTCTGAGTAATAATGTTATTATTGTTTTGGTTTACTAATTTTGTTGAGAGATAAGAGACTGGTTAAGAACTCTTGGTTTGTGACTCTCGATTATAGTTAGAACTTAGAACAAGGGTTTGTTCTTGTTGATAACTGTCCAAGGAAATCAAGCTTTAGACTCTTTAGACCATCTCTGGAGTTTGAATTCTTGCACATGTAATTCTGTGAAACAATCTCAGTAACATCACTCAAATGAATTGGCCTAATCCTAGATCTTTTGGGTCTGCCACATGCATACTTATTCATATATTATTGGGATCTTCTGATGAATTTTCTTTTACCATTCAATCCAACCTAGAGCTGTGCGTCTGACTAAATCTTTTACAGAAATATCCTTTTTATACGCTTCTACTAGACTACTAGTGCCATTCTTGGGCTCCATCGCAACATTTTAAATATAGGACGAAGCTTGAGTTTCAAGGATACAACACCTTTAGGTTCTTTTTCATATTTGAACTTCTATGAGTCATGAGCAGAATTGCATTTTATGGCTAACTTTTTCACTTGTTTCCTCTGTACTGTCTTGTTTATTGTTCATCACGATGCTGATCATCTGTGTAGGGAGGCTTTGATTTCTTATATTACAAGTGGGGATGATATACAAGTTGCTGGTTCGTTGAGTGTACTAGCTACTTTACTGCAGACAAAAGGTTATATTGCTGACATGCAGATTTCATAGCAACTGCCTTTTATCACTTTCTTACCAAAATATACTTCTGTCAAATTAACACAACTGCTTCTTGTCACTTACTAAAATCCACCTCTTTCAAATTCGCACAAATGCTTCTTCTAACTGTTTCTTACCAAATGTCCACTTTGTAGAATTGGATGAATCAATGCTAGATGCTCTTGGAATTCTTCCTCAACGCAAACAGCATAAGAAACTCCTGCTGGTATGCCTTTGTAAAGTTACTTTGTGATACTTTTCTGCTTTAGATATGAGTATATAAGTAAGATTACTAGGACCAAGAGAGTTACTAGAATGTTTGGTATCTTTGTCTCTTGATGACGTAGATGACATATTAAAGGGAAAAACAGCTGTTTAGTGGGGGTTAGGTGAATGCTAATGTCTCCAGATTACAATATGACTTGCTTGAGGTATTGGAATTGTTTGTGCAGTCATAAGTCTTGTGTGTTTTCGTTTTCTTTCATTTTGCTTTGTACTAAGCTCCATTTGGCCGCCATCTTTATTAAGCAATGATTTTTTTTTTCCATAGATGCGACAGCACTGTCCCATTTCCAACCAAGGAATTCAAACAAGAATCCTAGATCTCATTATTCCTCTAGTTTTTCGAGATTAGGTCACTATCGAGGGATAATTACTTGATTTCCTCTTTTCCATTTACAATTCTTTTCATTCATTGCCTTATGGAAAAAAAAATGATAGCTTAAAAAGGATGTCAAAATGTTTTGTATAATCGAGTGTATATAAAATTCACCAATGAATTGGGTTAGCTGCAGGTGTTGCTTTCTGAATTACTTGATATTGGCCTGAGTTTTTACCACCACTTTTTTTAAACTCGTATCCAGAGCAATGCCCTGCCTCAATGTTTGGTTATTCTTCTGGGTATCTTAATCTATGTATTCCCTGTTTGAGGTTTTGATGCTTTTACTTAAATCTGACTATCTAAATTATACGAATAAAAATGTTACTGTATTGATTAGTATGCAATTTAATGCATTTCTTCTTTTATTCTTGCAGCAAGCTTTGGTTGGTGAAGTCTCTGGAGAAGAGCAACTTTTTTCTTCAGAAAGTAGCTTGTCAAAAGATGGTATTGAATGTGGTAGTGAGCTTGATAGTTGTCTACAAAAGCTTAAGGTAGTCATGGTCTCCCCCTCCCTCTCTCTCGTGGGAACAAATGGAAAGTTTTAGACGAGCAATAGTCTAAACTAATTTATACTATTCTAACCTGTGGGGAGTGGGATTCGAACTTGGGTGCAAGGTGGTTGACACTATGCCCTAGCCAACTGGGCTAACTCACATCTTCCTTGTTTAAACCTTTTTGATTCGAACTTGGGTGCAAGGTGGTGGATACACTGCCCTTGCCAATTGGGCTAATCACATCTTCCTTGTTTAATAACCTTTTGAGTTTTTGTTTTATTTTCGAGGAAAAAAGAAACCCTTTTGTTTTCGTTATTAGTTTTTTGTCAGAAAGAGGGAAAATACAGTGGGGGAAAAGCGAGGTGAAGAAGGTGGTGGGAGGGAAGGGAGAAGGGAGAAATAAAGGGGAAAGAATGAAGCCAAAACTTTTTCTTTTTAGTTTTTATTTTCTGTAACACACCATACGCATTTCTTCCACCACTCTTCATCTGTCCTTTTCTCATATATTTCCTCTCTATATCTAACAAAAAAAATGTTTCAGTACTAGTGATGTTGTCAGTGACTCAGTTGTACATGCGTATAAGAATGTGTGTTCAATTGTTTCCAATTGTTCAGTGCAGTTTAAAGAACTTAGGTTTCAAGTTTTATGTGTAGAGTGACATTTTGTGCACTGTCATCGCCAGAGGTTTTACAAGTTCAAAAAGCCATGTTTTAGTTGTACAATATAGTTTATAAAGCTTAAGTCGCCTTGTTTTATGTAAAGGGTTCTAAGATTTCAAGGCGGGTAAATAAATCAACAATTGCGTTAATCAGTGTTTAGTAACACTTAGCTTTAAATTGTTATGGTTATTCATCAAGTTCACAGCTTATAAAAGTTCTATGGTTTCCATTTCTAGAATGTTTTCTTTGAGGTTATAGTTTGTTTTCATTGTGAGTTGTTGCCTATCATGATAATTCCTTCATTGGTTGGTTAACTTTATCTTTTTTACAATCTATAGGAGCAGTTTGGATTGACGTGTTCTTCTCTGGAAGTGAGGGCTAGCCCTCGAGTACATAGATTTCAGGTAATTGGGGTAAAAAATTTGAACTTAATCGAATGTTGAACCTTCAGAACAGTTTCTGTCAAATGGTTGGCCTTGTTGAATCTTCTTGGTTAAAAAATAGGCCTAGTTAAAGTTAACTTTGGTGAACTAAGTAAGATGAAGCACCAAAAAGCTCTCAATGCAAACCAATGATTATTTTGAGACCATTTATATGTTAAATAGCTCTCACTCCCCTGTGACTTGTGGCGGTTTACATCTTTTAGAACTTTTAGGAAACTAACCTCAGGCATGGAATTCCGATTCGAATTTTACTTCCATTTCTTTTGGTTTCTTTTGCAAGGATTTTACTTAATTCACTATATTATTGTCTTGTGGTCTTTAAACATTGATTAGGAATTTAGGAGATTCTTTTAGGGTTTTTGACACATAGGCATAGTTAGAATGTAAAATAATAGTTAGTCAACATCCTAACGGCTTAAGCTTTTGGGAAACAGTAGTCAACTGTCAAAATCATAAATGATCACAAGATTTTCTGAGTCTGCAGCTGGATCCTCCCAACTTTTGTTGAATTCCATGTGGGATTAGTGATGTCGGAGAGGTCCACATGTGAGGCGTAGAGATATAATCAATAGTCGCTTACACTGCCTCCAATAGCTTAAGCTGTTAGGATGTTAGCCAACTACTACTATATATTCTAACACTTCATATCATGTGAGGGTCTGTCTATACCACTAGAGAGTTAAAGGTACTAAATTCGACAGATTTTGAGGCTGTATCCGGAGATATTTAAACTCATGATTTCTTGTTTTGAAATTATATTAAATTGTTCTGGTTTAAAGTCATGATTTCTTATTTAGAGATTACATTAAATTTTTCTTGTTGACCACTGTTCCCACAAGTTTAAGATGTTTGTATGTGAGCCAGCTGTGGTGTGCATAATTTCATTCTCTCTCTTTAATCCCTAAATTTATACAATAAGTGTATGTATTTGTGGATGCATTTATACAATAAGTGGCACACACAGAGCTTCATTTTCCCCTTGTATTATTCAATTGAAATTGCAGTCTACATTTTACCTGTTTTGAAACTTTTAACCTAATTTTATATCTGGGTGTGCTACCTAGGTGCTTGATGCATTGGTCAGTCTTTTTTGCCGTTCAAATATATCTGCAGAGACATTATGGGATGGTGGTTGGCTTTTGCGCCAGTTACTTCCTTATAGCGAGGCAGAGTTTAACAGCCATCATCTCAACATGCTGAATGTAAGTTTTCATTTCTTATGATAGAATGATGTAAGAATAACATTTTATCTTATCTTCTTTACTAAGTTTCATTTTGTATGACAGAATGATCTTATTTTCTTCTTTTCCCAAAAGAGTAAAATATAGAATTAGTCTTTGAACTTGGAGCCTAGTTTAAGAATTGGTCCTTGAACTAAAAATCCGTTAGTTATAGTCCATGAATTTGATAAAACGTGCAGAACTGGTCCTTTTAATTGACACTGTTAACAATTCCGTCTAAAATCACCATGTGACACGCACATGAGCTTCATTATAGGGGTATATGGGGCTATCTTGAAGAAGAAAAGTGAACGATAGAGAGAACAAATTAATGAGCTGTTGTATTATCTTTCTTTATGAATTACAATAAGGCAGAGTATCAGATTGAACTATTGTCTTTGATTTCATGGTATGGTATCAAATGGTGTTGGTTCTTGATCTAAAATGGAAAGAATCCAACCTCAGTATGGAGGGGGATTTGGTATCAAATGATGCAATTAAGTCTTTTTCTTATCACGTTCCTACATTGGTTTTTCTATCATTATGCAATGTTTGTGAAGGTTATAAAAGTGTATGCTGGTAAGACTTAATGGCTCTAATGGCAAGGGGATCCTTTGGTCTCTTATTTGTGGTTTTGTACAATCTCTCAGGCCTTGTAGATTTAGGAGGCGCCAATTAAGGGTGGACCTTTGTTTCTTGAAATTTTAAAATTTATAGATAGAATATTTCCTCATTTTAGATTATGTAGGCCAGTGTTTCTCCCACTATGGAAATTTGACCTGGAATAGGATGTCAATCATAGACAAATTGTTCACATCTCTCGTTCCATCCATTGAGGATAGATGTGGACTTCTGCATGAATAGAACAACAGTGCATAGACCCAAGTCCCAATAAGAAAAAACTCTCCTATTCTTTTTAAATTCAAGTAGAATCCATATCAAATTTTCTAGATATAATTCTTAAAACATGACAATGTTTACTTATAATGTTTTTCTTATACAGGACTCGTATAAGAATTGTGCTAGTGCTCTTCTCAAGGAGACTAGAGGAGTCTGGCCAGATCTTCTTGTAACAGTCCTCTGTGATGAATGGAAACGGTGCAAGAGAGGTAACTCATGTCATGTTTTGTAATGACTGATGAATTGATTGCTTGAATGTTTACTGATGTGTTTTCGGAAATTTGTAGCAATAGAGGCCTCCTCCCCCCGGAAAGAGCCCAAGTGTATTCTGTTGTCATCTCAGAGGTTCTCGTCCGAAGGTAGAACTCAAGACCTGTTGTGGATTTTGAAACCTTCAAGGTTGCTTTGAGTAGACTTTCAGTTAAAGTGTCTGTTTTTTCTGATAGATGGTATCACAAGTGATTCATCGTTTGTTGCTGGTGAAAGGATGTGTGAGTTGGTCAAGGTGTGTATTGGTACTCTATTAAAATGGTTAAATAAAGAAGTAAAAAGACAAAATTATAGAGTTATATAACAAAATACATTTACCACATCTCAGGCATTCGTCTTTTATGGTGGTACCTGAAACATTGTTCTGGTCCTAATCTGTCATACTTCAGGTGTTTGTACTTCTACATCAACTTCAAATTTTCTCACTTGGTAGAACTTTGCCCGAGAAACCTCCTATTGACCCTCCAGCTGATGTTTTTGAAAATTCTCGTGCAAAAAGTGCTGGCCTAGATGCTGCAGGTCCAAAGCTTGGCACTGAGCTAAGACTTGGTGAGTTGTCTAACCTGTACATACCTATACCTATATATATATATATATATTTTTTTTTTTTTTAACTAACTTTTAGTACATATGACTGTACATGGTAATTAATTTCGAATAGTTATTTTATTTCTTGATTAATTCTCTGTTGCTGCCATATGCAGTTGATGCTGTACCTTGTAGAATTGCGTTTGAGAGGGGTAAAGAACGTCATTTTTCCTTTCTAGCAATCTCTTTGGGTGCATCTGGGTGGGTTGTTTTAGCTGAAGAATTACCCTCAAAGGAGCCTTATGGAGTTGTTCGTATGGTTGCACCTTTGGCCGGTACCAATGTAAGTTACACAGCTGTGGTGTAGTGCTTTCTATTTCCTTTTTCTACTTTGGTTTAACATATTTGTGAATCATTTATAGCACCAGTGCTTCCGTTAGATTTTTTTTCATGTTTTGTCTTATAGTTTTCTTAAACGTATACCATGTTCAATATGTATTTTACTCCTGAGGTACTCCTCTTCACAGTTCATATTGGTAAGCAGTACCAGATTCTTTCTGTTGATGGTTTGTAATTATGATTTCGTTTACTTTTAAATTTCAAACTTTTCTAGGAAGCTGTAGTTTTACTCGTATCTAATGTCTTCTTGTTATTGCCTTCAGCCAAAACCGGATGATAGGCATTCAAGATGGTTACACTTGCGAATCCGTCCATCCACTTTACCGTTTGTGGAGCCTGCTAAATATGGTGCCTACGGGAAAGCGAAGACAAAAGCTTTGGTTGATGGCAGATGGACCCTAGCATTCAGGGACGAAGAATCTTGCAACTCTGCATTGTCCATGGTTTTGGAGGAGATAAACCTACAAAGCAATGAGGTAGAGAGAAGATTAAAACCTTTACTTGACCTCGAAAGCTTTGTAGAATCTTCAAACTCTTCTCTAGCTCCTCCTCGAACTTCCTCTTCTCATTCAACACTTTCCAATTCTTTTTAGGTCTCCAACTTGCTTTAGTTTCCCAATAATAGGTTGCTAACTCGCTCTAAGATCCTTTTTCAAACCTCCATTCCGAGTCAATATATAGGTAAAAACACAACCGGTTGCATTGATTTCGCGTGTTGGTAGTGAGGGGGTCGAAGACCAAGAAGTGAGTTATTCATGGGGTGGGAACATATTATTTTCTTAGTCACCCTTTGTATATTGTTCAAACAACCTTAGGTATATACCCAGAAATGTAGAGTAGTACCCTCATTTTTGTACCATTCTTTGTATATTAGCTTTCCCTGCCCTGATTTTCGAGTTTACGAGTTTTTTCCCCCCCATTATTTAGCAGACCCTAGGTTCCATAATTTGTTGTCCCTGTAACAACGTTGTATAAATGAGGTGATTCCATAGTAAAGGCTTTTTGTGTATCTGTTTTCATATGAGATTCAAGATCTTGTGTGCTTGTGTACATACACTTGTTTTCGTACAATTCTCATAAAAGCGGTCCAAGTTGTAGAATTTTCAGATTTTTATGGAACTCGATTAAAAACAGGCGAGTCTCAGGTGATTGAAAATAATCCGGCGCTGTAAAATTTGCAGATTTCAGTGAGGAATATGAATTACTATTGATGCGTATTCCCGCAGGTTTCCAGTTCACCTTTTCTTTCAGTCATTTGTTTTGCGATCTATACGATCAACTCATCACCATATTGTACAATTCAAATCCATATATGCAATCAACCAACCTCATTAGCCAAAAAAATATCATCCATCTTTACACCACTCGAGGCTTCAGAGTTGAGCCCAAAACCAGATTTTACAATGCAACCACAATGACATCGCAGTTGAGCTAGCCACACTTAACGCTTAGATATTGGACTAATCAGAAATATATGGGGTCATTGTTACCCTTGTGCGTCAAATCTGAAACCTCATTCGAATGAAGGCAAAAACCACTTGATCAAAACTCGTTGGTCGTTAGACCATATCCAATGCATAGGGCCTAAAACCTAAACTTAAGGCCACAAAATTTTAGGATTTAGACCTAAATCAGTTTTACTTGTCACATTTCTCTTTACCATTGACATTGCCATCAATAATAAGAAGAAATTTTTCCGAGTGCTTGATATTCAAGCGGGTACTTTGCGTGTCATAAAATAAGTGAAGGGATACGGAAAAATATATTATTTCCCCACTTGTATTATGACATGTGGAGTACCGCTTAAATACACGGTACTTGGAAAAATCTCTCAATAATATTAATAATAGCGTAGGTAATCTTGTTGGCGGTTGATCCTTTGCACTTTCAAAAATTATTTTAATGCATTGGAGATGAGTGTAAGCTTGCCCCTTTTCTTTTGATGTATCTGCTAAGACAATCTAATGAAGAATGCAGTACAAGTTTAATGATTAATTAACTACATCTTTGCTTTGAACAATTGGGGTGATTTAGTCTTTAGATATATTTTCTTATTAATCGAAAACAATTAATACTTCTTTTCGAAACAATTATTGAACAAAAGTGCGCGGATCCTTGTTAGTAAAGAACGGCCTACCATGGAGGAAAATGGGACTCCTCATCATTACTAAACCTAACTAGTGATTAGAGACATGCTTCTTTAGAAATTCTAGTAATCATTTCGACACTTTTATGGAAACGGTGAAAGGTACATTGGCAAATAGCAAGAAGAATGTGACACTTGCAAGCATTAAAATTGAAGCAATTAATTAAATTATTTGTATTCGTCATAGATATATATGATCAATAACCTAGTAATATGATTAGTGAATGTAGTTACTCAAATTGAATGAAAGTGATGAGGTCTTAGTCTCGAGTGGTTTTCTTCTTTTAATGTTGGAAGAAATTTAAAATTCGAATATTTTCATTTTGGTGTTAAAAAAAAAATGAAGCAGGTATTCACATAATTAGTAATAGTAAATAAGGGTGTGCTTGAAAGTGCTTTTAAAATGACTGAAAGCGCTTTTGATGAAAATATTTTTGGAACCAATTCTTAGTAAAAATGCAAGTGAATCGTGAAAAAGCACTTGAAGTGCTTCATACAAAAAGCACATAACTAGTACTTCTTCCAAAATGCACTTCAAGTACTTTTGAAACCCAAAAACATTTTCACCAAAAACGCTTTTAATCATTTAACAACCACTTCCAAACGAATCCTAAATACGATACATGTAACATTATTCAAATTGAATAAAGGTGGTGATTGGTGACTCCATCCCCAACTTAGTAAAGGGTCATTATTCATTTTTGGCAACACTCGAATAATGTTTCCTATTAATTTATTTATTTGGGCTGAAAGTCCATTCCATTTGTTTGTTGCTATAACCCTAGTAGGCTTTTTCCCCTTATTATGTTCCACTAATTGTATGGGCCATGTGAGTGTTATTATCATCCACTAATTGTATGGAAATATATGTTCATCATTCCCCTATAATAGACCACTCTTTTTTGCTTAATAAATATTGAACACTTGAGAGAACTTTACTAAAGAAAGGCTAGAATTTAATTAATTTTGATTATCATAAATTCACAAAGATGAAAATTATGATCAAAATGTTCAATCGTAGGAGGACAGACCCCACATATCCGCCGTTCGATACAATCATACGGTTTGCTATAATGAACCCTTTTGGGTCAAAGTAATCATATACTCTTGCAAAGAAAAAGGAAAAAAAATTGAAGCTTAAAGTGCAATTGGCTTGTAGTGGAGACTGGAGACTAATATTTGTTTTGTGAAGAAGAAGAAGCCCAATGAAATATGTATGATGATTACTCATTTTTTTCGTGGCAATAATGACCGACATATTAAGAAGAGTCATTGATTGTGGTCAAAAAAGTGTACATAATTAGAAGGAAAAAGCAAATGGTGAATTATCTTATTGGTTAGGTTTACCTCTTCAACTTATTTCGGGTTTAAAACTCTCTTCATCTTTCTTAGTTTAACTTATAATAGTATGAGGAGCACCGATTCCTACAATTTTGATTTCTTTTGTCATGACAAATGTTTTATCTTTTTATATTTGAATTGATGTAGTTTTATATAACAATTGTCATGTAACCTATCAAAACCAAGGGCATATTTTTGGGACATAATATATCCCGACTTGTTAGAGCACATCACGTGTATCATCAGCTCAATATGATCGTCATGTTCTTAACGGCCTACGTAGACGTTAGTCATACCTTAATGGGCTTATGAGCCTCTTTTCTGTAGAACGCCTTAAAAGTCCACAATTATCGAGCCCCGAGGCCCATCTTGTTGCCAAACGGCCTTAATGCGGACGACCTTGATATATTATCAGCCCACCTGTTAGTCTCTGCGCTTGGCGAGAACCACCGAACCGTACTCAAGAAGTCTGAGGGGGAGTGTCCTCTGCAACGATCTTGCTAAATGCTCCCACGTCGGTGTTGCAAGCAAGGTACCACTCTACTCCAAGGTTCAACGAATCTGAACACTAGGGTTTACTCCTTGTTTGCCTATAAATAGCCAAGCCTCCATTCTTTTTCAGGTTAATTCTTCTCTAGCCACACTTATACAAACCCTAGAATTCTCTCCTGACATATGCATCAAAGGCCCTTTGGCAAACACCACACCGGTGTTAGTCATAACTCCGTTTGTCTCTTTGATTTTGTCTTGCAGATTTCTCGTCAATTCAACCATGACGGAAATTTGCACAAATTAATTGGTGCTTTCATTGAGAGTTTGAATATACTCCTGATTTTCTCTTCCTTTGAGCCAAATTCCAAATCCCCAAATCTTTTTTTTGAATATTTTCTTTATGTTCATCATGTTCTTTGTGTTTATATGAAAATGGTGGAGACTCGAAGATTCTCAAGTCGCAACACCTATCCCATGGCACCACCGGCCTCCTCGGCCTAGTTCATCGCTGGCCTTGAGCCACTCCCCATGGCTCAGGCCGCGACTCTTCCACCACCATCCACCACGATCCCCACTGTGGCTATCAATCCAAGAGGCGGAGCCGCATCACGGTGAGGTGGCAACCAAGACACCTTGGCCCGTTCCCCTATCGCGGAGCACCACGACACTCCGTCGTTGACGAGTTCAACGACAACTGCGCCACCACCTAGTTCCACCATGCCACCATTGTCACGGCTAGACAAATCCAACCTGCAAGGATGATGACTCCCCCTCCTCTTGACCGTGTGGCTAGGGTTCCTCAAACTTAGCTTGCCAAGCTTTGCCCTTCACGAGTTTTACCATTTTCAGCCCATCCAATTTGGAAACCCTAGGAGCTTTGGCCCAATCCTCTTGAGGCTCTGTCGACCCTCATACATCGATGCACATGCCAATCATCAACGGCGAAATCAACCCAAGGCCCCAGGATTGGGCCCATCACACTTTTCTACCCCCGGTATCATGGAGAACATCCGTGCGCATAATGCGTACTTGAGGGCAAAGGCTAATTTGCAGTCCGCCATGATCGGCATGCAAGAGCTCAGCTTCGGGCGCATGCAGACGCTTCTTACAATGCTTGTTGAAGGCAACCCGCAAGTGTAGTTCGAATCCCATCAGCTTGTGGCAGCATACATTCTCGTCTGGGACGAATGGCCAACGCCTTCGAAAGACTTGAGCCCTCAAGTTAGCCATCGCTCTGCTGCAGCCCCTCGCGGCAACATACATTAAAGATTAGGTTTGTTGGGTGCTCCCCACTGACCCGAACACCATGCTGAACCTGGTAGACAAGAACGGGACGACCACTTTGAGGCAGACTCTTCCTATACTGCCTCACATGGCAACATGGACGACGTACATCTTCCCCTAGTGAAGAGAGCTCCATGGCCCCAACTACCGCCACAGCGTCAGCGAGCCATGAGACAACTAGAGGAAACGAAGCCTTTTCTGGCCGACGACGTCCTTCACTTGATCAACGACCTACTCCAGAACCTTGGACGAGGGGCCTATATTAAGGAAGCTCTGCAAAGAGAAGTGACCTAGTTTAACGCATTGCTTTTGAGCGAGGAGATTAAGCAATGACCCACTCCTATGTGGTTCACCTTGCCGATGATCGACATATGAAACACTACCGCAGCATCATGATACTCCACAAGGGAAGTGATGCACTGATTCCAAGGTCTTTGCTATGACCTAACAAGGAGCTGCCAGGATTGGTTCCACACTTTGACACATGGGTCCATCCATAACTTTGTGGAGCTGTCTTTGGTCTTCACCAAAGAATACTCTTCATACCGAGTAGTGAGGAAGCTATCTGACCACATTTTCAAAATAAGAAAGAAGTCTAATAAGCCACTTCGCGACTTTATCAAGAGATTCAAAATGGAGAACACCAACATTGTTAGTTGCGGTGAAACCATCGTTTCCACGACATTTAAAAGGGGTCTGCATATTGATGACCCCTTAAAAGCCACTTCGCCTCTACAGGCCGCCACGTCATGTGGGACAATGAGAAAAGCGCCAACAAGGAGACCGACATCTACAAAAGAAACTCAGAAACCTCCCCCTTAAAGACGTGAAACAGAAGAGGCTCGGCAAAGCCCAAGGATGACAGTAAACGCAAGTTGTGCTCTGCAAATGAAGACTCGACCAAGACTTTCACCAAGTTCACTATGCCAGTCCACCAGATCTATGAGGCAATCAAAGATGAACCCTAGCTCAAGAGACCACCTTGTTTGAAGGGCCATCCCTAGAAAAAGGACCAGTCGTTGTACTGCTCGTATCATGGGGGTATGGCTGCTCTCTGAAAACTTGCTGAAAATGGAAAACCTACCTTCAGGAAATTTCCAAAGAGGGAAAGGTTGACAAGTTCATCACCTGCAATGCGATGAAGTAGATCGAAAAGCGGAACGATGTCAAACCGCCCCAGTAGAGGCTATTCGGATCGATACCATCTTTGCCGAATCAAAATACCTTAGATACACATCCAAGGAGAGAAAAAGGAAAATCCAGCAGACTCCATGTTTTGCAGATCCAAGAGTTCAACTTGACCGATGACACCTTCATCAGATTCTCCAAAGACAACACCATAGTTGTCAGCATCCAACTCGATCAAGGTAGCACAATAAAGGATGAGGCTGGAGAAAGACATTAACAAACAGGCGAGAGTACTTTCCAGATTTAATTGATCCACGTCGACCACTGTCGGCACCATTATCCTAGACGTCTACTTCCCTCATATCGTCAGCGCTAAGACCTTCATAGTCATCAATGAGCCATCCTCCTACAACAACTGCCTCAAAATCTGCTTTTTGGTCCTAAAGGGCGGAGTAGGGGAAGTCTGCGGCAACTAAGTCATGGCTGGGAGATGCGCTGCACAAGGACTGAAAGAGGCCAACATAAAGAATTCACTCCTGTCTCCATCACTGCAACTGTAGCAGATAAGGGACAAGCCTCAACCAATGCGGCATAGCAATCATAGCTTATAGGTCAGTTATGAATAGTACTCAAATCAAAAACTTTGCCAATGATCTTTGAAACTTAGTAGTAGTGAACCAAGATTCAACTTCAAATTCACAAATAAAGTTGAGTTTTCTAACCCTTGTAGAATTCTCTTTGCCTAAGCAAAGGTTAAACACCCAAGAGAGAGCCTTCAATCCTCATCCATGGATGAACACCTTGCTTAGAGATTTGGGTGAAGAACATGAATAGTGTTCTTCATCCTCTAGGCTTGGCTAAAGAAGAGAGAAGATGGAGCGAAACACGTGTTTTCCAACATACGAGAATAGTAACCCATTCCAAACTTACAAACATTTTACAAAGTTTGAGTGGGATTGTACTATTACAATCCTCACACTTCTTTTCCCTTGTAAATTTTAAGCCAAGCCATTTCTTTTGGGCTTTATTGTTTCACACATTAAGTTGTCATACAACTCATGTTAATGGGCTTGAACTATTCATAGGCCCATTGGGCCTTCTCGGTCCAAAACTAACCCGATGTCCAAAATGAAACATTTTCGTATGATTAATCAACATTTGATTGGTCATTGCCTATAATCAATTAAATCATTTAATTGTTCTCACTCAACTTCATAGAAGTCTTCAATCATTCCCTTTTGAAGGTGTACGATCATTTAAGTTCTCGTTAGCGAGGTAATGAACGATTAGAACTCTTTCTTATCGATTGTGAATTGAAACCACTTTTCAATTCTCCCTTTTGTGAAGATTAGTGATTACTAATCTTCAGGGCTTCCACTAGCTATGAATGACACCTAAAGTGTGCCATGGCTATCCAAGCTAAGCTTGAGGAGAAAGAACTTGTTCAGTTTGAGATTACAATGCAATACGATCCTTCTCTAAACAATACTCTTGGTCACATTGTTTGAATGATAGTTTTTTCATGTCTACTATCCAATGTGATCATTGACTATATGATTTGGAACATCATTCCTAAATCTTATTCATACTCTGGCCAAAGATTTATAATCATATCATAGAGTATTCACCCTCAACGTTTTTGAAGGTTAGAGATCCCTTGTTGTAGATTCACTTGTCTTCGTGATTAGGAAACATAACCCCGACTATACCATGGACACTCTCACATTTCGGATTGCCGTTAACATAATCAAAGATTAAGGACCTAATCACAAGACAGCTGTGATGCCTTAGGTCAAAGGACTAATTTGCATTATCCTAACTTGTGAGTTCTCGTAAGACATGAGTATGAGATCTCACGGCGATCGTGTTTAGTGTACTCACTCTCTAGTAAGCACCTACATACCTGTCTTGATGTCATACACACTAATGACTTGAGACTCGTCACTCTCGGGAGAGAAGACATATTATGTACTGATCTTTACGAATTGTCAATGCCCAATTAGCAATCTTATGATCCGAAACATATTAGGATATGTGTGTGAAAGAGAAAGGTCTCAACAAAAACTAACTTATTCTAGATTACATTCTCTTAACTACATATATATTCCTTGAACTTATTGTTAAGGCGTATATCATATAATGAGACTGCCTTAAACAATAATCTTTGCCCTAAGATTAAACTTCATTAGTTTAATGAAATGTTCGTAAAGTATCATCCAATGATTGGATTTAGGGCACATTTCCAACACCTGACTCAGTCCTGCAGAACAGGAAGAACTGACAACCTTCCTTTGCCTCAACAAAGATGTTTTCGTCTGGTCACCGTCAGACCTACTAGGGATTGACCCAAAGATAGCTTGCCACAAGCTCCACATAGACCCCTTGACCAAACCAGTTGAATAGAGACGACAACACTTTTCCCCCGAGAAAAACACCATCATCGAAGCCGAGATTGACAAGATCATTGCTATCGGCTTTGTCGACAAAGTATTGTACTTGGAGTGGTTAGCCAATGTCGTTCTAGTCCTCACGGAAGATTCAGACAAGAAGCGAGTTTGTGTCGATTACTTAGACCTCCACAAGGCTTGTCCGAAAGACCCTTTTCCATGTCCTACGCATAGACATCCTAGTGAACTTTACTTCCGGCAACCAACTGCTCAGCTTCCTCGACGCCTATTCCGCTTACAATCAGATCATGATGCATGAGACGGAGAAGATCAAAACCTCATTCATCATCAAACGAGAGACTTATTGCTACAAGATCATGCCATTTGGCCTGAAAAATGCTGGTGCAAATTGTTAATGGTTGGTCAACAAGATGTTTAAAGGCCTCATTGATGAATCCATAGAGGTTTACGTGGATGACATCATGGTCAAGGGCCTAAAGCGTGAGGATCATATCACCAATTTGGCCAAAACTTTCGACATTCTGCAAAACTATAGGATGAAGCTAAACCCAGCCAAGTGCACATTCGGCGTTTTTTTCAGGCCGATTCTTAGGGTACCTTGTGACCCAGCGAGGAATCGAAGCCCATCTGATACAAATAAAGACCATCCTAGACATGAAGTCTGTCAACGACCAAAGAAATTCAGAGCCTCACCGCAAAGCTGTAACCCTTAACCGTTTTCTATCACAGTCGATAGACAAATGTAAGCCCTTTTTCAAGGCTTTAAACGAGAAGGGGCAACAAGGTAAGTGAGATGACGAATGTGAGCAAACTTTCTAAAATTTAAAGTCTTACCTCACTTCACCACAACTACTATCTAAGCCACATACGGGAGAAGACCTGTACATCTACCTGGAGGTCTCTGATGTAGCAGTTAGCTCGACCTTCGTTCGAGAAGAGCATGGGGGCCAACTCCCGATATACTACATCTCTAAGGCTCTTCTCGACGTCGAGACCCGATACCCAAAAAATTAAGGCCTTACTTTCAAGGCCACCGAGTGTACGTCATGATAGAGTACCCTCCGTGTGCTGTTCTCCATAGCCCGACACCTCGCAACGAGTCATGAAGTGGTCCATAGACCTGAGGCAACATGACCTCATTTATCACTCGATAACTGCCATTAAAGCCCAAGCCTTGGCAGATTTTGTTGCGGAGTTTACTCTTCTCGAAAACAAGCAAACCTCTCAACTAGCTCACCCTACAGTTGAGGCTTCCATTGAAGCAGTCCACCTGACCAACATGTGGTTCTTGCACGTAGTCGAGTTATTGAACCACAAAGGCTCAGACGGATCCATGCTTGAGCAATGTATCACACTTGGGTTCAAGGCCTCAAACAATGAGGCTGAATGCGAATCGCTACTCTCAGGTCTGCTATTGGTGAAAGATCTTGCAGTTAAGAGGTTGACCATCCACTCCTACTCCTAATTGATCACCAATCAAGCTTCTTGGAAGTATATGGCCAAACACCTGAAGATGATCCATTACTTGAACAAGGTACAAGAGCTTATCAAGGCGTTCACTACTTATACCTTAACGCAAGTTCCTCGCGTAGAGAATGCGCTTGTTAACACTTTGGCCAATCTGAGATCTGCTTTACATCATTAGTTCAGACGCTAGATCCCTTTTGAATGCCTTGACTGCCCGAGCATCAACGAGGTTGAACCTGTGATGATGCAGATCGATACATCTCCTAGGTGGTAAGATTCTATCATTGATTACATTAAGAACGACACTCTGCTGCCTGACAGATTAGAAGCCCACAAGTTGCAGCAGAAAGCAGCACGATTTTACATTTTGAATGACACTCTATGACAGAGTGGCTTCACTAAGCTCGACCTGAGATGCATGGTGTATCATGAGACTCTTATTGTGTTAAGCCTTATTCATGAAGGTGACTACAACAATCACGCCAGGGGCAGATCACTAGCTCACAAGGCCTTACAACAAGGATATTATTGGCCTACCATGCGCCTGGACGCCGCCGACCTAGCTCGCAAATGGGACAAGTGCCAACGCTTCAAACCATATGTTAATGCTCCTACAGATGAGCTCTACACTTTGCTTAGTCCTTGGCCATTTATGTAGCGGGGCATCGATTTGGTTAGTCTTATAAGTTCTGGCGCCGACAGAATAAAGATGATGATTGTGGCCACAAAATATTTCACCAAGTGGGTGGAGGTAGAAACCCTCAGTTCCACCACCCAAGACGCCATTATCAAGTTCATTTGGAAAAACATAATATGTCGCTTGGGGATCCGCACACTATACGCAAACACATGTCAACCCCCAGGTACTCGCAGGGCAATGAACATGCATATGCATTTAATAAAACTCTTTTGGAAAGCCTTAAGAAACGCCTAGAGAAGGCATCGAGCAAATGGGTCGGCGAATTACCTAGAGTTTTGTGGGCATACCAGACTACCAAGAAGGAATCTACTGGAGAATCACCATTCTCCCTGGCATTCGATACTGAGGCAATCATTCCCCCCAATGTGGTCGTACCCTCACCCCTCACCGATGTATCAAGCGTGGAGGTGAACACCCACCTAATGGCTGCAAATCATGATTTCATGTACGAAGTCAGCCAGGAAGCCATCTAATGAATCGCCGCTTATCAGTAGAAACTTCACTCCTATTATCATAAGAATGTCAAGACTAGGAGCTTCGTGCTTGGAGACCTGATTTTCAAAAGGGCCTTTAAGACGACAAGACGTGAAGATTCCAAAATGCTAAAGGCCCCTTGGGAAGGGCCCTACATAATAGATTGAGTAGGGGGAAGCATCAACTACACTTTGAAAACCATGGACTTCAAAGTTGTCCTTGGGCAATGGAACAACTACAATTTTAGGAATTACTACCCTTGAGTCTACAACTGCAAATCTCGTCAAAAAATGTCACCATTATCTTTTTCAATTCTAGAAGAAGGCCTTACACCACTTGGAGATGACAATGGAGCATCTTTGTGTAATCTGCACTAGTGGAGCCAAAAAATACTTTATCAATTTATTATCAAAGTTTCATGTTTCATTTCACTTTCAAGATATTCATGTGACTCTTCTGCAACTTCGTATGATCTGCTCAAGGAGTTGCACGTCACAACTATGCTAACCATGGCCTTATATCTCAACTTCGCATGGCCCGCCCTAGGAGTTACTGATCATGATATTCATACGACACTTCTGCAACTTTGCATAAACCGCTCAAAAAGTTTCCCTTCACAGCTACGCCGACCATGGCCTCATATATCAACTTCGCATGGTCCACCTTAGGAGTTGTTGATCATGGTTGCACTGCCAAGGCATACCCATCTTGACTCTTTTGATGTGTTCGCTGAGTTACAGATGCGCATCTATGCCGACTATCACACCTCGTAGCTATCCATAGCTCGCCCGTTGACCCAAATTCAATGCGGACAGAGAGTTTAGCAGTCTAGTAGTTCAGTTTACATTTTACAACAGCTACTTGGAGACATCTAAGTCTAGTCACTATGACACTTGCTACCTTCTGGAGATGCTTAGTCAAGGTAGCATGCCAACTATGACCCTTCTCAATTTTGCATGGTCCACCCCAGAAATTGCAGAAGCGCGTCACGCCGATCACTCCTAACTTCGCATGATTCGCTCAAGAAGTTGTGGTACATTGGACCCAACTATGACCCTTATCAGTTTCGCACAGTCTGCCTTAGGAATGGTAGAAGTGCATCACACCAATCACTTCTAACTTCGCATGATTCGCTCAAGAAGTTGTGGTACATCGAACCCAACTATGATGTGTCCGCCATAGGAGTCGTAGATCCTTATCGGTTCACTATATTAACCATGTTTTACTTCGCAGGATTCATTCTAAGGAGTCAACGTCGGCAGCAACCCAACATCTTAGCTTTGCATGGCCCACTTAAAAAGTTGTTGATCGGTCGCATTCATACCCCTCTTAACTTCGCAAGGCCCTCCCTAGGAGTTCAAGGAGCATTTCATTAACGACTCCAGACTTAGCAAAATTTCTCGAAGTATTCTAAGACAACCATCATGCAGATGCATGGCCTTTGCGTGCCCCTGCGCCTACCAACCTCCACGACCCCTTAGGCCAGTCAATACCCTCAGCCCCAAGACTAACTGCCTTCTTCGATGCCAACCAAAGCCTAACCTCTACAAATCCATTCATGAGCTAGGGAAAATTTATTCTAAATGCCCACACTTAGAAAAATTTACTACAAGCCATGATTTAGGAAATTTAAATCGTTTGCAACAACATGACAAATACTTAAACATTATTTGAGCAATTAAGTAATCATGAAGGAAATAGCAACTTTATTCAAGCAAAAAGAAAATTAAGGCAACCAATAGTTCATCAAAAACACAAAAAAGCTAGCTAAAGGAAGTAAAAGACAAGTTCGAAATAAAAAGAAACATGGCTAAATGCTCTATCCTAGCTAGGCCTACTCAATGCCTTGGACCTCGCCGATGCAATCGCCTTCTTGTTCCATGGCCTCGCTGCTAAACTTCACTTATTCAGTGTCATTCTCTACCTCGCTGAGGGGAACATCAGTCTTATCTTCTTCTGCAGTAGGGGACTCCTCAAATCCCTTTACTTCATCCTTGGCAAGCAGGGTGGTCTGCAAATCAGACATCATTTTCTCAAGCTTAACAACTCTAGACAAGTATTCCCCACGAGACTTCCTCTCAGCTTTCAGCCTTTCATGTAGCTTCCCCAGCTTCATGAACAAATCTGCATTATCATCCCTTAATGCCTTTAGCTGATCAGTAGTGGGGGCACCAGGATTGGAAGACTTAGAACTTTTCAAGCCTTTCAATTCAACTGTAAAAATTCATTCGCTCGGTGCAGTTCGACAAACATTTTCTCGTCATTAGTCACTGCTTCCTCCATGGCCACAGAGGCTGCATTCATCTCTTCTTTGAACTTTAACAAGTCGGCTAACTTGTGTTTGTCTTCTTTACGAGTCGTCTTCTTAGTGCGCAAGGCATCTTACATTTGAGAAATCTTGACAAAGGCATCCACATTCTCTTTCTCCAAGGCATCGAACTCCTCTGCATCAGGAATGCCTACTTGAGAAGACTTAAGACGCGCAAGCTCGCACTCTGCAACTTCGACTTTCTGGACAGCCGAACGCATAGACAGCTTGAGACTACTGCAAGTTTACTTCAGCTCTGCAAGCTCCTTTAGATCCAAACTCATGGTTATCTCTACCAGAATCAAACTCTGGCATATGGAAGCTAGCATTCTATCTTTTGTGCCTCGGCAGTTTGCTTCACAAAATCAATAGGATCAGACGAGTGTCTCATCTTCCTCTCAAGTTGAGAACAGGCGGACACATCAGCTAGCATGTTAGTCCACAGTAAGCCATCGACATTTTTTTGTCGAGCATTCCTTTGTCGACACAGTCAGGAATCTATACCACAGACTTAAGTCGATTTAAAGCTGTGTCAGGAAGACTATTTGTGGAAGGACGCAATAAACAGAACTTCTTTTCCAGCGGGAACTTGTCGCGAGCCCCTAATGCGGCCAACTCCTTCTGCAAGTTCCGCTTCACTCCCTTGCCTTTCACTTGAGCTGATGACTGCGCAACTATCTCTTTTTGCCTGGCTATCTCCTTAGCAAGGGAAAACCCTCAGGTAAACACCTCAAAGGGCTAAACCACCACCTTATCTATGTTGGGTTCGGTGTATACATCCTTCACTAGTGTCTCTCCTACAATGCAAATGAGTTAGTATGATTCAACATAAGAAGGAATTTCATTATTAAGCTAAGAAGAAAAAGGAGAAAATATCTTACCAGGACTAGGAGTCAATGGTACCATGTGCTCGCAACAATCGGTGGCTTCCCACTCACCTTCAACCTCTAGCGTCAAGGCCTTTCAGTAATGGTTTCCTCGACAATAGTCGACAAAAATTTTATTCTTGATAGCGAACTGTGCATAGTCACCGTGATGCCCAACATTGAAGAAATAAAATAACTCTTGGAAGGTTAACCTTAGATTGAAAAACTCGCTCAAGTTAGCAAAACACAACATCCACTGATATTTATTCGACACCATTACGCAGGGGCGCACCCTGCAACGCAGATCACCTCGGTAAAGAAACGAGGCATAGAGAACTTAAACCCTAAGGCAACATACAAGGGGTGAAACTTGATCATCCTCTTCTCTGGGTGCTCAGGGTTTACACTGGTTCTAACCCCGAGAAATTCTCTGCTCATCGCACCACCACACTATTGGGAAAGATGGCTCTAAATCTTATGAATCATGCCTCAAAGTCTCCATCAGATTTGAGCAACAGGTGGTATGGAGTAAATTTCCCTACCACAGTGCTGGAACCACCTTAGTTGTACAATGGTTCGACGAGCATCTCCTCGAGCACATCTACAATGTTATTGGAAGACGACGTTGTTCACCTATGGAAGAAAATTGAAATTCAATCACAAGAAGTTAGTGTTACAACCCGTCCCAAAATTTTGTGTGAAATTACCAAAATACCCCTAGTGGTCAATGTTGACTTTTGTTGACTTTTCATGACGACTTGTGAAAATTTATTTCTTTACATATTCATGATGTACTCGTCGATACGAACGCGTGGAGGGGCATTTTAGTAATTTTCACCCCGTAAGTTGGAATTAGGGTTTTGGGTTGTGGGTTGGCTGCTGGGCAGCAACACATTCTCTCCAACCCTGCACGTTCTCATTCTCTCTCTCTCTCCTACTTCTCTCTCTCAACCAAAACCTTCCAAAACACTAAAACCCTAAAATTCTTGGACGAATCACAAAACCGTCAAACCGTCGCTCAAGACCAATACCATTACAATCGTCTCGTCATTCTAGACGAGGCAGTGATTTCAGAATATCCAAACTCGAACCCAATCGGCCAAACCGACGTCGGAACGGTATCGGCAAACTGTCCTTCAATTTTCTGTACAATCCAGACATAGGTAGGCCTTGACACCATTACCATTGGTTCTATTACGTTGAGTAGGTTCAAACCGATATAAAGAACGTCGAATTTGGTACAGTTTTGAAGGAGAACGGAATTAGGGTTTCCCAAAGCTTTCCGGCCAATTTCAGGCCATCTCCGGCCATTTTTCCAGCCCCAAATTGGTATGAAAATATTCTACTCTTCAATACCTTCAATTTGATATGTGGCACGTTGAATTTGGCCAAGGAATGAAGGAGTTATGAATTTTTAAAGTTTTGGAATTAAATCGGGAAATTTTCCAGAAATCCGGTGAACCAGATGGCGGAGGACGGCGGTGGCTCCGGTGACCGGCGATCGGCGACCGGCGACAGGCGAGAGGAGGAAGAAGAGGGAATATTCTGTCAACGGTAACAGAATATTCCTGACTGCGTCAGAATATTCTGTCATAAAGGTATATTCCTAACGGTGCTGAAGTCAGCAGCGCGTGGGGTGACGTCATCAGGGCGTGTGCAGCGCGTGGCGACACGTGCAGGCGCTTGGCGACACGTCTCGGCGCGTGGCGACACGTGCCAGCACGTGGCGGTGCGTGGCGGCGCGTCCGATCGTTTCCCGGCACGTACGGTAGCTGTAGGGTTTTAGGGCCCCAAAAATCGTTTTTCGAGCCCGTTTTCGCTAAAATAGTATTATTTTTGGAATATTTTTCTATAGGGCCTATATTAATTTATATTAGGGAGGTTCTAATTTTTCCCCTAATATTAAATAGGTAATTCTTCGGCGCCACACTTCGAGGAGGGCAACACAGAGTGAGATTTCACTCCCGATCACCAGTGAGTGGACTTTTGTTTTATTAAATGATTTATATGCTTGAAAATATTTATGAAATGGGTTTCTTACATGAATTTAAATGTTTTTGGGGCATGTTTATATATATATATATGTTGGTATTCGATTATGCAACCATATAGTATTTAATTATGGTTATATATTATGAAATGGTTTTGAGGGTTGATTATATTTATATGGATTTATCGGTATTTAATTAATAGCTTCTACGCATGAATATGTTCGATTACACAAGGATTAAATATTTGGAAAATTATGAAGTATATGATATTCTTCACTCCTACACATGATGTATATATGTATGTTTTCAAACACACTTGGTATGCTTTCACTACGTTGTAGTACCGTCTCACGGCTGTAGGACAAGTCTCACATGTTTGGGTCACACGCACTGTACTCCAGGGGTATTGTCCGGTAAATACCTTAGTGCAAGCTTGTCTTACGTTTATGTTTATTTTTGGGGAAAAGGCCCCACTGCGTAAGGACTCGGGTGTGACGAGCTATTGCGCAAGTGCTTACATGTGTGTGGTACTAGGAGTACAATTTAATTGAATACGTAAAGTGCTTGTACGGGGATTGAGAGGCTGTTCCTCAACACGTACATGGGTGATTGCTTATATACCCTGTGTTGGTTTTCCTATATTTATATTATTGGTATATATGATGAAAGGACTATTGGAAATATGATTTGTTATCTACGAATTTTATATTGATATATGTTTCCAGTTATACCTATAAACGACATTTTGACGTATACTACGGTAGTACGATTTTACAATTATACTGGATTTCAAATAGGGGGTTATTATGTTGAAAAGAGAAAGGTATTTCGAAAACTTTTATTTTTCGTCCACTCACACCTTTGTTTTTGCGGCCCTTCAGGACCTAGTGATAAAGCATCTGGTGAAGTCGAGGCATCCAAGTGGCAGCTCTGATTCTATTTCCCGACCATGTAGGGATTTACTATTTCTTATTCAGTTTCTTTAATAATATCCATCCCTGTTATGGATAGAAATTCTAGGAACTTGATTCATTATTTTGTTTCCGCTGATTCAAATTAGTACGCTCTGAACCTTGTGCATATTGACATTAATTTCCGCAACTTTATGGTAATTTAATTTGCTTAAACTAAGTGTTGTCATGCATTTAATGGCTTCGTCACTTACAAGTGTCGGCCAGCACGCCCGAACTCGGTATCCACGTGGGTATCGAGGGTGGGGTGTGTCAGTTAGGATCAATTTCTTGATATTATCATATTTGCACCTCCTTGGGATTCCTATGTCATTCCAAGAAGCTGGGGGGCATTTGTTGGGACATAAAATATCCCGACCTACTAGAGCACCCCACGTGTATCATCATATATCAATATAACTGTCCTGCCCTTAATGGACTACGCAGACGTTAATCATACTTTAATGGGCTTATGAGCCTCTATTTTGCAGAGCACCCAAGAAGTCTACAATCATCAGGCCCCAAGGCCCATCTTGCCACCAAACGGCCTTAACGCGAACGACCTTAACATACTATCGGCCCACCTGTTAGTCCCTGCGCTTGGCAGGAACCGCCGAAGCGTACTGAAGACGTCTGCCTGGGAGCGTCCTCTGCAACGATCTTGTAGAATGTTATAACATTGGTGTTGCAGGCAAGGTACCACTCTACTCCAAGGTTCAACGAACCTGGATGCTAGGATTTACTTCTTGTTTGGCTATAAATAGCCAAGCCTCTATCCTTTTTAGGTTAATTCTTCTCTAGCCATACTTATACAAACCATAGAATTCTCTCCTGACTTAGGCATCGGTGACCCTTTGGCAAACACTACACCGGTGTTAGTCATAACTCTGTTTGTCTTTTTGATTTTGTCTTGCAGGTTTCTCGTCAATTCAACCATGGAAGAAATTTGCACAAACACATAGTATGGGTTTTTGAAAGTATTTGAGGCGTATCAAGGAAGAAGCAAGGTATGTAACCTGATGTCACATAACAACTGAGGTACTTATGGGTTCTTTTGTTTCTTCAATAATTTGTATAGTCTAAAAACTAAAAAATCATCTTTGCAAAAGATTACGCAATTAATACTATTAGGCAAACATTAAGTTTAGAGTGAGTTTTTGCAAGAGTATCCCTCAACTAAATTGATATAAATAACCCTCGACTAAACTTATCTGAGGATGTGAATAAATTTTGATGCTTTTAGCTACTGTAGTTAGTAATTGATTTTTCCTCACTTTAAAAGGTAAAGATAATAAAAATATCATTATTTAGAAAAGGTCATGTTTAGCAAAAGAAAAGTTTGGTGGTGACCTGTTTAGTGGAAGTGGAACTCACCTTCCTAGGCTATGAAATCTTCCACTTTGATAATATTTGATACAATAGTTTAACTTAATATTTTTTCTAATCAAATATTGAAGTTGTTGATGTCTCGAAAAGTAATCATTGCTTGGGCACTCTTTTCCCTTCCTTTTCCCTTATAAATTGTTTATAATTAGTTGATATGTCATGAGTATTATACAAATAATTTAGTATTACGATGTAATGATGATCAAGATGAACGGTTGTATTCCATTGTAACCTTATCTTGCAAAGAAGAGAAGTAGTAGTATTATAAAAATATCTCCATTTAAAGTTGTAATTAGGGAAGTAGGCATAGTAAGCTAAGCAGAAATTTATTATTTTTATAATGTCACAGGAATCAAATATCTTTTAGAAGATGGTGAGGAACTGCAGATTAGATAGCCTAAGCTAGATTAGATACATGAGGTTATATTTTGTAAATTAAGGAAAGATTTGCAATATATGTATATATTTATTTAAGTACTACACTCCCTCAAAAGCCTAAAAAGATTGTTTGTGGTAGAGTGGTTGTGACTTGTGAGTAAGCATGCTTGCTGAAAGAGTACATTGGGAACTTGGGATTATGAGGTTCAAATTCGGTTTGATGATTCGGGACCATTTCAACATGCATGGTTCGTAGAAACGCACCCCAACATATACACACACCTAGATAGTTAGAGTGAAGGTTATATTGGAAGGGACCGAATCTTTCGCATATCCACATATACACATCTTTTTCTCATTCTTTCTCACTACTTTAGTTAGTCCATACATAATGTGTATAAGATGGCAAAGCGGATTGATCAAGTTTGAAAGGCACAAATCGGGTAATAAGAATAAAATTTTGTAAATTTGGGCTCTGGTGCCTATGATTTGATGTTTCGAAGAGAATTTGATGTTTCGAAGAGAACGACGACGTGCATCAAATGCATTGCTTTGCCGTGACATTTGAGCTTTTTTGGCCAATGACATTTGAGCTTTTTTGGCCAACTTCTATAATTTATAGTGCTTTATTACTGTTCTAAGTTTTTGGAACTTTTTGGTATTTTGTTATTTGTTTAATAGTTTTTCTATTTGGACTCCTAGAGCTTCTAGGGCTATACGCAATACAAATAGGACGTTTCGGTGTTAGGTTTGTAATCTTTTATACTTTCAATTAATAATCTTTGAGGTTTTCTCATATTTTTGGATGAATTCTAGCTTTGTTGTTATTTAAAGTCATTGTTTGATTTCTTTTTTTTTTTGTCACGCTGTATCAATAAGCTCCTATATCACTTTGGCTGTTGGCTCTTTGAATTCCTCTTTGTTTTGAAAAACTGTTAAGGGTTGCATTATCCACATACCCCTTTTTACCTTCCACACTCCCCCTGTTAATTATATCATTTGATTTTCTTTAATTCATTTGATCCAACGACAGAAATTGAGAAAGGTATATAAAAAATAAAAATGGGTGTGTGGATAACACCACCCAACTGTTAACTATCCTCCACCCATTTTTAAATAAAAACAAAACATTTAAAGTGCTCTCCGAATCCCTCTTTATTTTGAAAAAAAAATCTAACATATCAAGCCTTTAATTGTCGTAGCTGACAGATCGGATCGACCAAACTAATTTCATGGCATATCGACCATGGTTGTCTTGGTCCTAAATCCCTCTTATTTTGAAAAAATCTAACATATCAAGCCTTTAATTGTCGTCGCTTAACAGATCGGATCGACCAAACTAATTTCATGGCATATCGACCATGGTTAGTCTTGGTCCTTGACTTAGGCTTGTTGACTTAGACGGTCCGGTGGCGGTTTTGGCCAAAAAAACCAACCAGATCGAATTGCGCCGAGGCCTAATTCTACCTCATTAAACATTAAACGTGGTACACCAATGTGGTAGAAAAATATCTCGGTACTCCTTAGCAAAAGAAGCTATGTTTTTGGATGTCCTCCATAGCAACTTTCAATTCTTTGGAGATTACTAGGGTTATGAACCTCGTGCCCTATAATTTGGGGGACAAAGAGAAGGAAGGGGGAAGAACAAAAATAATTGGTTTGCAATTGAAGATGGGAGGAAGAAGATAGAGAAAACAGTATTGATTGAAAAGTGAAGAAAAATAAAACAGCATCCTATTTAGAAAATTAGCAGTTGTTACAGAAGCAGACAATATGGGGAGTTTTCACTCTCGAGAGGCATATATAGAAGAATATAACCTCTCACTCAAGAAATATGGATTTTCTTAGGAAGACAAGAACCCAAGAAACCCTCCAAAATGCCATCTTCTTTGTCACCCAAACAGAGCCTTACAAGTATACCCTCTTTCCCGCTAAGTTTAACCGCCCTCAAGCTTGTTTGGAAAATGTCTTTCAGCCATTTCTCAAACAAGCTATTGGGAAAATATCCAGACCCAATACAAACCCCCTCTAACACCCTCTTATCCACACTAAAACTAACCACATTTTGCTTTCCGTATACCTCCCCGAAACACCCTTCAATCTTGGACAAGAAAAGCTCGGTTGCCTCTCGATCTCTGGCCGGGCTTCGATTGAAAACAAAGAGGTTCTCCATCGATTCAAGGAACCCATGTGGGGTTTGGAGATCGGTGTTGGTTTCGCGAGTCAAGTCACTTGAATTGGGGCTCAGCTCCCCAGCCTTGTCTTCGATTTCATCGTCCTCCCCGGCTTTGAGGTTGAGATCAAGGGTGTTGAAGCTTGATTGCCTTGAGAAGACCTTGATATTCACATTCTCAACAGCAACCACACTTGGATCTTCCTTCTCTTCAGTTCTTGGACTCTTGGTCTTGATTTGTAGCTCCCACTCAGCCTTTCGCTTGTGATTGAAGTTAACTCCCCGAAAACTTGGACTAGTAGTACTACTTTTCTCATCAACCTTCAATGTCATTTGGATTACAGTATCCGGGTACTTGGCCTGATCTTCATCATATCTTTTTGAGTCACTCTTAGTCAAGATGAATATGGCTTGGCTTTGAATCCCTTCTCTTCTACTCACTTCTCCAAATTTTCGTTTTTCGAAACCATCAGCTAAAAATTTCAAGAACTGGGTGTCAGCCAAATCAACATCTTCTACCAAGACAACAAGTTTCTCATTGGATTTCAAGGCTCTTGCTACAACTTCTGCTCTTGGGCTCGTCTCATTTTCTCTTTTGTTCATGTCAATATGGAGGAGTGAATCAGCAGACCCCAGAACCAATTCAGCAATTGCATGTGCCGACCTTCTTTTTCCAATCGAATCATTCCCCTGAATCAGCAACCAAGTCTCCTGCCTGGCAGTTTTAGAGTCGAAAATCGCTTCTACAATTGAAGGAATGGATTCGGATTGCCAAGGAACATTCTCTTTCAGTAGCTTGCACATGTCAGCTCTCTGCATTGTTCTTTCAGTGCCTTTTCTCTCCACCACTTTCTCCGAATCCGAAAACACAGAGTTGCCAAGAGCAAGAGTGATCTTCACTTCCTTGCCTTCAGTGCTTTTCAGAGAATCCAAACTTGGTTCCACCACTTGATTCTTTTGGACCCCATTGTCGAAGTTGAACTCAATCGTGCACGATTGTTGTCTCCTGAATCGAGGCACGAGACTAGAGTCGTGAGCAGGCTCCGAAGCTGGATCATGACCGAAGGAGATTGAATTCGGATCGGGAGAGAAGCCATTCTTGGTAGACCACCAAGGGTATGTTGAAGCATAAGAGGAGTTGTTTCCAATTAAGCTTTGATTGTTGTACAAATTAGAAGAGCTCAAATTGTTCTGAGCTGCATGCCTTCCTCGGTGCAGACTGTAGCATAAGCTGTTCCACTTTCTCCTCAATTCAGCTACTTCCTCCTGAAAATTTTTAACAACACATTAGAATTAAATAAAAAAGAAACATAGTAAATCAATTTTGCTGGTTTAATTACAACTAGCTAATGTCCCCAGTATCCCAAACTTGTCACGCACACTGTGCTGACATTGTGTGATTGGTTTAGAATACCGTTACCTTTGCAACGTCACTTATCCTCCTAAAATTGTGGTACTTAAGTCAAAAGTTAATTTGAAAAATGTGGAATTGGTTGGTACCTTTTGATGGGCTTCGGCTCCATGTTGTTGCAGCCAGGCAGGCAATTTCTGCTGGCCAGATTCTTTTTCATAATTTGAAGTGCATTCTTCACAGCAAGTAAGCTTCTTATTATTATGATATTGTTGTTCATCCTTCCTATTGAATATTGGTTTTGTTTCCAGAACTTCAGATGGTTTCTGAGAGAAGATTATTCTTGAGTCTTGGACACTGTCAAACACACAAGCACAACGCATAACTGTTAATACTAGCCTCATTTATCATATACAATATTTGATTAATTAAGATGAGCCAACTATATATAAATATATATACATATATATTAGCTTTAACATATATATACATATATATTAGCCATTTAGTACTACGGCATAGTAGTATTTCTCTTAGGTTCGATTTTCGCCAAAAGCGAATTCTGAGAATTCAAACCAAATTATTATAGCAAGCCTATTATAAGGCTTAGTACATTCTCTCACTCTTTAATGTAGATCATACGATCAAAAATCTTAAAGGTTGTTGGTATTTTGATTAAATTAGTTAAACCGTCTCTATAAAAATAAGGGTTCTCTAAAATAGTTTAATTATTATGTGGACGACCAAATTAAACAAAATGTATTTATTTGAAATATGGAATGTAATTCTGAAAAAATAAATTGGGTGCATAAATTTGAACAAGAGGAAGAAAAAAAGACCTCGTTAACTCTTTTTTCTTTCTATCTTTAAATATCTAGCAGTGAAACCTGTAATGATCAGTGCCTACAGGCTACATATCCTGACAAAACAAAGAGCAAAGAAAAGGACAGTGGTTCTGTCTCTCACTTTTCCTCAGTGTTTCTGGTTTCATGCAGACCTTGTAATGTAAACATTAAAGCAACACTACAGTACAAAACAACTTCAAGGAATCACACCATCCATGGAGGACTTGTATATATACATAAACATATATATATATATATATATATGCATCAATATTATTATTTATACACATAAAATAACAGTGAGCATGAGTAATAGTAATAATAATAATAAAGTTAAAAGAGAGAAAAATGAAAAATTAACCTGGAAGCATGAAGGGAGAGACCAAGACCACCAGAAGGAACAGAAACAGCTTGAAGACACCATTGAATCTCAAGAGGAGGCTGCCTCATTTGGCACCTCATGTATGTCTGGTAACTTGCAGTTCCCATCACCCACACCTTCCCTTTTGAGTCTTTGTTTGAATTATCTGAACAGACCAACCTTGCAATCTCTGAAACCAAATGCTCAACTGGGCTGTAATACCCACCAGAGTTTTGGTTTTGATCTCTCTCCTCATCACAAATAGCCCACTTCAGATCTCCAGTATAAATTATAGCACCTCCTCCTCCGAGAAATGATGAGTCCAGTTTTCTTTTGAGCTCTGAGAGATTTGCTTCCACATCTTCTCTTTTCATGAACCTCACAGAAACTGGTGAGAATTGGAACTTGATGAACTGGGTTGATTTCAGCTCCTCAGGAACTCCCACTCCTCCTCTCTCTATCCTCCCCATAACTTCAGAGACAAGCCCTTCAGTCATGGAAGCTGAATCACCAACTATCACAGTGTTCCTCCTCTTTTTCCTCACCAGCACCTCAAACACCAGCTTAACATCTTCTTCGTTTGGAGAACTACCAGAGTATTCAGTGGTGGTGGTGGGGTTGCTGATTATCAATGGAGGTTTTGTCTTTTGAGGGGAAAAAAGAAGTGGATTTTGCTCACAAGTGTAAGCCAGGAAATGGGGTTGCCAGAAACCCCCAGGAATTATATTGTTTTGGTGGTGGTGGTCTGTGGGAGGAGAAGGAGAGCAAGGGGAAGAGAAAACGCCGCCGGAGCTGCTGTAACACTGGAAAACGGAGGATGTTGAGGAGTCCTCCAAGTTGTTCTTGACGTTGGTGCTGGAGAAACCAGCCTCTCTCATGACTCTGCTGACACTCGGGTCGTCAAGGATGGAGATGATGAGCTGCTCGAGCTCGACTTTGATGGTTAAGAGCGGCTGCTGCTGCTGCTGCTCGATGCAGCCTCTTCTCTGGTGGGCTTGGGCTCTCTTGAGGGCGGCGATGAGGGCGTTGGAGAGAGAGGGCTGGCCGTGGAGGAGAGGGCCGGGAGTTGTTGGGAGACGGTTGAGAGCCACATTGAAGCAGAGTTCGAGAGCTCGGCACTGGAGAGGATGAGAGGTTTGGTGCGGCTGAGATTTGAGACAGGCCCGCCGCAAGAGGCTGGTTCTTGAGCTGAGCAGAGTGGCGGCCACGTGGAGAGGAGTGACCTGAGCATGGCCTCTCCGCCTTGCTAGGCTGAGAGAGTGCTTCAACACCGAAGCAGCCTCCGCTGTGAGGGTCTGCTGAACCGCACAACCTCCTGAGCGCATCACTTGATCAAAACCCACCCCCCACACCCACCCTTTGAAGTTTCACAAGCACTTTCTTCACAACCACAAATAATAACTTCTTTTTTCTCTCCTATACTTCTTATCCCCCACTAACCCCCCACCCAAATATTAACCTGAGAAGAAAGAAGAACTTAGAAAAAAAAGCTTGGAACTTTGGAAAGGTTGAAACACCACCACCGCAAGTGGAAGTAGAGAGAGGGAGTTTGAAAGAGTAGCTATGATCAGTTGAGTGAGAGCCTGATAGGGGAGTTTTGAGTTGAGCTTTAGTTAGAGAAAACCAAGCTAGGCTAGGCCACCTTCTTTATACTTCCTGCTATTGAGTTTTTAATTATTTATTCATTCGTTTTTTCTTTTACTTTTTCTGTGATTACTCAGCTTTTGTTAGCTTTTTATTTGCACTCCAATATTTGCTTTCTTTAATTAAGATTTTTGTTTTGGGAGAAAATTAGTATAAAAGGGGTAGCTTTTTATAATCATTTTGCAACTGTTGGGAACTTGCAAATATCAATGTACATGGTAAGTTTAATGACATGATTCACCAAAAGCTGCTGCAAAGGAGGGGATTTCCAATCTGCTCTGACCCCTTTATTTTTTCTATTTCCTTTGTTTGTTTTTTTTTAACTTAAATGATAATTAGAACTATTACGAGTGTGATTTATTCATATATTCTTAACAGCAAAAGAATAAAAAATCTTAGGATTTATACTATATAGTAACAGTATGAAGCCCTTTCTGCTGTGAGGCTGGTTTCGTTTCTATGCAAATGGGATTTCATGAAAAGGATCCATTGCAATGGGACCCATAATTTCAAATTTTTATCATGGCAAGAGAGAGAGAGAGAGAGAGAGAGAGCTTCCCTCCTTTTTACACATCAGCCTTTGAATGGACAGACAAAGCCAGCAGAAATTCAAAAACAGTAGTAAAGGGGAAAGGTGGAAAGAAGCCAGCAGAGAGAGAGAGAGATGTGTGTACAGTGTTTGTGATGAATGATAAAAGGGTGGCCAACACTCCACCAAATTCTAACCATTTATATAACATGACTACACCATTATATAGCGTTTCATATTAATAATGTAAAAATGTATTAATAAATATTTAAACATCTTTGTTTTATCGACATAAGACGTTAATGTGACAATATTCTTTTATTATGTAAACTCTTCCCCACTCCATGCACACACAAACTCCTATTTATTTCATTTATTTTTTATCCAAATTTTCCTTTCTCATGTTTATCATTTGTTCTTTACATGCATGACAGTTATGTACAAATATTGGCTTATTCTTCAAAGAGAGAGATAGAAAGAGAGTGAGAGAGAGACTCTCTCTCCACGCCAATCCTCGTAGAGAGACAGCATTTTATTCCCCAAGTACCCAAAAAGCAACCCTCTGTCTCCTATCCTACATTGCATTATTGCTTCTCTCTCTCTCTGTGCAACTGCAAACTGCAATATTACCTTTTGCTTAATCTCATCTGATCATTTCCAACCACCCACTTATCAGCTTTCAAATTTAACCAAATAAAGCAAGTTAATCAGATCCTGCAGTTTTAATAAAACCAGAAACGTGTTCACAACTCAAAACCATAGTTATTTTGCAGACCAAAAAACATGTCCTGCACTGCATGCAAACACAATTTACTTACCGGATAATACTTTTACTAATAAGTGACTTTTTTGACTGGTTTTAGTTATCCTCTTTTTACCATTCTTTGCTTTTAAAATCTTCTGCTTTTTCTTGTTCCACAGTGCTGTGCTTTCTTTATTTTTTTTTTTAATTAAATGACCTCAAGGTTGAAAGCAATTGAACTGCATGTCTGAAACTTTTTCTTGCCTTTTTTTGTACCTTAATTGATACTTCATTTAATTAGTAGCAGACAAAATAATCTTCTGGTAAACCATGAAAATTTTACAGGCCACTACATGCCAAAAGATATTGCAAATCACGAAAGAAGAAAAAGAGCCTGATATCAAATCAGAAAAAGAAAATATGAAAGTAGAAGAAGTTCTTGAATATTTACCAAAAAGCAGAGATATATATATATATATGTATACATATATATAGATATGCATATGTATTTAGTCGAGTCGAGCACTAGGCGTGCATTTCAAGAATAGCATCTATGTAGATGATAAAAGGAAGATTGAAGGGTGATTTCCCAGTTACTATTGCATTAAAAGGAGCCAAAGGAAACTTGCTCAAGAGAGGTAGCTACCTTCATTTTAAAGTATGTATTTGAAAAGCATATTCAACTAATGTTTTCTTTTTTCGGTAAATACATATTCAACTAATGTTATAAGATTAAAAATTAGTGACACTGGTTCTAGCAATCATCTAGCTATGTATATCACTGGTTCTGATAAACCGAGAGATTTATTTATTTCTTCAGTTGATATGAATTACTATTGCAGTGTAGTGTGTACTGTGTATACAGTACTACTGTGTATATGGAGAGCTTGATTATAATGAAAAAGCACTTTTTGGGTTAAAAAAGTAAGTAGATATGGATCAAACAAGATTTATCAGATCGAAGTTGAACTTTCGAGCTTAATTAGTTTAACAATGGCCATCACTTTGCAGTCAAAGTCATAGATATCGTCTAGGTTAATAGTTCATGCAAAAAGAATAAGGTCATTTATTAATTATTACCAATTATCTGATTAATTAATTAAAACTTTTTAATTAATGTAATTAGTACTCTTGTCATTTACTTACTCCCATCTCATCTCATGATTGAAAACTTCATGTGAGATTTTCATACTGTGATGATAAAGATAGAAAGTTTTAGACAGTAAGTAATGAATGCCATAATATATGATAGGGTTAGGGCATTTCTGCAAATTCAATATTTTTTAGCAGCTTTATGCAATTATATATGCTTTGGATGTAATTATAGGCTCATTGTTTGTGGTTGTGGGGTTATCATTTATTTATCAATGCCAATTAGTTTTGAGTAAAAGGGGAGTGCCCAAATCATTGGGACATTATTTTTCAAAGTTGTGAGAATTGGGTTTACTCTAGTTTGAAGAAAAGTATCCCTTTAGGAATTAATTGGGATTACGATATTTCATTTGTTAAAAATAAATGCGTCATCTTATGATTTGGTTTACATTTTCCCCCAACACATTTTCAACAAAGCATAAAAGTATAAATTACAAGCTACACTAAACGAAACATTTTGGCCCACATACCAAAAGCCATATCACCAAGTAAACCATTTACCACCAAGTAAAATGTTTCCTAAACTCTATTTCACAAGGTAAACTTATTGTTGATGTAAACGTTTTCATTTGTATTTAGTGGCGTTCATATTGTTTGACAACAAACAAAAGGGGCTTTGTGGATGTGTGAGTGTGTTTAGTAAAAGTGGTGTGTATTAATTTAGGCTTTAGAACTAACTCTGATATCATATGTCGCGACCAGTGTTCGAAAAATAGGCCTAGGCGGCGCCTAGGCACTGGATGGTGAGGTTCTGAGGGGATTACATGCAAATCGTTGTAAAAATCGGTTGACTGCTAGGCGGGCGCCTAGGCGCTCCTAGGAAGCCTAGGCGGCCTAGGCGGTTCGCTAGGCGGTGCACTGGGTGGTGCTGTTTTTTTTTTAAAATGCGAAATGGTTTTCTGGGAAGAAAACCCAAAATCCCTAATTCCCCAATTCCCCATTTTCTCTCCCCATCTCCCATGCCATCTATATCTTTCCCTTCCATCTCTGTCGTCCCCTTCTCTCTCTCTCTCTCTCTCTCTCTTTTCTCTAGTGGCTAGTTTCTCTCTCTCGTCTTCTTCGAAGACTTCCAATTCCAGCTAGGGGCAGGGAGCTCACATTGCAATTCCCAGGGAGCTCTGTTTGCCTGCCTGGACTCGTGGTCGTGGGTCGTGGCTGCTCTCGTCGGAGACTTCCAGGGAGCTTGCATCGCAGGGAGCTCGCAGAGGATTGTCTTTTTTTTTTAATCATTAATGATAGCTTTATGTTGTTGTGATTCTGTGAATTGTGATGTTGTGATTATGTCAATTTGGAAAATAGAGCAAAAAAAAAAAAAAACAGAAAAGGTGAAATTGTGATGTTCAAATGTTGTGAATTGGTATGCTGAGCTAAATAAAAGCCTAATTAAAATTTGAAACTGTGATGTTTTAGTGGTAATGGATGATGTAGTATAGTGTATTGTTCAATTGTTCATGCTTAAATTAATAAAGAATAGCATTTTTCATTATGGATTGTAGAATTGTTTTTGTGGATGGCTGGTACTGCATCGTCTGGAGCATCCAATGCAATGTCGTCTTCCCAAACAGATAATACGTTGAAGCGTGCTTCGGATGATGTGGGATGGGAGTATGGGGTCTTGGCAAATCCTACAAACTCTGATAAGGTGCAATGTAAGTTGTGTAAGAAAATAATTAGTGGTGGAGTATATCGAATGAAACAACACATAGCCAACGTGAAGGGAAATGTAGCCGGGTGCACAAAGTCTTCGAATGAGGATAAAGCAAAATGTAAAGCCGCATTAGAAGAAGCAAAAAATAAGAAGAAACAATGGAATAAACACAATGAGGAAGTGAGGGAAGATGTTCAACTTCAACACATTGAAGAAGATAATGAGGACGTTGAAGTTGTTGGGTCAAGGAAAAGGTCGCGCACTCTTGGGCCTATGGATAGGTTTACATCTGCCATCAATCCCGATTCTTCAAATGATGGAAGCAAGAGGACGCGACAACAAAATATCCATGATGCAATTTGGAAGGATAAAACACATCAAGTGGATCAATATTTGGCTCGATGGGTGTATGAAGCTGGTATACCTTTTCATGCTATTGATAATGATAGCTTCCTACGCTTTGTGGAAGCGGTTGGTCAATTTGGCCCAGGTTACTAACCTCCAAGCCAATATGATTTAAGGGAGCCATTATTGAAAGAAGAGGTGGAGAAAGTAAAACAATCGCTTAAGAAGTATGAAGAAGAGTGGGCTTTGAATGGTTGCTCAATTATGACTGATGCTTGGAGCGACCGAAAAAGAAGAAGCATAATGAATTTGTGTGTCAATTGCAAGGAAGGCACATTATTTCTTTCTTCCAAGGAATGCTCTAGAGAAGCACATACCGGGGAATACATCTTTGAATATGTTAACAAGTGTGTTGAAGAAGTTGGGCCACAAAATGTAGTTCAAGTGGTGACCGACAATGCTTCTAACAATATGGCGGCGGCCAACATGATGAAGTTGAAGAGGCCAAATATGTTTTGGACATCATGTGCCACTCACACTTTGAACCTCATGCTTCAAGGAATTGGTAACCTACCAAGGTTCAAAGGAGTGATTGGCAAGGCGAAGGCATTTACTATCTTCATTTATGCACATCATAAAACATTGGCATTGATGAGGAAGCATACCCACAAAAGAGATATAGTGAGGCCCGGAGTCACTAGATTTGCAACTTCTTTCCTAACTTTGCGAAGCTTGAGTGATAAGAGAAAGGACTTGAAGATTATGGTTACTAGTGATGAATGGGAACAATGCAAGCATTCCAAGAGTACGAAGGGAAAAGCGGCATATGCTACCGTGGTGAGTACACATTTTTGGAATGGGGTCTCACTTTGCTTGAATGTGTTTGAACCTTTATTTAAGGTGCTTCGACTTGTGGATGGGGATAAAAAGCCATCAATGGAGTTTTTGTATGGAGTGCTACAACAAGCAAAGAAGGAGATTAAAGAGGCATTCAAAAATAATGAGGCACACTATCAACCAATCCTACAAATTATTGATGAAAAAGGTCGTGATCGGCTTGATGGTCCATTACATTTGGCTGCCTATCTCTTGAACCCTTATAACTTCTTCAAAGATCCAAGCATACAAGTTGATCCACTTGTCATGGACGGTATCTTTACTTGTGTTGAGAAGTTCTTCCATGAGGCTGATAAACGCTTCGGGAACAAAAGATTACGGCTTGCTATTGACCATTGGAACCGAGTTAGAAAGGTTCTGAAAGAAAGAAATAGATTACGCTTTGATATATCTTTATTCAGGACCCTAAAAGGGGAACGAAGGGAGCAACCGCTCTCCAACTAGCGCTAGCGGAAAAAAACTAAGTGCATTTAGGGTTGGTGCAAAAAGCCGAAAGCTCTTCTTTTTAGTTCCTCCCAGATACATGGCTTACATACCCGGCCCAGCATTCTTGGAAAACAATCGAATCGAGGGTCCGGAGGAGAATTGGCCATTCAATCTAACTCTGATGTCTAAAATCAAGTGATAAATGTAGAGATGCCGAAGTATAGGAGAAAAGATGGTGAATTTGGCAGACATTTGGCCGAGATTGGATGCGTTGAGAATAATGACAACTATGATCCAGGTATGAATATTCACATATGGTTATTTATTAATAATTTTTCTTTACTAATTATTTTTTTTACTAATTGTGCAATTTGTGCTTCTTTAGTTTCATGGTGTTGTACTTATGGAAATGGTGTACCTAATTTGCAAAGAATGGCTATAAAGATTCTCTCATTGACTACACGTTCATCCGGGTGTGAGAGAAATTGGAGCACTTTTGAGGGGATACATACAAAGAAAAGGAATAGACTAGATACAACAATGTTGAAGTAAGAGAACTTCATGAGGAAGATTTTGTATTGGATGAGGACACGGAAGAAGAGGGAGGTGATGAGGAATTTGAGTTTGAGTTTGATACGGAAGAAGTCTTGGAAGGAAATGGAGAAGAAGAGATTGAGGCCTAACCTTGCAACTTTGCAAATATCTTATTATATAATTCCGTTTAGTATTTTATGTGTTTAATAAATTGTAGACTTGTTGGATAAATGTTTCATCCAAGAACACTCATTATATGCTTAACTTTCCCCATGTTTTATTTTCAATATATTGTAGTGCTTTATAAATTTATATATTCTTCTATTTTTCATTTTATCTCTCCAAATTCTTAATATAAGTATAGTTTTTTATTTTTTTTATAGTGTAAATAGACACTTATTTATATGATATTAATAAATTTACTTAAATCTGCCTAGTCTGCCTAGGCCCCCGCCTAGGCGCCTAGGCACCTAGGAGCTAGGCCCCTGCCCGATTAGTGCCTGACTAGCGCCTAGCACTTTTTAGAACCTTGGTCGCGACACGCTATTTTTGTTATTCTTCGAAAAACTAGTTATTACTGAGACTTCCTAAATTCGCTTATAAATTCAAAATCAACTCAATAGTTTTACCAAAATGAAACTCAACACACGCCAACACAACTCTGAGTATTACAATAATATAATTATTCTGATTTTTTTTCACAATTATTAAAAAATTGTGAACATATGTATAATGTATAATTTGATGATCGAGTCGATCCCACGATTATATGTTCGACCATATGAATCAAACTTGAATAGGATTACATACAAAAGATTTCATGAAGATATATGCAATTTGAATGTTATACCTAGTTCATAGGAAAAGTATTATTAAAAAGCTATGCTAGCTCATGAATTCAAATAACTGTCTCATCTCTAATAATTGAAACAATTGGACCAACTGATTGATCTGCAACATACTGTTGTTGTTTAGCGATAGAAATGGCCCTGACCTAACACCTAAGTGGAGGGCTCACCTCGCCTAAATGGATAATAGCCATACAAAAGCATGATGCAAGCAAATTGTAGTTGGCAGAGGTCATTTCGAGGAAACACAATGCAGTTTAATCCGGTGCCATAGGCTGTTGCTAGCTGATGAACAAAAATAAAACCCTACCTTTCTGAATTCTAGATGGGAATGTAATGAAAAGAAATAAAGAAAAAAAAAAAGAGAGATGGGAATGTTGGTGGATGGGTCACACATATAACTGTGTTTGATAAGGAGAGTGAGTGGACCCTTTGATTCACGTGATCAATGCATCTTGCAAAATTTATATATGTTGAAATACAAAAAAAATAAAACAGCTACATCGGGATGGTTTAGTACCCTGCATACTTTCATCGGGTTGCTGTGTTATCATCGGATTGCCTCATATGATTGCCTGCACTCTCATCAGGTTGGTCGTATAACCCTCATCGGGTTAGTCTTTTGACCACTGGGTTACTGCTGCACTGACTTTCCTGTGCAAGTGTTGCGTGTACTGATTTGTTCTGCAGTCTGTAACAATCATCTTCCCTTGATTAAAGAAAGATGACTGATTAGTGCCGTGTATTGATATTAGTGTAATCTCCTTGATTTAAGGATTAGATTAAGCTTAGGTTTAACCGGTCACTAGGTGTTACTCGGGTAACTGGGTTGCTTCCTTCCTTTCTATATGTAAGCATACTTGTGTACATTGTTGATTAAGAAATACAAAACAGTTTATACTGAAGATTTCTTCAATATATTTTAAGGAAACAAAGTTTTCAATTTGTTACTAGCTGGAGTTGTAAGGGTCGCCCATAGACTTGCTAAGTTCGATTAATTGTGCAATAATGTGAAATGAAGCTCCACTTAATCTTTTTCAGAACGTCATCTTTCACAAGTCTACTTGTAGTTTCGTTTGAAGGAAGTCGTCTTCTTTTAAAAAAAAAAACCGTGATTTTTCTTGAACATAATCAATCACCTTATGTTTTAAGATCGGTGTATTTACGTAAATTTGAAACCCTAGTTCTAGCCTTGCTAAAGTTCTCCTACAACTGCTCAAACCCTAGCGCCGAACATCGGTACAAACCCCAATTGTCTGCTAAGTACGAAAAATAATATTTAGGCAAAATCAAGTTGATCAATAGTCTAAAATCGGACAATATAAATATTTATATTTGTCGGTCAATTTCATAACATAAGAAAATTTTCCGAACAGAAGAGCTAGTGCATCACATTTAACTACACACGAATAAAACTTAACCCTAATGCATTGCATGTTCAAGTAAGTTGTTTTAAAAGTGTTTGTGTAAAACGTTTGGTGAAGAGGGATTTGCATTGCATAGCATAGATGTCTAAAATAAAATTCCAGTCAAACGCTGGAAGCTGACTGAAAAAAGTAATAGGGAATAGAGACAGATTTTTGAAGAGGTGAAAAGAAAGCGTGCAACTTTATACAATAAATGTCTCCGGACATACATCCTATCATATGACATGTTTATGGCTGCCACTGCCTCTCTCATCAATCTTTTACTTTTGCCCTTTTCTTTTCCAATTCCAATTCCCCACTCTTTTTTACGTACTCATTCACACATTACATTCCAACTCCTCTGCCTCGGGGTCTGGATTCCCACTTTTATTTCTTCATTTTTGTTTTTCCTAATATTAATTTATTTTTAAATCTGTTAATAATTTGTGCCATCTTTCTCACTCCAGGAGGACCAGAAGACCAGCCCTTTCTTCATCTCTTTCTTTTCTTGTTAAGGGCCAAAGTTATGGTCAAAATTAGAGATTTTCAATACAATACTTATAAGCACTTAGTATTATTACTATGCGATGGTCATTGTCACATTTGGGACCGACTTTGCTGTAGCACAATATTGTTCGCTTTGGGCCACGCCCTCACGGTTTTGTTTCTGGGAACTCAAGAGCAACTTTCCAGTGCATCACCCATCATGGGATTGCTCTAACCCAAACTCGCTTAACTTCGGAGTTCCGATGGAATCCAAAGCCAATGAGCTCCCAAAAGGCCTCGTGCTAAATGGAGGTGGGTATGTACATATAAGGCACATCACCCCCTCTCCGTTGGTCGATGTGGGATATCACAGTCATATATGTTGTAAATGTAAATTTGACCGCCAAATGGTTGTAACCAGTCTCCAAAATTAGTTCACACTTCATGAGTTGGAGATTGCTTGACTTGTTCCCTCTTTAACCCCCTTAAATCATGTGCAATGGTGTGAGATAAACTTAAAAATTTAAGCAAAAACATTTTAAGCCATAACCTAGAAACAATTTTTCTTCTTCAATAGTTATAGCTTAAAATTTTAACTGTGTTGTGAATATATTTAAGATATTATGTGATTGTATAAATCCATGGTAGATAGTATTTAGGTTTCTTATGTAATCTAGAAGATCTTATTCATTTAGGATTGTATTACTTGCAAGGCAACTAACCTGTCTCTAATTACTATAAATAAATGCATTGACATAGGTGAAATTCATCCTACAATTGTCCTAAACCCTATTCTCTCTCTTTCTCTCCTTGCCACGGACCCTCCTCCCTTTCCCCTTTCTTTCCCTTCAGTAAATAGGTCACAACAAGCCCGAGATCATTAAAAAATAATTTAGTCTAATTTTTTTCGGTAACTATTTTTAAAATAAAATTTATGTAGAGTATCCTAATTTATTTGTATGAACATTTTAACCTAAAAATATATAAATTCTAAAAAATAATGGAAAATCACAAAACCTAAGTATTTATAGAGTTTTTCGGGTAAAATTTGAGTTAAATAATTTTTTAAAATTGTTTTAGCCGTTAGATTTAAATTTTGGCAGTTGGATGGTTTTTTTAGCTTTAGATTTGATCTCATTTGATTACAACCGTTGAATTATAAGTAAAAATAAAAAAAAAGTTTGGAAATATGTCTGTTGGATCAACTAACGTTCATATTATTTGGACCGTTGATCAGCCAAAGAGTCTTTGGCTCTATTATGTTGTGGCCAACAAGCCTGTTTGTATGGGCCCCGACATGCTTCCGTTTGGCGTGTAGCATTTGTGGAGCCAAAAATAACTCCGAATATTCTGAAGCTAACATGTGAATTTTCATTCACTATTGATGAGAATGCCCTCATTAATTGGCAAGACCTATATGATGTGATAAAAACTAACACACAAATTAAACCCTATTTTAGACAATTGCAGTATGCGTAAGTAGGGATCGTTCTAGGCCGGGGATTAGGAGGGATACTAATCTACACTAATTAAATTAAAAAAAAAACATAAAACTAAGCTAAACTGACTCAAAACAAACAAATTAAGTTAAATTAACTCAAAACAAGAGCTAAAGGGCAATTTGGACGAAAATTAAAGTAAAAAGACTAAGAATACTAAATGGGGGGTTGTTTTGACAAATTTTAGACTTAAACAAACAAACTTGCAAAAACAAACTAAAGGGTATGAAATTGGGTAAATTAAGGGAGTGAACGGCTAGCTAGAGGGCCTTTCTCCACACATGACACATATGCATACAAATCGATTTCCAGTTATTCTTCCTATAAACCACGAATGACAATGCCCCAAGTTAACTGTGAACTGCACAAATTAACCCTCAGATTTTCCTAAATTCATTGAATTGGACTCAGCGATGCAACCAAATTATTCTTATCAATTTCTCTATATGAACTGCATAATAGAGATACATCTCAAAGATCATTAAGTTCTGTGAAAATCATAAGCATTGACATGACATTCGTAACTATGAACTACATGATACTCCTGCCAGGAATTTATTTAACACGATCGTGACTAGCAACCTCCACTACTTTTAAATTTAAGTTCATAACTATTAGGTGAAACTCCCATATATTTTAACATCAAATTCATGCATGCAAACTAAGTGGGCCCCCTTAATCAACACACAAGAAAAAGTTATCAATCAAACAGTTAAGTAAATTGCATTCATGATTTATGAAATAATAACTGGATGTAATCAATTCATATCACATATATGTTTATGGCTTTGAATTCACCTCTAGCTAAAATGAAATTAGTTACTCATGATTGAAAAGCAATTCACAAGAAACATTGAAAAACAAACTAACAAAATCACAAAGGTTTGAATAGATACAACTTTGAATTCCACGGCTTTGACTTGAACGTCTTCTTGTCTTCACCTTGGATGGATGGATGAATTGAATGATGAATGGAATGGTTTTTAGGGCTGAGGTTGTTGTAGAATGCAGCAGAGAAAAAAAATGGATGAATGCGTGAGGTGGTATTCTGTCAAATTGGTGCTTCTTTGATGATTTATGCTTCTCCAAGTGCTTGAATCATTGAAGGACTCCAAGGGCATGATTTAGAGAGAGTTTAGACATCCTTAGGACTCCTTATTTCATCTGAAGTAAGTGTAGAAACACGCAGAAAATAGCTGCCACGTTTTTTCCTTGAAACCAAATCCAACTAGGACTCTACTGCCTGTTTCAACCTTTCCTCACTAAAACAGTGATAACTAATTCTAGAAGCATTAGAATTGAAATCTGTAAACTTTTGTGGAAACTAGACATCTAGAGCTCTCCAGCCATATATGGCATGACATGTAAGTTGTCATGAGGAATTCTGGGTGCTCTGTTGAAGTTGGCAGTTCTGCACAGGAATGTCCAAATCTCACTCGGATTCCACTTTTTTGCAATTTTCCTTGTCTTCCAAGCTTCTATCTTCTAATCCACACAAAATCAGGCCATTATCCATCACTTGTGTCCACTTCTAATAGCTTAACACGTCCCAAATCCTTGTGCTCTAATGCTTGCCACACAAACATTCTATTCTAAATCCAAATAACGTTTTGTTTCGCTCTTTTAGCCTCCTAATTCCAACTTTGCCATTTCTACCTACAATTAAATATAAATAAAATAAAATACTACAATTAACGGAAATTAACTAAATACACATAGAGAAATAAGATAATAACATCGCATAAATATGCTCCTATCATTATATTTATTGAAACCGTAGTCCAATGAACATTAAAGGCTAGTGGCCTCATTCAATGCGATCCAATAACAAAATTGTTCCTGGTATCTTTAAGATATTCTTAGCATTAAACAAGGAAAAACTTGGTTCATGTGCATTAAACAAGGAAAAACTTGGTTCATGTGCATTAAAAAAGTTACCTTGATTCACGTGCGTAAAACAATTTTAGGCCTATATTTATTGATCTTCAAGGATTATTCCTAGTATGTTTAAGATATTCTCAACATCTTAAAGATACTATCCCGTACTGTCATTGCACAAGTACAATTTCATCCATCGGATGACACTACACGACCAATGGAACGACTACAGTCAGTTCTCTAGTAAGCAATTCTACGCTGTAAAACACTCCATTCTTTACACAAGGTTTTCTGACTTAGGCATCGGAGGTTCATTGGCCAGACCGCCCCCCCCCCCCCCCTCCCCCCGCCCTCTGGGTTTGTGGTTTGGTCTTTAACCAAATGTCTCTTTGTTTTGTAGGTATAATTTCGTCATTCCGAATGCAGCGGAATTTTGCTACCACAAATTGGTGCTTTCATTGAGAGATTCATTTAATTCTTAAAGCGGCTCTCAAATTATCTTATGAAATTTCCACCTTCTTGGAACTTCTCTAATCGCAACCAATTTCTGAGTTTTTAATTCCTTAATTCACATGTATTAAAAAAGGAAAAACTTGATTGGAAATTCAGAAACCACGACGAATGACACTCTTTACGTGCCTGGGTTTGCACCTGCTGACGGAAACCATGGTGTGGCCCTGGCCCCACACCGCCGCTCCTCTAGGTGAAACATGGAGGCTGGGCGGCCTCAACTGTCAACAACAGCAACAGTACCAGTTGTTGCAGCCAGTCAGCATGCCTAAATGCTGGGCCCTTTACGCAGCCTGAACGGGTGTTAACATCTCTGGCCTAGGCATGCCAGCCCACTCCATCGTCCATGAGCCTGAGCTGGTCCAACAAACTGGCTTTAGGACCGGTGCAACATAACTAGTTGCAAGTTCTCAGACCAGGCCTAGTTAAGACCGCACACACGGTTTGACCCGTTTTCGGCAAATTAAACTAGGTCCGACTTGAATTTCAAGCTCGTCGTCCACTATACATCCACCACTCAAGGAGATGTTTACTGGCTTGACCCTTCTACTCTGAATTGCAAACTCGACGAGTGCTTTCGTGTAACGAACCACTTTGGTGAGACAAACTTCTCGTACCAATCAAGATGTAACGCGCTCCTGACAAGAAGTCTTGAAGCATGAAAAGTGCAGAAGAAGAGCCTTATTTTCAGAGGCATCCCGGAAAACAGCCACTCAACCAACCTAGAACCAAGCGTTCAGGTAGCGTACATTCTCTCTTTCGCCCTTGAGGAATGTACTATCCCGCCTTGGTGCGCAGAGAGACGTACCCTCCCGCCTTGCCCTTCAGGAAAATATGCCATCGAGGTTGGGTCCACACTCTGAAGGACATTCAAGACCTGAGTCTAGGCGCAGTGTTCATTCGCAACTTGGCTCGCATGAAGATCCTTCCATCTCACACCAGAGTAGGAATCGCAGGGAAGAGGAAGGAGCTCGAAGGAATTCGGGATCAAGTTCAACTGGTTCCCATCGCCAAGCATAATCACTAGCAGCTCGCTCATCGGCTAGAGAAGAACAATGTGCACTCTAGTAGCATCATGAACGGGTAGACCGCCGAGAAGAGCAACACGAACGTATAGGCCGCCATGAGGGGCATCATGAGACACAACTGCCCCAACAAAGGCAAGTCGGGGAGTAATCACAGGGACTATTCCCTAGCAAAGGAAAACTCAAAGAAGATGGATCCCATCTGAGAAGGCCTATACAAGATCAACATAGTAGGTAGAAATGGTAGCTACACCCTCAACATCATGAATGATAAAGAAATGAAACGCTAACAATCTGGGAAAGTACTATGTGTAACCTTCCATCACCACCTGAACTTCAATCAGGTCTATCCAAATAAGTCCGAAGTCTCAAGCAGATCGACAAACAAGACCTCACCAAATGAGGATTATTCAAGTTGTTGTGTTGCATTCCTGTTTCCGCAAAGTTCAGTGAAAATTCAAGGCATTATTTAGAAAATTTGCTCAGTTGCACATTCAACAAGGAATTCCAAGCTCCCCAGCGCAGGAAGGTAAAATTTATATTAGGCTATTGGATGATAATATACTTTGATTCGATTCAAATGACGAGTCAAGTTGTTGAATTATGGTCTAAAGAGGGTAGTTCCTTTTTAATTACACGCTTATTAACCAATTAATAACGCACATTCATTCACACTCTAGCTTGATGTCATAATGCGCATGGTAATTATGTTATGGTAATTACGGCGGTTTGATAACGGTTAATTACCATAAAAAAAATTATGAAGAAACATGCATGGTAATTACGTAATAACTCATAAACAATTAATTACGTAATAACACATTTTATTGACCAAAATAATTAAAATAATATGGTAATTTAAGTAATTACATAATTACCATGTTTGGTGCTAATAATATGCTAATAAATTACCATGTTGAAACAAATATAGTAATTACGTAACTAAGGTGAGGACCATGTTACGTATTACCATGTTCTTATGCAACATGTTTGTTTTCTCAATGTTTTCACTAAGTATGAGTGTTTTTCCATCCTCACTAATTACTCACATGGATATAACATGGAAATTTTGAATTGACATTATAGCATATAAAGTCTCACTCTTCATACACATGCATGTGTAAGAGATTGTCTTCCACTCATCTAAAAATGAGAGAGTTGTCTCCCACTCATCCTTATGAGAAATAGAAACTCTCATCTTCACATGCATTTTTCTCTCTTACAAAGAAGAGAGAGTGAGAGTTTACAAGAGTGAGTTTCCCTCTAAGTCTCAAGAAGAGAGAAAGCTAGAAGAGAGAAAATACCACCACCACCACCAAAATCGTCCATTGCCTTTGTGTTAGAGAGTTCTAGCTCAACACTCTAGCACACCATCCATACTCACCTTAGTTCTAGGTGAACTACAGTGGTTTGATCCTTGTTGAAGACGGGGTGTATAGGCAACTGAATCCATCCAAGGGTGAGGTACAACTAAAAGCTACAAAGGGTGTTCATCCTCATGGAGATGGAGCATGCAAAGAAAGAAGGCCCTCCTTTAGGGTGACCAACCTTGATGAAAATCAAGATAGTGCTCCAAGAGATATTAAATTTCTTCTATCCCGAGAGGGTAAACTAAACCCCTGACACCCATTGGGTAAAGCTCTCTAGCGCGAGAGGGTAAACAAATCCCTTGACACCCATTGAGTAAATCTCTCCAGCGCGAGAGAGTAAACTAATCCCTTGTCACCCATTGGGTAAAGCTCTCCCTTGGGAGAAGATAAACTGCCCGGAGTCCAGACGTGGACTAGTTGCAGAGTTAGGCTGCCTCAATGTAATTGGGCGCACGACAGCTCTAAACGACATTGTCTAGAATTAGCCACCATAGTCTCTTCTTGGGATCCGCAGATTAAACTTAGATAATGGAAGAATTCTTGCCCATGGCACAATCTGAAGGAACTCGAGCTTCTTTACCGGAAGGTGCATAAGAGCAACACATTCATTGAATTGCTGCCCATGAATTTTCATACAACCACACACATTTACTGTGACGAGTTAGTGATTTTGGAGTTCCCACAGAACCTTATCATGTTGCACGCTATGGGTTACGCAGCTCAAGGGATCAATGACTTAATACTATAAGTGCAGTAAGGCTTCCGGGCCAGTTGTTCATGAATCTTTGTCGCTTTCTGCAAAGCATGATTTCATGACATGGAAGACTGTGAACAACATCATAAGTGCTGTAAAACTTTCTAGCTACTTACAAGAAACCGTGTCAAGCCTCATGATGCAGCCTTGTGGAGTATAAGATCACATAAGCTAAAAGTATACTGCCCATGGAACCTTGCCTAAGTCGCACAAACAGGTTCTCATGACAAGTAAGATGAATTTCATCCAAGAAATGAAGTGAAAGACCAACGTATGGCAACACCTGTAGCACACGACCGCTAGCAGTACGCAGCCGCCAGTATAAGTTAGCTAGCAGCACATGGTCAAGAGGCAAAAAGGCGCAATGAACTCAGTTGCTCATACCCCAAATAGCCAAAACATGCGGTCTGGACATGCTTGCTAGGAGCACCTGCTTTGATTTCATCAAAGCCGCGCAAATAGCTTGCACTTCTATGGCTAAGGTTTTGCAAAACGCTTCAAGCAAGCAAAGTTTCAAGAATATTCAAAGCAATTGAAAAGACAAAGATGGAGCAAAATGAAGAAAGCAATTTATGAAAATTCCGAGCTAATTGATAAATCGGCACGAAGACCACCAAAATCCAACACAAGCTAATCAAATGAACAGATACTAAAGTCTAGACAAAGGGAAAAATAAATTTTCTAAGTCTTAAAAGCAGATTACTCATTAGTAGCTTGGATGATATCTGGCTCTTTAGCAGCCGTATCGCCTTCAGGAGCACGTGCTTTCGCCATCCCATCTTCATCAATTCTAGTCTTGGCTGCTTCATCCTTGATTGTTCCATCTACTGTAGCTGAGAAGTCGAATTAGAGTGTTGAGAAGTCAAATTCGAGCAAGTCCTCTGGAAAGATGGAAAAAGTCTTGAAGTATTCTTCAGAGAACACATAATCAGGTGACCTTTCTTGAAGACAATCAACATAGCCTAGCTTGTAGAAGTTGGCCTGAGCCAAAGCAAAACCAACTTCGTGACTCGTTTTTTTGGTCTTCAGCTGCTCATTCACCTTGGCAAGATCTTCATTGGCATTTCGCAGGTCGTTGAAGTTTTTCTTCAAGTACTCATTGGCAAGCAATACACCCTTTAGCTCTTCATCCTTGGATGCAAGATCAATGCTTTTAATGATGATCGAGCAGTGACAAGTTTAAGTTTCAATTCCTTATTCTCTTGGAGAGTTGCTTCTAGCTACATAGAAGTGGGGGCAGGCGCAAATGACCCTTTCAAAAGCTTCAATTCAGTAAGCTCGGCCTCTAGATTTTTGATTTTCTTGGCAGCAGAGCGAGCTTTCACAGCCAAAACTGCTTTAGGTTTCTAGGTAGTATGGATTGCAACGTTATCAAGACACATAGTCTCAGTAGTCAGAATCAAAGTCATTTGCATAGTGGTAAGAATGGAACCCATTTTTCGTTAGAAGATCACTTTGAAAAAGCACCCGTAACTACTATTTTCCCAACACAATCAACAAACCTGGAGCAAGCAGTTGAGTCTGCCAGCAAGTTAGCATTGAGCAGCGAGCATATGGTAGAGAAATCTTTGATTGCAGAATCCTTCAACTCCTTACAACTGCTCTCAAGGGTAGTTTCATCCTTATTGGCAAGATGAATCACATGAAGAGTAGGTTTTGGTGCCTCCCTGGCAGCTAAATCATCTTTCTCAGACAATGGACTTCCTTTCCCACTTATCATAGCAACAAGTCTCTTAGAAACCAATCCAGATGTAGCCATGGAATGGCTACTTTATTTTGTCTGCAGACCCAGGCTCTGGGGTAGCACATAATTCTTGCGTTGAGCAATCTTTTCAACAACAGTCTTGGCTTCTTTCGAAGTAGCAGGCTTAACAAGCTCAACAATATTCTTCTTGTCCCTATATATAGTCATGTTAATGAAAACTTTCCCAGAAACGATTGAACCCCCATGGGCAGCAGGAAAAGTTGTTGGCTCCTTCTCAAGCGACGACTCACGAGCAAGTGACGAAGCTCTCTTCTTTCCACTATCATTAGGAGCAGGCTTTAAAACGGCAATCAAGCGAGCAAATGCTTCCTCCTTGATCCGTTTAATCTCCTCCCTAGGTGGCAGTCCACCTTTCGGCATACGAAAAGGAGTGAGGAGCTAGCACGATTTGCGATACTAAGCCGGAATGCCCAAAGCAAGGTGCACCTTTTCATACCAGGCATAGTTTTTCGAGTAGTCAAGCTCAGAATCTGCATAAGGAAAGAAGATCATGTAGTTAGTAATCTGAAACCAAAGGAACTTACAACCGGATTCAGGCAGTCGAAGAATGAAGCAGTTTACTTACCTATGATTACTAGGACGTGTGGCTCAGCTGAAGAGTGTGATTCCCATTCACCACTGATTTCGAGAGTCTCCTTGTACCGTCATGATCACCCATACTTGAAGAATCAAAAAGCTTGTGGTGTATAAACCTTAGCTGCCCCATGCCATCCTTGTGACTAATCTAAAAAATTCAATGTAGACAAGAAGTTTATTCTTGGCAATTCTACTCAACTTGGGATTTTTACATCCCCAACACTTCCTAGAAGCAGCACAACATATGTGGGGGCATTTATGAAGTAAAAAATAATCCCGAATATTCTGAAGCTGACACGTGGATTTTCATTCACTATTGACGAGAATGCCCTCATTAATTGGCAAGGCCTATATTCATTGAAACCCTAGTCCAAGGTACATTAAAGGCTAGTGAGCTCGTTTAATTAGATCCAAGAGCAGAAGACCTGCATTTATTATCCACAATTCAACCAAGCTTGAAGCCCTGAGCTACTGACTACAATTACTCCAAGCTAAGCTACACATGACAATGAGATAAGGCACCGAAATTAAAGAAGAAATTAATCACTAATTCCTATCTTTAAACTTTCCAAATTGAAGACAAATTCCTTTAATCAAGGAAGCACAATCATATCCAATCAAGAATTCTCCAAGATAATTCTTAGGATATTATTAATTAACTTTAATAATATCTTCAAAGATTATTCTCGGTATCTTTAAGGTATTCTCAACATCATAAAGATATTATCTCGTACTATCATTGCACAAGTACAACTACATCCATCGGATGACACACACGACCAATGGAATGACGACGCATGGCGTGGGCTTCCCCACCCATGTGGCCGATCTACACAGAGTTTTCTGACTTAGGCATTGAAGGTTCATTGGTAAGCAATTCTACGCTGAAAAACATCTCATTCTCGACATAGAGTTTTTTGACTTACGCATCAAAGGTTCATTGGCCAACCCCCTCCTTTGGGCTTGTGGTTTGGTCTTTAACTAAAGATTTCTCTCTGTTTTATAGGACAATTTTGTCAATCTGAAGGCGGCAGAATTTTGCTACCACAACTGGCGTGTGGCGAGTCTGTTTGGGGCGTGGGGCTTCAGTCATAGTCCACGAGCATTGGTGGGTCCAGGTCGAATTAAGCCAGGCTTAATTCTTGGGGGGAATCTGGCCCAAATAATTATTTCCTCCCTAAGACTTATTTTAGCCCAATAATTAGAAGTGGTTTGGGAGGAAAGTTTAAATTTTAAGCTTTATCTCAACCATTGCAAATGGTGTTAGAAATTTACAAGGTAAAGCAACAATAGCTTAAGCCCTTCTATTTATATATATATGCACATGACCTAATATACATGTGGCCTGGACTCCTTGACTCCACAAAGAACAATTCTGAACTTGGATGGATGGAACATATATGTATGTAAAGATACATGAAGCCATCAAATAGCACCATGAGCTACTCATTGGACGGCGCATTAAAAACCCTAGAAGCTATGCATATGAGATACATGAAATGGGACAAAATAAAAACTATCATCAAACTGGTATAATATCATGTTTGGGCGAGAAAAGTTGTTCGTGTGCAACTTAATTATTGTAAGTTTGTAACTATAAAGTTTAACCCTAGTACATTTGCAAAAAATTTGTACGATACTAAAGCACCATCACGTGATATGACTAATTTATGGACGTGTTATAACATTGGTGATTTAATTATATAACATAGTGTGTTTCGGTACTACAGAACAATTGTGTTTGTTTAATTTCAAAAAAGGTACAGAATAAACACATTACTTAAATATCCAACAATTCTATAAACAAAATTGTCTTGTGATGTAGGACGAGATTTGAGCTATTTCATTTGTGGTAAAATTAAAATAAGAAAACAACGTTTAATCAAGAAAAGTGGTTGAGGAATCGGCAACTCGTGGGTTTCAAGGTTATTTGTTTAGGGCTGGGTTCGGTTTGGTAACCAAACCGAAACCCTCCCCCCGAATACCGAAACCGAAAAATCAGGGAGGCAACTTCGAATACCGAAACCGAACCGAAATTTTCGGTATACCGAAAATTTCGGTTCGGTTTCGGTATTGGGGCTCCTCGAAATTCATTCAATCCAATCCAATGAATCCATACATTACATTCAATCCAATACATTCAATCAATCCATTCAATCCAATACATTCAATCGAATCAATCCATCCATTCAAATCCATTCAAATTCAATTCAATCCATTCAATAATCAATTCATTCAATCCATTCAAATTTCAATCCATTCAATGATTTCAATAAACACAAAGGGACCAAAGTCTGATCTCCCAATATAAGGGTGCAGCAAGCAACAACAAGTGAAAATTATGCAGCAAGCAACAGTAACAGCAAGTTGCCAAGTTCTGCTGCAAGTTATGCAGCAAGCAACAACAACAGCAACAGCAACACACACACACTCTTCAACCTTGAAAATTATGCAGCAAGCAACAACAGTGAGTGTGTGTGTGTGTGTGTGTGTGTGTGTGTGTGTATGCTGTGATTCTGTGAATGTCTGTACGCAGTGAGTGAGTGAGTGTGTGTGTGTGTGTGTGTGTGTGTATGCTGTGATTCTGTGAATGTGTGTACGCAGTGAGTGAGTGTGTGTGTGTGTGTGTGTGTATGCTGTGATTCTGTGAATCTGTGTATGCAGTGAGTGAGTGTGGGGGTGTGTGTGTGTGTATGCTGTGATTTTGTGAATGTGTGTATGCAATGAGTGAGTGAGTGTGTGTGTGTGTGTGTATGTTGTGATTCTGTGAATGTGTGTATGCAGTGAGTGAGCATGTGTGTGTGTGTGCTGAACTTGCTGCAGAATGATTGAAGCTGATGTTGCTGTTGGCAATTGCTGCTGAACTTTGGTCCATTTCACTGCTGCAGAACTTGCAGCAGAACTTGCTCTTGCTGTTGCTTGCTGCATAACAAGAGCAAGTTCTGCTGCAAGTTCTGCAGCAGTGAAATGGACCAAAGTTCAGCAGCAACTGCCAACAACAACAGCAGCTTCAATCGTTCTGCAGCAAGTTCAGCACACACACACACATGCTCACTCACTGCATACACACATGTTGGAAATGTGCCCTAAAACCAATCATATGATGATACTTTACGGACATTTCACATGTTAAACTAATTTGGTTTAATATAAAGGGCATAGATTATTGTTTAAAGTAGTCTCATATAAATGTTATATGCTTAAACAATAAGTCCAAGGAATATGTGCTTAGTAGAATGTAATCTAAACAAGTTAGGTTCATGAGACCATTCTCGATCATAGACATATCCTAAACGTTCCTGATGAATAGGATTGCCAATTGGGCATTGACAGTCCGTTAAGATCAGTACATGTTATGTCTTCTCTCAGGGAGAGTGACTAGTCTCGAGTCATTGGTGTAACTGACACCAGGATAAGCATGTAGGTGCTCAATATGGAATGAGTTCACTGAATGCGATCAACGATGAGTTTTCATGATCATGTCACATGAGAACTCATAGCTGGGATAATGCAAATTAGTCCTTTGACCTGAGGCATCACAGTTGTCTTGTGGTGAGGTCCTTAATCTTTGATTATGTCAAAGGCACCCCATCCGAGGGTGTCCACGGCATAGTTGGGGTTAAGCTACTTAGCCATGGAGGCAAGTGAATGCGCAACAAGGGATCTCTAACCTTCAAACCGTTTGAGGGAGAATACTCTATGATATGATTAAGAATCTCTGGCCAGAGTATGAATAAGATTTAGGAAGTCGTTCCAAATCATATTCAAGGTAATCATATAAGTAAAGGAATCACATTGGATAGTAGACATGAATAAACTATCATCTCAAACAATGTGGTCGAGAGTATTGTATTAGAGAAGGACCGTATTGCATTGCAATCCTAATTGAATAGGTTCTCCACCTCTTCTGATTAGCTTGGGTAGCCATGACATACTGCTAGGTGTCACTCATGGTTTGTGGTAGCCCTAAAGGTGTATGATCACTAAAGGGAGAATTGAAAATAAGTTTCAATTCACAAATGATTTGAAAGAGTTCTAATCCTTCACTGCCTCGCTAAAAGGAACCTAATGGATCGTACACCATGTAAGGTAGAGTTTGATGCGTAGAATGGAGATGAGTAAGAAATAATTAAATGGTTTAATTATTTATGGCAAGGATTAATTAATATGTTAATTAATCAAACGAATAAGTTCGTTAAAGACCTCGGGTTGGTTTTGGGCTTCAAGGCCCAATGGGCTTCGAACGTCTAGCCCATTGACTTAAGTTGTATGACAACTTAATGACTAATAATAGATTAGGGCCCAATAGCCCAATGAACCCAACATGGCCGGCCATTTAGGGCAATGTAGTGAACTTGCTTTAATTGCAAGTTTGCCACTACATTGTGAAATGATATAAAACAAGTTTATAACATTTCATACATAGAGGTTTTCTTTTGGGAGAATTGGTGAGCATGAAAATGCTCCCTTCTCTCAAAGAGGCCGGCTACCCTAGAGGAGTAGGGCTAGCAATCTCACTCACTCTAAGGCACTCATCTTCTCATCAAGACTCTCCTTGGTGAAGAGACTTAGAGGTCCCCTACTTTGGGTACTTGGAGAAACCTATTCTTTGATCATCCTTTGAAAATGTTCATGGAGCAAAGAAGCTAGGAATGAAGGCCCTATCCATGGGTGATTAGCCTTTGCTTATGCAAAGAGGAATCAACAAAGGTATAAGATTTCTCAACTCAAAATTGTTTTGATTTGAGTCATGGTTCACCATATCTACTAGGCTTTGAATTTTCTTGGGCAAAGTTTTGTTTTAAGTGCATAGAAGCATGTTTCTGTCTTTAATTGTTAAATGCATGCTTAATGATGTTGCTTAATGAACTCGGTTAATCCACAATTTTTCCTTCAACACATTCACAGAATCACAGCATACACACACACACACACACACACTCACTCATTGCATACACACATTCACAAAATCACAGCATACACACACACACACACCCACACTCACTCACTGCATACACATATTCACAGAATCATAGCATACACACACACACACACACACACACACACACACTCACTCATTGCGTACACACATTCACAGAATCACAGCATACACACACACACACACACTCACTGCATACACACATTCACAGAATCACAGCACACGCACACACACACACACACACTCACTCACTGCATACACACATTCACAGAATCACAACATACACACACACACACACACACTCATTGCATACACACATTCACAAAATCACAGCATACCAAGCCTGGATTGAAATGGCAAAACCAAGCTTGGACAGAACATCTTATCTAATTCACCCAACATTCACCCAAAACATCTTATCCAATTTGCACAAACCCACCCAAAATTTACCCAGCAGTAGACTGGTTTGCCATTATACAGAATCAATAAACAAATTCAAAAACTCTGTACTTACTGGCTAAATCCCAAATCCCAAATTGGAAACCCAAATCCCAAATCCCTAACTAAAAACCTAAATCCCGCAAGCAATAAATTGAGGAGGTCGAGAGAGGAGAAGAACTTACCAGAAGCAGGACCCGGAGAGGAGAAGAGAAGTGGATTTGATTGAGTTTGATGGTGTTTCAGTCAGTTTGAGAATTGAGGAGGTCGAGAGCTAGGAGGAGAGGATAGGAGAGGAATATGTTTTGTTTTTAGTCGCTTCAGTTCGAATGGGGATGGGAATGGATGGGATCGAATCGAATTAGGGCTGGGTTCGATCGATATTTCAAGAATTGAGAATCGAATTTCATCAATTCGGTTCAGTTCGGTATTACCGAATACACGGTAATATTGTCCCGAACCCCGTACCGAAATTTCGGTATTTTTTCGGTATCGGGGACCGAACCAATCGGGGTATTTCGGTTTCGGGCTTTTTAGTATTCCGTTCGGTATTTTTCAGTTTGGTTTCAGTATTTCGGTACAAAATTCCCAGCCCTATATTTGTTACTGGCTATATTTCTCGGAAGTTAATGTTTTGGACTTTTCGGGTAGCTCGACAAGCAAAAACGAAAGAAAAATCAATTCTGACGAAGTTAAGCCCAATTAGTCTGAAGCCAAGTTTTCCAAAAAATTAGGTGCTCAGTTTTTGTATTATTGGGCTTGAGTTTGTTTCGCGAGAAACTCATATTGTGCGCATTTTTAAAATTTTAGGGAGTTTTCTGAATTTTATTATTCTTTTGGAGTTAGAGTTTGCTAAAATTATATAAAAAACTTTTAGGGTTGTAAATGAGGAGTCTTCTTATTATTTGATATTAAACTTTGAGGGTTTCTCAATTCGTAGTAGATTTCAGTTTACTAGTGAATTATAACTTATAGTATTTCATTCGATTACTATGTTCAATATGTCACGCTGCGTCATCTTGTTACTTCAAAAAAAAATACAAATATGTCATTCAAAATGGAAAATATTTTCTTACGTGAGCATGCATGTGGTCTGTTTTAGTAATCCATATATATAGGATTCTAAAACCTTCATATACGCCCTCGTTGCATAACGTTGCGTGATGTCCCCCAGTCCATCAAATTTGTACATATTACCGTTTTGTGTTAATAAAGGGGAAAGGATTCGAACTTAATTGGAACCTTAGTACAGGAAATATATGACCACTATACTAAAGAGAAAGTTGGTTATTTGATATTGTACAACTTTTTTTTGGACAAGTGAAATTGTACAACATTCGTTATGTTGGAAGGAGGATGTGAGGGAGAAAACTTACCCAAATAGAGCATATAGAGAAAAACTGTAAATGGTGGCAATAGACTACTGAACTAAGAATATGTGTATAGCTTTCTAAGGCTATCTCCAACCCAAAGGTTCCAAATTCTAAAATTTAGCCCCATATTTTGAACTATTCATTTATACGTATGAGGTTTGTTAGTTTTTTTGTCCAATCCAAAAGGACCTATAATTCCCACCCCCAACTTTATAATTTGTTAAATTTTTGTATTTCTTTGATAAATTTTTTTTTTGAAACAATTTTGGAATTGGTTTTTGTATAATCTATGTTGTTTTACTTTTACGAACGTTTCGATGTAAAAAAATTCAAAATCCCAAAAAAAAATTGTTGAGATATTTTTGACTTCGATATCATTGGATTCCACATCACAATTATTTCTGACATACTGAGAACTATCTCTTTGGATGTCCTACATACTGAAAATCTAATATTTGAAGATTTTTTCTCTTACTTTTCAGATTTCCTATTTGCTCTTATCTTATCTTCACTGATTTCCAACACAGTTGTTATCTTCAATTCCTAGTTGATTCAACCGATGAATATACTAGGTGTGGAGAATCCACAGCTATTGAGGCTCTCATGAAGTTCTTTAGGGCCATTGTAGAGATCTATGGACAATGGTACCTCCAACGCCCAAATCAAGCTGACATTCAAAGGCTATTAAGTAAGGGAGAGCGCCGGGGATTTCCAGGCATGCTTGGGAGTCTTGATTGCATGCATTGGGAGTGGAGAAATTGCCCTTCCAGTTGGGGTGGGCAATTTACTGGGCACCATGGTAGTTTAACTATGGTTCTTGAGGTTGTGGCATCTTATGACACTTAGATATGGCATGCGTTTTTTGGATCACCTGGATCACTCAACGACATCAATGTGTTGGCTAGATCTCCTTTATTTGATGAGGTTGTCAATGGTGTTGCACCACAGGTAAACTATATGGTTAATGGTACAACTTACAATTTGGGTTATTACTTGGCAGATGGTATATACCCAAGGTGGGCTACACTTGTGAAAACTATACCTTCACTTGATACCCGCATGAAAAAATTCTTTGCCAAAAAAACAAGAATCGTATAGGAAAGTCGTGGAGAGAGCCTTTGGGATACTACAAGCTTGATGGGCAATTGTTAGAGGGCCTTGCCGCATGTGGGAACTGGCTGACCTACAATCAATCATGATGACATGCATAATATTGCACAATATGATAGTTGAGAATGAGTATGAGGAAGCAGAAGATGAGAGTGAGCATGTGTATGATCAGGAGCTTGAAGTGGAGTACGGTTATGGACACGATAGGCATACATTGGCAGATTATATGAATCGGCATAATAGGATTCGAAACGCATATGTTCACCACACTCTTCAGAATGATTTGATTAAACACCTTTGGAATCATAGAGAAGATGTTGAATCGAATGGTGAAGCGGATGATAATGAGTAAAACCAAGTGCTTTTATTAATGTATAGTGTGCTTTTATTTACTTGTTTGTTTGTTTGTTTTTTAAATAATGTAAGGTGTGCTTTTATTTACTTGTTTTTTATATTAATGTAATGGTGTGCTTTTATTAATGTAAGGTGTGCTTCAAAAATAATGTGATGGTGAACACAAATAAAATTGACATTACATAAAATTACTAACGTTACATGAATAATAAAAGGATTACACAAAAATACTAAAACCACATGAGTAAAATAAAAGCATTACAAGCTACACATAATATTGACGTTACATGAATAAAATTACTAAAAACGAAAATCAAAGAATTGCATTAGAAGCTAGGATGATAGGATTCAGTGTTCGAATCCGAGTCCGAATTTCATGCAAGAATTGCATCTTGTTTAGCTTGCCAATACCTTCTCTTTCTTGGAGTATAGTCTTGTGGATTCTTCTCCATAATTTTCTCTTCTTTTTCTTCTTTAAGCAATTGCATCCTAGCTCTCCTATCCTCCCTCATTTCTTCTCCTTGTTGAAGTAATTGACGCAAATATTCACTAGACTGTTCAATAGAAGAAGACTAATCAATTTTACCTTTCCGCTTTGCTTGCTTTTATTTATCGCATCCATCTGGACGTGAGAGTGGCGTTACAGGTGTCTCGCCATCTTCCCCCAAATCCTCATAATTTGTGGAACTATGAGAAGACCTTACGCTTGGTGTTGCATATTGTTCGACCCACTTTGGAGAATTTTTAACAATCTCCCAAGCATGTTGCAACTTGAATCTTGCGTGGTTGCATGTAATATTTCCATATTCAAATATTCGGTGTGCTTTCCACTCCTACGCATATAGTAAAGGAAAATTAATTATAAGAAAAATATTAATACAACTAAAATTGTAACATTTAAACATGTGAACTTACCATATCTTCTACATGGGTACCACTTGGTGGATTACGATATGCGGAATATGAAGATGAACTCCATAGTTGACATTGTTGGTTGATATGCTTGAAGCGAGACTTAACTCCTCCAATTAGTCGAGTTTTTCCCCCTGCAGTGCCCAGATTGTTGGTGAGAAACTTTTTGTAAATTCGCACCCACATCGTATCCAGAGATTGAAAGCGACCAACAGAACCATCTTCAGAGATTGACACCCAAGTTGAGCATAAGGCGACATCTTCGCTAGGAAGCCAATTGCCATTTCTATTGCTCTATTTGTTTGCCATTTGAGCCAAACTTGGAAGGAGAATGGAATGATTGAGCAAATTTTGGTAATGAAATATGAGAATTAATTTTTTTTATGTATTAGTTAACAAATGGGTGGGTATTTATAGAGTTTTGGATGGTTTTTGGAGTTGGATTTGATTTGAATTATTAAATAATATTATTTTGACCGTTGGATTTAAATTTCAACCGTTGGATCTTTTTTATTACCGCTAAGATTGATTAAACAAATATGGGCCATTACATTAAAAATGTATACGTTGAAAAAAAACAATTCAAAACTGACCGTTGGATTGCAACGGTCACTAAATTTGGGCCACAAAATTTGTTACCATTGGAAAAGTGAAAGTGTGGGCGCGCCACACTGGATTATAACCCATAAGCGCGCGTGGGCCATTGGATCTCAATGGACAACTCATCTCTGCCGTTGAAGATGGGCTTACCGTGGACCTGCCCGCACTGGATCCCCACGCATGTCTTTTCTGCTGAGTTGGGGCCCGTGTGTCTGCCATCCCACATGCAGCTGTTTCCAAATTTTTTTCCACCCAATCTTCTCTCTCTAGTTCCAAACAAATCCCAAATACCCACCCTCAAACCCAAATTCCTATTTTTCCCACCCCCAAAATACTTCGCTTGGAGAAGATTTGGACCCAAAATCTGGGATTTTTTTTCACCCCCCTCCCATTGGAGACAGCCCAAAAGCGTAGTTACACCGGTAAATTGAAGACTTAAAATTTATATTTGAGTTTCTAGTCAAGTCAGACTTAAATTTTGGTTTCAAAATGAGATTTGAGTTCAAGGTGAAGCCCATGCCAACAAAGAAAAATATTGTTCAACCAAGAAAAATAAAATTTGAGTTTTGATTGTAACAATCTCCCAACCCAAATTATAAAAACTCAAATTTAACTTTAATATTTTCTACTCTAATGCAGAAGACTCAAATCTTAAAACTCAAAATATAAAAATATAGTTCTAAAAATAAGTCTTTTAATTGAGACGAGAAAATTAAAAAGTTCAAACTCAATACTCTTTTGAGATTGAAATATAAAAATATAGGTTTATGAATATAAATCTTGCATTGGAGATGCTTAAACATATGAGAACTAACATGGATAAGCAGGGGCACGTGTTCCCCTAGTAATAAGGTGGCATCATCATTGATCGGAAGGGATCAAATACTTAACCTATCGTATTTCTCATTTACGCAACTTTTGGAGCGCATGTCTACTCTCTCTTCCACCACTTGAGAAAATGTAAATTTGAGATACAATGGAAAAATATAAATTTGAAAATTTGAGATGAAATGTCAAAATACAAAAATCATATTTACATCTCATTTTACATTTTCTACATATGTAAATAAAATTTTTTTGGAGCAATATAAATTTGAGATCTCATTTAATTCTCTCTTTGATTAGTGAGACCCATCACCAAAATATGTAAAAAAGACTGTAAATTTAGGTTTTAATTTACATCTTCTAGTGAAAATTAATAATTTACAGTCCGCCATTGGAGAGTTTTTTGGTAAAAAAAAGATGTAAAATGCCCATTTCAAAGCATTTTGCATTCCCTATTAGAGATGCCCTAACAACAAGGGCTTACCTATTGTGTTACTTCATTAGTGTAAACTATTTATATACTTCGTTACATAATTTTTAAGGACATGTTTACTTACATTGTATGAAAATATGAAGGAATGAGAAATGAAATTGTGGAGGATTGAGTATGGTAAACAATCCTTATGTTAATATGATACCTTTATGTTTGAGGTATCCCATACTCAAAAGTGATGAGACCCACATAACTAATGCATTGTCTAAGTGTTAGTAAATGCAAGATTAATAATCATACTCATTCATTCTCTTTCCATCATCATAAATAAACATGCCATAAATATCCTTGATGAAACTTGATATTGTAGCCAATTTGTGGCACGTATTGAAATAATTATAGTCCCACATGTTATAATTTGGATGAAGAAAAGGTTGAAATTATCAATTAACTATTCAAGATAAATAACCTTGATGAAACTTGATATTGTAGATCTAGGATTGAAATAATTATAGTCCCACGTGTTGAATAGTTAATTGATAATTTCAACGTTTTCTTCGGGTCAAACTTCAATGATACGTACTGTTGAATGATTTAAGATTCATTTGGGACCCACTGCAAATTAATCTGGACCATTCAATGGCCGTACCATTGAATGATACGTACCACCCAAAATTTTTCCGTTTTCTTCATCCAAATTATAAAATTGTTGATTGTACGTTTGGTGTGCTGCATTTTAAAAAATGATCGATCATGAGAAGCAAAGGGATCGATGACAAACTCGACATGATTTCTATGATCCACAAATCATACCCTAAATCATTTGGTGAAAAATGTCCTTGAAATAAGACATGAAGTTAATGAATATATTATTAAGAAATAGTATATGCCTTAAATCAATACAAAAAAATTCATTAGGAAGAAAATTTTTGGCTTTCCGTCAATGCGAGAGATTTTTCAAGGTATTTGAAACAATATTTATGCGGTGTTACTATTTCACTCAATCATGTATAATTTGAGGATTTAATGTAAAATATTTAAAAGGTGAACAAATATAGTTATAATTTTGTAGGACTCGTTTGGAAGTACTTTTAAAATATTTAAAGTGCTTTTGGAACCCAAAAATAATTTCACCAAAAGCGCTTTTAGTCATTTTAAAAGTACTTTCAAATGAGCTCGTAATTGTAGTTAAATATTGAGAAGTTCAACATATATATTTACATTCATGCATGGCAATTTCCTTGGCAGCATAATTAGTAATTACGCATAGTATACACATAAGTACGTATTTTAAAAAAATATTTTTATTTTTTGTACACATGTAAATAACTCATTAAATTACATGTTTTTAAAAACTCTAACATACATTACACGTATTATACATTTACGTATGTACTTTTCACGTTTAATACACATTATTTTCACACATTTTTTATAATACATATAAAGTTCACGTATTTTACACATATTTTTAACATGTTATTGATGAAATACCAATAAATATTAAATTTTTTAATAATAACTTAAATTTGTAAAGTATTTTTTAAAATAAAGTTGTCTAATAATACACGTACGTATTTTTCACGTACTATAATATTTAGGTTCAATTGTCTGAAAATAAATGAGTGAATAATAACACAGTAATTTACGTTGAGTTCCTTGAAAGATTGTAATTTTTACGAAGAATGCATTGGTTAATTGATTTTGGAACGTTGAACTACAATCAAAGTAGCAAGTAGACAGATCACAGTATGGAATAAACCATGAAAAAGGGTTAAAAGGAAAATAAAAAAAGTGGCCTCCCCTGCAGAGTAAAGCTTTTTGTTACTGAAATCTAAGAGACCGATTAAAGTGGGTGACCGGAAAGTAAAGCAAGTGAAAGAGGACATAAAAAAGAAAAGAAAAGATAGTATGTGATCAAAGTATGTCCCTCCCTTTCTTTGCTAGCTTTATTTCTCGATCTTCTTTAATTCCTCTATATCTCTCTTGCATATTTGCATGCCGATTTCTGATAGACAAATATTTTGACAACCCAACTCATCATTACTGCCACTGTATCTTCCTTTGCTCCCTAATCCCCATGAACATGAACTCCCTCCTTTTCCTCTTCTTTTTCTTTTTCTTTTTCTTTTTCTTTTTTAATTTTTTGGCTCCAAAAGGGAAGAAAGAATTTCATACGATCTATGGAACAAACTTGCTGACACTGATGAAGGGAAAGGGAGATTCTGATTTGTCACACAAAAAAAAAAACAAAAATACTTGCCAAAGAAGTCTTCACAGTTACAACTTCTCATCAAATATGATCAAAATCAGCTTGTTTAATTTTTTTGAATTGAAACGGTAGCGTGATATCATTGATAAATGCATTAAACTCCTTCACGGTCACCATATGTAACAAATGTCTTAAGTACAAATCTATCACAGTGATAGTAGACGCAACAGACTTTGACAAAAAAAAAAATAGTAGATGCAATAGACCCATACTAGCACACGCATAAAGCCTTATCTACCGAACAAGATCGCATCAAGTCATTGCCACAACGATACCATGACACTCGCATTAAAAACATATACATGAAGTGGCATGTGTAAGTGTTGTGATAATTGGAAGTGTAAAATATCGCTCAAGTAATATAATAATAAATCGAGTGTCATTCCAACAATAATCGGATTAACCTAAATTTACTATTGTAATAATTACAAAATTAAAACAAACTAAACAAGAATTATTGTCACAGCCCGTTCAAAATTTAACTTATTTTATTCCCGGAAGTGGGAAATGACATTTTTACCCCTGGGTTGACTTTTTGGTTGACTTTTGCGTCGTAACTCGTACGACGTATCCACTTGTATTTTCTTGACGTGCTCGTCGATACGAACGCGTAGACGCGAGCCGTACGTCGTTCGGACTCCAAACGAATATTTTACGGGCGTTAGTTTTTCGACGTTTCCCGTACTTTAATTTTGGACAGTTTGGGTTGTTGGGCTGGGGCCCAAATGTCAGTTGGCCCTTGTGGCCTTATCCCACAAAATCTGGATCTTGTCCTTGACCCAGTCCTCATCTTCTTTCTGTCTCTGCAACTCGACACACACACACACAAATTCATTTGGACACCCATGGTTCTCTTCCTCCCCGAGCCAAGCCAGTGGCTGTGCCACCACTCCTGGGCCAAACCATCCACTTCACCAGCTTCAAATTATCCAGTTGGACCCTGCAAACCTGGGCTCGAGCCTCAGACCCAAATTCCAGATTTTTCCGACGAACCCTGAGATTTTCCCGTCGACTTTGCCGGTGATATCGAGCCCAAAACTTGTCAAAATCATCACCATTGTGTTCCTGGATGTCAATTGTACCTTGCTCGAGCCATGGGTGGCGGCGTTTGGCCAAGAATCGAGGAAACCGTGATCGGCCTTTTTGCACCGTGGCTTTCCCTCGAATTTCAGGCCACTTCTGGCCAGTTTTTGGCCCCCAAAATGGTACAATCTTGTTCCCCTCATCTCTAGCTTCATTTTGGTACTTGAATCGTCCAATTTGGACTTAAAATGAAGAAGATATAGAGTTTTAAAAATTACCCAGAAACCGGCCAAAATTCCGGCGACGGCGACGGCGGCTGGCGCCGGCCACCGGAAAAAGACCAGAGGTGACTGGCGCTGACGTCAGCAAACCGGGTCAGACCGGCCTTGCTGACGTCAGCGAACAGTTTCAGACTGGCGCTGACCGGCTCGGCTGAGCCGCGAGTGGAACCGCGCGTGGAGCCGCGCGTGAGAGCGCGTGAGACAGCGAGTTGAGCCTCGCGTGAGCCGCGCGTGGAGCCGTGGCTTGGCGCGTTTGAGCCGCACGTGGGGGCGCGTGGGGACTATTTTTTCGATTCCGTCTTCGCGAGGCGACTCGTGACGACGCGTACTACCTAGGGGCAGTACGTATGATAAATTTTTAGGTGTTTTGGACCTCCAAATTGAGAAAGCAAGGGATAGGTTTAATTAATTCGTTAATTCGTTACCTTTATGAGTTTAATCATTGTACCGGTGATATCTCATATAGGTGGGGCCTATCCAGAGGACTACCGGGGCTACCCAGGACGGGGTACTTCGACCCGGCTACCTACAGGTGAGTGAGTGGGTCTTTGTTTGATAAATGTATATATATACGTATGGTTTTCAACGCTTTCTTTAACTGTTAGCGTAGTTCATATCATATACATTTGTTAGAGGTAGAACATTCGTATTATATTGCCATGCATGTTTTCATACTGTTGCTCATCAGTAGATGTATAACACCCCAGGTATTAGTACTCAGTCTTGTGGCCAGGACTAGCCTTGACGTTTGGAGTAGTCACTACCAGTACCGCTACTCAGCTTTGGATCCATTGTAGGTACTAGCCTGTTCTAGGTTGCACTAGGCAACTCGAACTTGTGTGACTGCACTTTGTGCACCAGCGCTTAGCGTTAGACTCGCGTCATTGTAGAACTCAGCGTATTACTTTTATACCTAGCTTGTTCATTGTGGGATTTAGCCCCTTGGGCATGTGTGTTTACATATGGGTGAGCAAATCAGTAAAGATTTATCGGGGAGTACCCGAATGTTTTAAATGGTAGTATTTTGAGGTTCATGCCTACGGGCATGGCGTATTTTCTCAAACTATACTTGTTTTCAAACGAGGGGTTACTAGACTTTTGAAAACAACGGTTTTATCAAACTTTACTTTGTGACCCACTCACCGTTTTATGTTTTGCGCCCCTCCAGGTTAGTTTGCTGGGAGCTTCCGACGTCGAGGCGCGGTGGTATGACAATGTAGGGATTTTTCTACGTTTGTAGTAACTTTGTATCCCTTACTCTACTCGCAGTGTATTCTTTTAATTCTTCCGCCCGCACTTTCCGTGCACTCTGACTACTGTTTAATTCAATATTTTATCCTTATTTATTCTTAAATTTTTCCAAATGGCTTTCGTCACCTAACGCGTGTCGGCCAGCACTTCCCGACACCTGGCGTGTTCGGGATCGGGATGTGTCAATTATAATGATTAAATTAAATGTGCAAACAAACTAACCGCAATTTAATATAACAACTGATATAAAGCAAAGTCAAAAGTGAATAAATTATGAAAGATTAATTCATGGAAACACTAGGGCACCAGGTTCCTGTTTCTCAATCTCATCTAACCCCGTTATTCATATTAACATCAGATTTTTCCCATGTTGCCATCAATTATCCCTTAATTCGCCAATATTTCATGTCAGAATATACTAATTATGGATGCAAAATTCGTCCATGGTTGAATTGACGAATTTTCACCTACAAGAGAATAAACACCGTTAGCCTAATTGACGAACACCCTGAAAAACGGGAAAAGGTGTCCGCCAAAGAGACTCTGATGCCTAAGTCAAATAAAGTTGAAGAAAGAAAAGTAGAACTTGAGAGAATTCTGAGAAGTAAATTGTGATTATCGTTTCCTCTAAATGACTTGTCTATCTATAGGGAGAAACCCTAGCAGGCAGCTGAGAGGGGAGGCTGCAGAGCCTACTAGGCAGTCCTCAATGATGCAGGCCAGTCTCCGCAGTCTTGCCAACTAACATTCTTCTTGTTGGTAAAGCACAAGTGCACCGGACACCCAAGGGGAGACTTTGGAGAGTCGGTGCCCTGCCACCATTGGACTGGGTATGGTTCGATGGCAGGACGTATTACGGGTGGCCTAGAGAGCCCATAGTGCGTTGGTGGCATAAAAGTCCAATTACCTTAGAGCAAACTATGTCACATTCCCTTAGGGTAATTATGTGGTCTACTCACAACGTCAAGAGTAAAACTGTCATATTGAGCATATAGTTCACGTGTCTTTCTCCTATTGCATGTAGTTAATTTATTTATGTCTTCACACTAAGTATGTTCCTAACTATCAACCCACGCTATGTCTAGCCACAGATTTAGATAATCGAAATCCTTTAAGCTCTATGGATAACTATAGGAACTGAACAAATTATAACCAATATGTCTACTCGACTATGTAATTCATGATAATTGTTATGAGAAGCTATATACTAAACTGAACCTGTCAGTCACAATTTAGTTCTTCACACAAATAATGGCCAATTATTAGATAACAATAAAGCACAATAACAATTACTAAACATGAAAAATAACTGAGATAAATATAAAATAATGAGTATTAGATGTTCATGATAATAGTACGCCCCAACCCTAGCAAAAGGGATTTAGTTCATGATTGAACTAAAGACAAACATGGTTGAATTTGATGACATGGAAGAATATGACACATCCCAACCCGGATGTACACGTGGACACCCAAAAGTCGGATGTGCTAGCCGACACCACGTAGGGTGACGAAAGCCAAATTGAGGAAATAAAAGATATTTGAGTGAATAAATGAGTGGAATATACAGAATTTGCACAGAGTAAAGAATTAACAAGTAGGTAACACAGTAACGTACGAATATGAAATACTGAAAATTTACAGATTTCAAGATAATTCTGAACATCTTCATACCACCGGGTCTCGACGTCGACAGCTCCAGCCACTAAACCTGGAGGGGCGCAAAACAGAAGGGTGAGTGGGCCATAGCTAGTTATTTTTGTGAAAACCTTTCCTTTTTGAAAATACTAACCCCTCGCCGTAAAACACGTATTAAGTTTCGTAAAACTTTTCTTGAAACGTAATATACTAATAGGTAGAAAATCAAGGTAAGTACGAAAATGTACTTACCGTCCGAAACGGGCAGAAAGCCACCGTTCGGCATAATTTACCAAAAGTTCATAAAATAAAGTTATACGGGAAGACTGTAAATCAAATACAAGTATCCGTGGCATCAGTGAAAATCCGAGATAACTCACAATCCAACTACAAGATAAATGCTCGGTTAGGCAAGGCAGACACACGAGTTCATACAGATAATTCTGTCATGAACAGGCTGGGTGTATAAACAAAGTTACGCTCATGTACTACGATCACGTGAAGATGGCGCTAATTGCATCACAACGAGTTCGGGCGCCCATGCGACCTCGAACAGGCTGGCACCTACTATGGATCCATAGTGAGCGTATCGGTGCGTGTGAACAATCACGTGAAGGCTGGTCCTGGCCTCAGACGAGTACAACTAACACCGTGTAAGCCTCCCAGGTTGAGCGTGCAAAAAATGCCACGGAGTATTTTTAAATAAAACAAGTGAGGTAATTTCCCTTTTTGGGATAACCGTAAAACAATCAATATAATAAAGTATTCTCGGGTGTCGTACCCGGAATCTCAAGTATAACTCAATACTACGTGAAATACCAAGAATACACCACTTGGGCACCAAGATATAGAAATACCAACTTAATGGTAAGCTAGGTGAACCCAAAAATACGGTAGAAAATTACCACTTCCAAGGTTCACCCAAATACGGCTTAAGGCCGTCAAATAGGTATAAAAACCCATAATCACAAATAAGCACAATGTCCAATAATTCTCTGAAAACCCCCTAAATAGGGCTGGTTCGATACAAGCAATACGCGTACAAAAATAATACGGAAATTACCAATTTAATGGTGTAATTCCCAAAATGGAAATGTAGGCGAAAGCCCACTAATTTCCATGGCCTAACGAAATACCGAGACGATATAGTAAACCAAGTATTTGCCATGAAATACAAGGTCTACTAACAATACGAGATAAGTACCAATCTAAAGTCACTAACTAGTGTAGGCATAAATAAGTTTTGCTAACAAGTATAACAATAATCAAATATAGCATAGGTAAAACCCAAAATAATATTTAAAACAAGTAAAACATTTAGTTTAGGTAAGGAAAGGGCCCACTCACAAATACCGAAGCCGAGAAGTCTAAATGCACGTCCTTCGAACGCCACGGGTCGCCAAAACCTATTTTTAAAACTCACAAATTAGTAAAGTACTCGAATTTACGAAGAAAACGGTGTTCGGAAATCCGAAAACGGAGTTTCGGGGTCGGAAACCCCTAAACCGCCGCCGTGGGCCGCCGTGCGCCGTCGCACGCGCCGCCACACGCTGCCGTTTGGCCTCACGCGCCGCCACGCGCGGCTGTGAGGTCCCACGCGCCCTCACGCGCCGCCACGCGCCGGTGGAAGTCCACCAGGCGCGGCCATGCGCCGGTCACTCGCCTCACGCGCGGCAGTGTTCACGCGCCGTTAACTTTAACGGAATATTCTGTTTAGTTAACGGAATATTCTCTAACGGCGTTACGGAATATTCCGTCGCCGTTAGGGAATATTCCTTGACGGCGTCAAAGATACCAGAATATACCTTCTGGAATATTCCCCTGTTCGGATCGGGTTGAACCGGGTTGGACCGGGGCTCGCTGACGTCACGGACCGGCTCGCTGACGTCAGGCCGCTGCAACTCCGGTCGCCGATCGCCGGCGCCATCCGCCGCTCGCCGGCGCCGGAATGTGGAGATCCTTGCCGGAATTTCTGGAAAATCACAGGTTCTTCAAATCAACACCAAATTTCATGATTCTTACATCAAAATGAAGCTGGTGTTGAAAGGAATTCGAAATTACCTAAGTTTGGGCCAAACTATGGCCGGAGATGGCCGAAATCGGCCTCGAGAGTTCTCGGCCAAAAACCGAGTTCACTTGATTCGTCCAGAATCCAACATGCAGGACCTGGGTTCGAGTTGTAGGGTCCCCAGAAGTCCAGAAATGGTGGTTGCAGGCTGTTTCGAAGCTGGAGTGACCGAGTTGGGTCGATCGGGGATTCTCCGGAGAAGATGGTCGGGATTCGCCGGAGAAAATTACCAATTTCTGGGTCGTTCGAGGTTATTAGGCTCGACAGTGGCCCAGAAATGAAGAGGATGACGATGGTGATGGTTGGGAGTCGAACCAAGTCGAAGGGAAGCCATAGGTTCAAAGGCAGGGACCGTGGGTGCCTAGAGTAATTTCTGGGTTTTTCTTCAGTTTGCCCTATCTGGGTTTGAAGGTGTGAGCTTCACCAGCACGAGGCTGGTTACAGGGAGATCGAAGGTGGCTGGGTTAAGTCTGGGTGTCCAGAGGAGATTTTGGGTTTGGGTGTGCAGCAGGTTAGCATGCAAGTTCAGTGTATGTGTTTGAATGGGTGGCAAGCTCGGGGGAGAAAAATGGCAGAGTAGTGAGTGAGGAATTGAGGGACAAAGGGTGACAGAGACATTGAGTGAGAGGCAAACAGAGACTGAGATAGTGGGCTGGGCCCACAAGTTTACTGGGTTCAAGGCCCAAGGCCCAAAGTCAAAACACAATCAAATTATCGCCCGAAGAACGCTCATCTGAACTCCGAATGGCGTTCCGCTCGTGCCTACGAGTTTGTAGCGACGAGCACGACAAGAAAATACAAGTAGAGGCGTCGTACGAGTTACGACGCAAAAGTCAACCAAAAGGTCAACCAAGGGCAAAATCGTCATTTTGCACCTCCGGGAATAAAATAGTATTATTTCCCGGTACGGGCTGTGTTAGAATATCTAAAACTCTAGCTTGGCAGTCCTCTTCTCTGTGCTTTCTCTGTCTGAGCATATATGTGTGTAGGTTTTGGGAGACTTCTTTCGTGCTTTCCTTGTCGATTTTCTTCTCGAAAATCCACATTTATTTTCGAACTATGATTTCTACAAAATTCACACAAAATATATCAAATCAAACTATTTTATATAAAATCATGGCTAATTTAATAAGCAAAAGAGGCAAAAAATATACGTCAAATATCAACCTAACAGTAGGCACTAGTAGAAAAAATGGCTTGGGCGACAAAATTTTGGGCGACGAAGAGAAATTCGTGGCCCAAAAGAACTTTGGGCGACGAAAAAACCATATCGTCGCCTGTACTTGGTTTAGGCGACCAAACATTAGGCCACCAAATTTTTTGTCGCCTAAAGGACCTTAAGGCGACAAAACTTAAGGCGACGAAATTTTTTCGTCGCCCATATAAGTTTAGGCGACGAATAGTCCTCTTCGTCGCCCAAAAGATGAAAAACTGGCGCCAAATAACATTTTTGGCGCTGAATTTTTGGGCGACGAATAAAATTCGTCGCCTTAAACACTTTGAGCGACGAAGGTTTTGTGGCCCAAACTTTGGACTATAGGCGACGAATGTTTTGATTTAGGCGACGAATAATTTCGTCGCCCAAAACCTATTAGAAACCTTTTCTACCCGAGAGGCAATTTTTGCAGAAAAAATCTGCAAACCTCTCTTTTTCTACCCGAGATCAGTTTTCCAAATCTCTCTCCCTATCTCACTCATCTCTCTCTTTCTCTCCCTATCTCACTCATCTCCCTCACCACCTCACTCTCTCTCTCTCCCTCTCCCCAAGCTAGGATTTTGCTCCTCCTCCTCCACCACCACCATTTACTATCCTCCTCCTCCTCCTCCTCCTCCTCCTTTTCCTCCACCACCACCACCGGAAATCGTTAACGGTAATTTTTAGTTTTTAATATTTTATTATTATTTATGAATTGTAATTAACATAAATTAATTAATTTTGTATAGGTTTGTTGCATAGGAGTTTTGGAGGAGCACCAATTTGAAGGTATTTTCTTGATTATTTTATGTTGTTGAAATACGAATTTATTTTATATGGTTGTTTATGCAAATGATTTGTATGTGTTGAATAATTTTATGTTGTATTGTAAGTACAAAGTTAATTAATGGTAATTAACTTTGTACGAATTTATTTTGTGTTGTACGTACGAAGTTAATAGTAATTAACTTCGTATCTATTTTTTTAACAAAACCTTAGTTTCCCGTTTGAGAATTAATTGGATTCGTGCATGGATGCGAAAGCGTGACTGCGATCCAATTGATTCTTGAATTGTCCCATTTTTGGACAGTTTGGGAGTGCACATTTGTGTGTCGTAGTTTGCGGTTCACGGATTAGGTTTCGATTGTGGGTTTTTGGTAACATCTTCTTACGTTCTTCAATTGCATAGTAGATATTTTATATCTACGTCGTGCACTTGGAGAACTGTAGGGAGATGCTGCCAAAATTTGCCCATGTCGAAATCTAATCTTGGTGGATCCGTAAACTACGGCACACAAATGTGCACTTCTGAATGGGATAGGGCCTTTACCGGAGTCATAAGGTGACGAGACATAGTTGAAGTTCTTCTAATGCTCTCTATCTCTCTCTCTCTCTCTCTTTGTAATGTGGTAACAGGAAAAATGGACAGGCAGTGGATATATAATCCGAACAGATGTGATGCTGAATATTTGGAAGGAGTAGATAATTTTATTGAATTTGCAACGAGACACAACCGGGGACATTCTCATATCAAGTGTCCGTGCAGATTATGTAATAATCATATGTGAGAGACCCCTAACCATGTTCGCCATCATTTGGTAAGAAATGGGATGACGCATACCTATACCATATGGAATCATCACGGGGAACCATTACAGCAAGCTTCGTCTTCGTACCAGTCACGAGCGGAGAGTGGTGAAAGAAATTTATCTGGTAATGACCAAGTCATGGGTATTATAAATGACTGTTATCTGTACGCCTCGATCAATGACGATGAGGAAGTGGGGGATGATGTGCCTCCTGCGATGGACAAGGAAGCATTTGATAAGTATGAAAGGTTATTGAAAAATGCCAAGCAAGAAGTATACCCGGGTTGCAAAGAATATTCGGTTCTTACGGCGATTGTGGAGTTTATGCAAGGCAAGATGAAGTTCCGTATGTCAAACCGGTGTTATGACTACTTTATTGGTATTTTTGCCAGGATGCTTCCAAAACATAATTGTTTGCCTAAAGATTATAAAAGTGCTCAGAAGGTGCTGAATGGTCTCGGCTTAGGGTATGAAAAAATCCATGCATGTGTAAATAATTGTATATTGTTCTATAAGGAAAATAAAGATTTGGATAAATGCCCTATTTGTGACGAGCCGAGATATAAAATCACACCTAAAAAAAGAAAGACGAAGATTCCAAAAAAAGTGTTGCGTTATCTTCCATTAACTCCTAGGTTGCAACGCTTGTACATGTCGACGCACACTGCAACCGACATGAGATGGCATAATGAAGAAAGGGTTAATGATGATGTTATGAGGCATCCTGCAGATGGCCAGGCATGGAAAGACTTTGATCGGATGTACCCTGAATTTGCAGCAGACCCACGTAATGTCAGACTGGGACTTGCCACCGACGGATTTAATCCGTTCGGAGTTCTAAACCAAACCCACAGCACTTGGCCGATCGTCGTAGTTCCTTATAATTTGCCGCCTTGGAAATGCATGAAAAAGGAATTTACGATGATGAGTCTGTTAATCACAGAAGATCCAGGAAAGTCCATAAACGTCTATTTGCGCCCGTTGGTTGATGAGTTAAAGAATTTATGGGAAAACGGTGTGCGTACATTTGATAAGTCCACCGGAAAGATGTTCACGTTGCGAGCAGCAGTGATGTGGACGATACATGATTTTCCTGCTTATGCAATGATTTCCGGTTGGAGTACGAAAGGTTATATGGCATGCCCAGTTTGCAAGGAAGACGTCACCTCCGATTGGCACGCCGGAAAGGTTTGTTATATGGGTCATCGTAAATGGTTGTCGTGGGATCATGAGTGGCGTATGAACGATACATCTTTCGACGGCAAAACAGAGACCCGCCTCAGACCCAGAGAATCTTCGGGAGATGATATTCTAGCTAAGTTGAACAATTTAGAATTCGGTCCATCTGGCAAAAGTGTTACTGGGCCCAGACCATCTTCGCATCATAACTGGACGCATAAGAGTATTTTGTTTGAACTCCCATACTGGTCCAAGTTAAAGCTGAGACACAATTTGGACGTGATGCATATTGAGAAAAATGTCTGTGATACATTGGTGGGGACAATTCTAGACATTGAGGGTAAATCGAAGGACACGATAAAAGCTCGTCTGGATTTGGAACGAATGGGCATAAGGCGCCCCTTGTGGATGAAGAAAGTTGGCGGTGTACTCAGAAAGCCTCATCCGTTTTTCACTGTGAAACCTGAGGGGAAGAAACAATTTTTCAAGTTTCTTTCTTCCGTACAATTTCCAGATGGGTATGCTTCAAATATCTCGCGGTGCGTGAACGTGGAGACAAATCGATTTTCGAGATTAAAGAGCCATGATTGTCATGTGCTAATCCAGCGCCTTCTCCCAGTTGGTATTCGAAGTCTGTTGCCTTCTGATGTGGTTAACCCGATAGTGAAGTTGTCCAGATTTTTCTCCCAGTTGACTGCAAGGTCGTTGCGTGTGTCAGATGTAAAAAAGTGCGGAGATGAAATTGTACACATCCTTTGCAAGTTCGAGCAGATTTTTCTGCCAGCTTTTTTTACTAGTATGATTCACGTGATGATACATTTGGCGGATGAGGCGTTGCTTGGTGGACCAGTCAACTATCGGTGGATGTATCCAATAGAAAGGTAACGTCGACCCATGGCCTTTGTATGATTCTTCATCATTTTATACTTGTTTATTAATTACAAAAGCCGGTTTTCGATTTTGCAGGCTTCTTGGGGAGTTTAAAAAATTTGTGCGCAACAGGGCCAAGCCGGAAGGATCCATTGTGGAGGCATGGATCGCATATGAGTCGCTCACTTTTTGCGCAATGTATCTAACTGATGTTGAGACGACTTTCAATCGGCCCCAACGCAATAACGACGGTGGTGTTAGGAAAGAAAAACTTTCGGCGTTTGCACAAACTGCACGTCCGTTTGGCTCGTCACCAAGAGGCGAATCATTTTCTGAAAAGGCCATGGAGGTAGCGCATTGGTTCGTACTCAACAATTGTGACGAGATTGGCCCGCTTCTGGATGAGCATGAACATTTGATAAGCAGTTCATATCCTTCAAATTTACATGCCGAGAAACACCGTGCATTGTTTCCTCGTTGGTTGCGCGAAATTGTAAGTTTTGTACTCTTTGGTTTCTTCACATTTTAGGTTTTTCGTCATTGTCTTCATATGATCTTGAACTAACAAGATTAGAATTTTTTGTACTCTTTGAACTAGGTTTTGAAACTGAAGGAAGAGAATTCGCCGTCATACACCGAAGAATTATATAACTTGGCGGTCAGACCGTTTCGCGCTGAATTGTACTCAGGGTGTCATGTGAACGGCGTTAAGTTTGTGGATGCTCAGCGTGATGACAAGTTGTTAACTCAAAATAGTGGGGTCTTCGTCCTGGGCGGTGGCGACAGTGCCGATATTGAGTTTTATGGCAAACTAACAAGTGTTGTACAAGTGCTTTACAAAGACCGATGCCAAGTGATTTTGTTTAAGTGTCATTGGTTTGATACAAATCCAAACACGAACGAGAGTGTTAAGCGAGACGAAGGGTTAGTATCAGTGAACACTAACACACGTTGGTACGATGAAGACCCTTACATTTTAGCAACTATGGCGAAACAAGTCTTCTATCTTGATGACCCGAAGGCGGGGGATGGTTGGAAAGTTGTGCAAAAAATTCATCACAAAAACATATATGATATTCCTGACGGAGATAATAATGAAGACGAAAGCGGACCTGACCAACAACTTTCATCGGAGATAGATTTTGTTTTGGCAACACCGGTGGATAGAAATGTAATCCAAGAACCGCTTGAGGTAGCTGGAATGCCTGAAATCGAAATACCGATTGATTCCATTACAATTGACCTCGGTGATCTGAGACGCTACAATCCCTCTGACCCCGCACGGACCGAGGACAGTGATGGTGAGGAATCATATGCAAGCAGCGAATCTGAACTACCAAGCGAAAATGATGAAAGTGACGACGATGATGTGTATTGTATTTCTGATTCAGACTAGCAAGGTTCGGATGTGCTGAAATTATATTTCAATAAACATTGAAACATACAGTGAACTTGTAATTTATAACGTTGTCAAATTATTAAGAATAGACAATGAAACATAAATTATACGTTGTCAAATTATTAAGAATAGACATTGAAACATAAATTATACCTTCATTTACCAAGGAAAAAAAAATATTGCAAATGTAGGCGACAAATATATTTCGTGGCCCAAAGCTACTTTGGGCCACGAATAAGCCTTCGTCGCCCCAAATGCAAAAATATTTACCTCATTTCTATAAGAATCAAAACATTTTATGAAATATATCTTAGGCGACGAACTTATATTCGTCGCCCAAATTGTCTTAAGGCGACGAATAAGACTTCGTCACCCAATTATTCGTCGCCCAAAGTAAAGTATTCGTCGCCCAAAAGGTTAATATTATTTTTTAAACCTGTCTATTTTTAAGGTTTTGGGCGACGAATGAGTGTTTGTCGCCTTAACCTATTTTTTAATTTACACTAAAAAATCTCTTAATAAAGTAAATGATAAGGGGGAAAATTTTGTAAAAAATATACAAACGCTCGTACCGAGAAGGCCTACAACTTTCGTTTACGTGTCATCTCCAAAATCGAACACTAGAAACGATGAAGCCTATGTTGCAAATTTAACCGTCGATTAACGTTTACGTTTACGCTCGGTTATTATATATGTAATTTGTTTTTTCATGCCGGTTCTTTTTATGAAAACTTGATCTTTTACTAAATCTAATAAGATGAACGGTTCAGATTTTTTATATTATGTCCCCATCTTTATATTGTAGTCAAATTTGTGTAAGACGTTATATAATTTATGGAAACTATATAACATCATCACACTTTTCGATCAAATGTTAATACGGGGCCATTCTATGAACGATCGTAACCGTTCATCTTACTACATTCAGTAGAAGATCATGTTTTCAAAAAAGAATCGGGATGAAAAAAACTCTATGGACATAAAAATGGAGTGTAAACGTAAACGTTAATCGACGGTTACAAAAGAATATAGCCTTCATGGTTTCTATTGGTCATCTTTTGGAGATGACACCTTAACGGAAGTTGTACACATTTTCGTTACGAGCGTTTTTGTATTTTTTACAGATTTTTCCCACTTCTGAATTACTTATTATGATTTTTCCCACTTTCTGATCTTTAGGCGACCAAAAACATATTCGTCGCCTCAATTGGTTTTGGGCGACGAATTATTCGTCGCCTAAACCTTGAAATTGCCTCACCGCCAAATTTTTTGGCTGATTTTGAAAATTTTAAAGGTTTTGGGCGACGAATTTTTGGGGTTGGGGCGACGAAACGGGTTCGTCGCCCAAAGTTGGCTGATTTTGAAAATTGTTAATGAACTTTTGGGCGACGAATTTTTGGGGTTGGGGCGACGAACCCATTTCGTCGCCCAAAGTCCTGTGGTTTAATTGCACCCCGTGCTCTTTCTTTTTCTTTCTTCTGCACTGTCTTCCTCCCTCAGCCCAGACGGCGAATCTGAACGCACGAGCTCTCAGCCCAGACGCCGACGACCCCGTGCTCCGGGACGGATTCCATCTCTCTCTCTCTCTCCGTTTCCCTTACCCTCTCTCGAGGTAGGTTTCAAAGTTTGAATTTTTGTTCTTGAATTTTTGTTATTGAATTTTTGTTCTTGGTTTCAAAGTTAGGAATTTCAGTTAGGATTTGGAATTGAAATTGAAATTGAAATAGAAATTGAAATTTGATTTGGGATTTGGAATTGAAATTGATTTGGGTTTATGGACAGTGAGCAATTTCAGTGTGTGCTGTGCGTGTGCAGTCAGTAATTTGTTCGAATTTTTGGGTTTATGGACAACATAAACCCATAAAATTCGAAGTCTGTGTGTGTGTGCATTCAGTGCTCAGGTGGCTGTAGGATGTGAGTAGGAGTAGGCTAAATTCTTGGTTCAAACCCTCTGAAGTAACAAAAAAAAAAATTAGTACCTCAATTCCTTTGTGTTATTAAACCAGAAAAAAGTTTAAAATTAAACCAGAAATTTCATTGAGAATTAAACAAGTAATCAACTACAAATTACATAAATTCAGCACTATTGCATTTTAATACAAATCTTTAATTATACATACTTAGTAGGCCTTTTACTTTTGCTGCATAAATGAGTTCACAAGCTACTAGAAAACTATGGCCAAATACTGATCGATCATAAATTGTACATATGAAAACACGCGCATGCGAGATTACCCACATACAACAAATAGGCATCTTCAAAGAGCACAAACACATATATAGGGGGGATAGATCACAGATGCCCTAGTTCTGTAGAGAATGTCCAACGCCGGGGCTATGACCTAGTGAAGTTCAAGTCCCAACCAATGAGAATCTCTTGAGTTCAAATTCATATAGAACTCTCTCTCTCTCTCTCTCCATTATATAACTAGACTAGCTAGAGCTATTTTGGTAAGAGAAATTAGACTAAAAGCTAGTTCACATGCTATTTTAATAATTAATATATATATGTGGGTTAGGATCCGGGAACACATGTTTTTGACACACATTTTGACACTTAACTCTTTGGTAGATTTCTAACTCTTTGGTAGCTGAATATTGAGCTTCCTAACTCTTTGGTAGCCTTGTGTGAACTTTCAGACTTGTTTTTGTTTTTTCTTCATTTCCCTGTTGTAGGAATGCAAATAATTTAAATGTGATAAGGAGATTATTAAGAGATATGTAAGAAACAATACAACAGAAAAGGGAACAAAGGAAGGCACAATTGTAGTGCAGAATAAGATAGAACAGGATGGCGGCATCAACTAAGGTGAAAGCCAAAATCAGCAAGCCATCTGAATGAAATACATAGTTGATAGTGTTTGTGTGTAGAAACTTAGTGTTTGATTTTAAAGTGAAAATAATGGATACTAATGCAAAGTAAAATATTTTCTTTGCGTTATATGCAAATCTTCTAAACAAGTTTTTTTAATCTTTTGGCAGAGGAAAAAAAATGATAATCTCATATTTTAGACCTGGTTTTGGGCTGGCCTAATTGCCTGAAATCCAATGAAATCAAATGAAATGAAAGATTGAGTTGTCAAACAAATGAAATAAAATGATGGATTAAATCCACTGAGCACTAAAACATTTTTCCATAATCACACTGAAAGAAAGTTTGAGTTCGTATTGTTTTAACATATTTGTCATGATATTACACATGCCTTCATTTTTTTATACAGATGTCGGGTTTGATTTCTACACGCCGCCGCTCTAGTCCTAGTGCAGCTCCTTCACAGTCGGCCGCTCAGGATGTCTCCGAGGCGCCTGCCTCGTCCACTGACTCGGTGACGTTTCCTGTAGTGAGTGCACGTCGGGCTCACCGGCGACAACGTCCCGAGGACGAAGGCCTTCAGGCACCCGAGACTTCCACAATCGACGGCGAGGGCTCGCGGACAGGTAATATACCCTTACCTCTAATCTTTTTCATTTTTGTTCGCTTGTTTAATACAGTCTAGATCAATTTTTCAATGGATGTTCAAACATTTGGTACGATTGTCAATTTTGTTGCAATATGTTTAAGGATATGTTGGAATATGTTAGAATTTAAGAATATTTTGGAATATGCTAGAATTGTTGGATATGTTGGAATTGTTGGATATGTTGGAATTGTGTGGATGTGGATATGTTGGAATTGTGTTGGATATGTTGGAATTGTGTTTGATATGTTGGAATTGTTGGATATGTTGGAATTGTTGGATATGTTGAATATGCTAGAATTGTCGAATATGCTAGAATTGTCAAATATGTTGGAATATGTTGGAATATGTTGGATATGTTGGATATGTTGGAATTGTGTGGATGTGGATATGTTAGATTTATTGTTTGCAGGTTATGGGAAATGTTAGACTTTTAGGGGAGGTTCTGTCGAATTTTCTGTGGAGTTTTAAGATGCCGTTTTAACCTTGACTTTCTTATTTGTTTTGTCAGGGAAGAAAAATACCTGGGGCCCTTGCAGACAGTTGAAGTCTACGGGGATCACACGGGCGAGTAACGAAAAGATCACCGTCACCTTTTCTGAGGAAAAGAATGGTTCAGACACATCTGACCAGCACAGCACCCTGGTGTCGGAGATAGGGGCGATATTGCGTGCCCATTGCCCTATGTAATGGAAATCATGGCAATTTGTCCCAGATGAAACGAAGGCGGCGATGTGGCACGAGCTGTCGGTGAGTGTATTCCATACTTTGTACTACTTTGTTTAATTAAGTCCAATATTTTGTATATTTTAATAATATTGTTTTATATTTGCAGGTCAACTTTAACACTACGAACCTTGATGCCAAACGAGTAAACTACATAGACGGCCTCTTCAAAGAGCGGTACTAAGAGTGGAAGGCCGACCTCCACAAAGTTTTCAAGTTGTATTCGGACCCACAGATTGCTTTAGCCCGAGGATGCCCTAAGGAGTTGACGCAGCGGCCTGAAGATTGGGAGTGGTTATGTAACCACTTTCAAGACCCTGCTTTTTTGGTAAGTTTACACATATTTTATTATTTAACTCAACAATTAATATATGCACTAACAAATATATATTATTTAACTCAACTTTTTTGGTTCAACAGATCCGTTCTCGAGCCAATGGGATAACTAGGTCGAAAAAGGTACTTAATCACCACTCTGGTTCGATGCCCTTTGCCTATAGACTGGCTCAACAACGACAGGTAAAACTTTACATGTTTTTATTTTTAATATAATTTAATATTTCTTAATTTTAAATTTTAACCTTTTTTTTATTTTTTAGCAAGGTGCGAAGTTTCCGGAGATTAACATGTTCCAGGAAGTTTATGTCCGCCCCGGTGATGAGACGGCTCAGCAGCTCCATGTAAGTTTCTTTAATTACTTGTTAATTTTCTTTTATAATTATTATAAACAATAATATATAATTTCTTATTACAGGCCACTATGGTGGAGAAGAGCAATGCTCATCTCGAAGAAGTGGCATCGCAGCTTCCCCCCGACATCCCTATGGAGGATGTCACTCCAACTGAGGATGCTGGTCTTCGTATACTAACGGAGACGCTAGACCAGACCCTTGGTCCTAGGCGGGGTAGGGTTTACCGGGGGATGGGGAAAGCGCGACTCCGAGAGAAGGGTGCCTCATCTTCTAACAACAATTCAGAAGAGGTCACCTCATTGAAGGCAAAAGTTGAAGACCTGGAGCAGAAGCTAGAGGCTCAGGCAACCCTATTCGCGTCTCAGATGAGCCAAGTCTTAAACGCCCTCCAATTGTCCGGCATTCCACTCAATACGCCATCATCTGATTCGCAGCCCCCTCAGTAGCTAGTTATTTCGTTTTAAGATTTTAATTTATTTTTATTATTAAATATTGTGTACGTACATTTCTTTATATAATCAACTTTGTTTTTTACATTGTTCATTATATTGTATTGTCTTTTAAATACCAATTAATTAATGAAACACAAATCAAAAAATTTAAAAAAAAATATTAATCAATAAAAAAAATAAATAAAAAAAAACATAAAATAAAATAAAATAAATAAATATTTTGGGCTACGAATAGCCGTCGTCGCCCAAAGCTACTTTGGGCCACGAATCCCTGTCGTCGCCCAAAGATACTTTGGGCCAGGAATCACCGTCGTCGCCCAAAGCTACTTTGGGCCACGAATCACTGTCGTCGCCCAAAGATACTTTGGGCCACGAATCACCGTCGTCGCCCAAAGATACTTTGGACCACGAATTACCGTTCGTCGCCTAAACAACATTGCCACGCATATTTTCGTCGCCTTCAATCGTCGCTCGAACGTGGATAGGGCGACGAACGTATATCCTTCGTCGCCCATATGTTTGGTCGACGGACTTTGAGCGACGAATAGCGGGTGACGAATTATTGGTCGCCCAAAAGTTTAGGCGACGAAATATGACTTTGGGCGACGAAATATTTTTTGTCGCCCAAGTGCCTTTTTGTACTAGTGAGGTTTTTGCTTAGTGAAATGAGTATCATTACAAACTTCAAATAGCAAATTTATTTTTTCTTGGGCCTTGAATATTAGGTTAATTTTGTGGATCTGCAGTCCAGAAACCCTAAAAAGAAAAAAAAAAACAATGCTTTTTAATTTGGCAAGCAACCCCAATATTTTTAGGCTCGCAACCCACTCTAAATTACGACCCAATATTTTTTTTTTCTTTGAACTGTGACGTATATTTCATAGTCTCGTGTGCTACTCACACTAGGATCCTAAAGCAACCTAAATCCACTACACTTGTTGTATATTGTTTGTTGGTTGGTTGCAGGTATCTATGAACCAGAAGTTCATTAAAATTAAACCTGAATTTTCGAATTAGTGCCTTGGAAACCTGAAGTTTTCATAAAACAATACACCCATGAAAACCCGAAGTTTTTCATGCTAATTAAACCAAACATGTCTAATAGAACCTGAATGTTCTACTTTATGTCAATGGATACCATTTTCCATAGTACTAACCACAATCTTGTTCCCTTCGTTTCAGTGATATGTCAAACCTTAACAAACTCGACTTTACCGCTCTGAAAGTCTCTGGTAGAAACAACCTCAAATGGGTCCAAGATGTAAAGCTCCACCTCACCGCAAAGAGTCTTAGAGTCACCATTGAAGAAGAGATGGATGTACTAGTTAGCAAAGCTGAAAAAGCAACCACCATGATCTTCATTCAAAGGCATATGCACTATGCACTGCAAATCGAGTACCTTGCTAAAGAAGATCCCCGCACCAGAAGATGATCTTCTTGCTTGAAGCTAGACACCACTAGCATCATTTATGATTTCAAGACTTTAAGTCTGTGAATGAATACAATTATGAACTTTCTCAAATCCGATCACTCCCCAAATTCTGTAAAAATGACTTGATTAAATAGTGTTGGAACCAAAATTGTGCACTGCCATAGATGGGGGTCGTCTGCAAGTTAGACCACGCACTGCCATAGTCCCTAGATTGTAGGAATCTCTAAGACTATGGGAAACAAATAAGATGCCTAATCGGATCTAGCTTTCGTGTCTTACGGAACAAGCATGGTTGACCTCGGCGAAGTCCTCTACCTTTCTGAAGTACAATAGATGTGGTGGCATCACTGATCCGTTTGAGAAGTTTACCCCGATAGGCGGAGTTATTGATTCGATGACTGGACTTATGTGGTATTCGTATTCCAATCCACCTTACTTCGGCCCTGCAAAATTCATGGTCCCACAAATGCCCCTAACTATGCTTTTGAAAAAGGCTTTCCCCTTGAGGATGGATTGTTATCCAAAGACCATGCCTTTTGAAGTAAATCAGAACACCAACCAATTGATTTCTTTTGACACGTGTTAATCCGGGTCTATTACTGTTGCAAGGAAGTTGAGGCATTCCAGATTCAGACATGCGGCCTTGAGTGCCTTGCTATTGTAGCAGCAATGATGAGAAACATATGAGTACAATAATCAAGAAACAACCGCTCTCCTCCCCGAGGATTTCTGTCACCGAGATTGTCCATCTCGAGGCACATTGATCCTATCACAATGATAGTATTTACTTCCATCTTGCCTATAAATACCTTGAGCTCCTGCCATTTTTCCAAAAACTTAATTAAGCTCCTGAAATTCTGCAAACTCTTGCCTTTTATTTACAGGAAGAAAAATGATTCCTTCACCTACTCAATTCATCCCAACGACTAACCATGATGCTCATCTCAAACTTTTAATGATTAGAATCCATTATCCAACGGATTGTGATCCTTCCTTTGAACTTCATCTGAATCTGGGAAATGACCGTAAAAATCCAGATAGAAGTTGACGACAGTATCTACACATTCTAGCATGGATTAGAAATTCCTAGTTATTTTCAGGCTAATGTCTACTTATCTCGTCTCGGACTGGAGATCGTAACGATGTTGTCCACGAGGGTATGCTCCACAAGTTCTACCACTACTGTTCCAGTTACATCCTTCGAGTCGAGATCAACAAGCACGTTAGAGATTTCACTATCTTCAAACATATCCGAAGTTCAGCAAGAAGATTTAGCTTAAGTATATTCTCAAAAGTTTTGACCACAGATGAGGGTTTGTCTTTTCCAATTCTTTGTATCTCCTTTTGCCTTGTCATAGGACTTGTGGCTTATTTTTATGCAATCGGATTTCCTTATTTTGCATATGCCTACTAATTGTATTTTACCCAAGTCATTAAACACTGAGGACTTTTCACCCTTTGCTTCCAAGTCGAGGAATATAGTGTAATATGACAATTATTTCAGAGTTCTCCAAAGTTATAAGTAACAGAGCCAAACACTGAAAGCATATAGAGTATGATTGTATTCTGTCTTAGTGTTTATGAAGATTTTCACTATGATGATCGAGTACCACCATACTTTGACACTAGGTCATTGACCCATGAAAAAACCTCTTGCTTCGAAACTCGTATTGATCGCACTAGGGATTTAAAACCATAAGTATATCAAAGCCATAATTAAATCAAAGCATGAAAATCATTTAATAAAACAAAAGTCCATTCACTGGTGATCGGGAGTGAAATCTCCCTCGGTGTTGCCCTCCTCGAAGTGTGGCGCCGAAGAATTACCTATTTAATATTAGGGGAAAAATTAGAACCTCCCTATAATAAATTAATATAGACCCTATAGAAAAATATTCCAAAAATAATACAATTTTGGCAAAAACGAGCTCGAAAAACGATTTTCAGGGCCCGAAAACCCTACAGCCGCCGTCCACCGCCGCCAGCATCGTCGTGCGCCGCCGCACGAGCCGGGAAATGGTCGGAAGCGCCGCCACGCGCCGGGAGGGGCCGGCACGCGCCGGCCACGCGCCGGTACGCTCCGGTCACCCGCCGGCACGCGCCGGCACGTGTCGCCACGCGCCACACGTGCCTGCACGCGCCTGCTGACGTCACCCCCACGCTCATGCTGACGTCAGCCACGCGCCTGCTGACGTCAGCGCCGTTTAAGTTAACGGAATATACAGTTAGGAATATTCCGTTACAGTTGACGGAATATTCCTCTGTCTTCTTCCCGTCGCCGGTCGCCGGTCGCCGGAGCCGCCGCCGACGCCGCCGCCGACGCCGCCGTGCTCCGCCGTCTGGTTCGCCGGAATTCTGGGAAATTTTCCGATTTAATTCCAAAAATTCATAACTTCTTCGTTCTTTGGCCAAATTTAACGTGCCATATATCAAAATGAAGGAATTGACGAGTAGAATATTTTCATACCAATTTGTGGCCGGAAAAATGGCTGGAGATGACCTGAAATTGGCCGGGAAGCTTCGGGAAACCCTAATTTTGTTCTCCTTCAAAACTGCACCAAATTCGACGTTCTTTATATTGATTTGAACCTACTCAATCCAATAAAACCAATGGTAATGGTCTCGAGGCTTACCTTGGTCTGGTTTGCACAGGAAATTGACGGACAGTTTGCCGAAACTGTTCCGACGTCGGTTTGGACGATTGGGCTCGAGTTTGGGGATTCTGAAATCACAGTCTCATCCAGAATGACGAGACAATCGTAATGGCTATAGTCTCGTGTCTCGGTTTGATGATTTTGTGATTCGTCCAAAATCTAGGGTTTCGGTAGTTTTGGGTGGTTTTGGCCGAGAGAGTAGTGGGAGAGAAAGAGAGGGAGGCTGTATGAAACGTGCGGAATGAATGGGGAAGGGTTGACTGCACAGCAGCCAGCCAAAAACCCTAATTCCAACTTACGGAGTGAAAATTACTAAAATGCCCCTACACTTTAAAGCTTCGTAAAACGTTCATTTTAACTCCGAATTGAGTTCCGCTTGCGTCCATGCGTTCGTATCGACGAGTACATCATGAATATGTAAAGAAAATAATTTTCACATGTCGTCTCAAAAAGTCAACAAAAGTCAACATTTACCACTAGGGGTATTTTGGTAATTTCACACAAAATTTTGGGACGGGTTGTAACAATCTGCCCCCCCCCCCCCCTTAAATAAAATTTCGTCCGCAAAATTACAACATAACTACAAGAATAACTGCGGATACTGCGCCCGCATATGCTCCTCAGTCTCCTAAATAGCCTCCTCTACCTCGTGGTTGCTCCACAAAACCTTCACCAGAGGTATCCACTTGTTCCTCAGAACCTTCTCTTTCTTGTCCAAAATCTCTATCGGTTCCTCCTCATAACTCAAATTCTCCTTCAGCTGCAAAGGCTGTGGTTTGAGTACATGAGACTCGTGCGGTACATACTTCCTCAACATAGAAACATGGAAGACATCATGTACCCGAGATAACTCCGCTGGCAAAGCTAATCGATACGCAACTGCGCCAATACGGGCCACAATCTCATAAGGACCAATGTACCGGGGACTTAGCTTACCCCGTTTACCGAATCTCACCACACCCTTCCAGGGTGACAATCTCAAAAATACAAAATCGCCAACTGCATACTCACGGTCCTTAGAGTGTCTGTCTGCTATACTTTTCTGTCTGTCCTGGGCCGCTTTCAGGTTACGCTTAATCACCTGAATCTTCTCTGTATACTACCAGTTCTGGGCCCTCAAGTGCTCGCTGTTACAACCCGTCCCAAAATTTATGTGAAATGACCAAAATACCCCTAGGGTCAATGTTGACTTTTGTTGACTTTTCGTGACGACTTCTAAAAATTTATTTCTTTACATATTCTCGAAGTACTCGTCGATACGAACGCGTGGACGCAAGCGGAACTCAATTCGGAGTTAAAACGAACGTTTTACGAAGCTTTAAAGTGTAGGGGCATTTTGGTAATTTGTCACTCCGTGTATGGGAATTAGGGTTTTGGCATTTTGGCTGATTGCACAGCAGCCAACCCTACCCAGGAATTGCTGCACGTTCTCTCTCCCTCTCTTTCTCTCCCATTCTCTCTCTCGGCAAAATACGTACCGAGAGCCACCATGATGTGAAAATATTTAAGCACTCAAATTAAACCCTCTTTTGACAAT